>OV815318.1:14222500-14755959 GCA_929108375.1 Gymnoscelis rufifasciata | reverse complement strand
ACATCTGGCGGCGCTCGTACCGAGTGATGCGAGCGAGCGCGCGGCGGCCGGACCGCCTGCTGGTTGCGGCCGACGAGCGCGTTCTGGACGCGGCGCAGTCGGTGGCGCTGCTCGCCGACACCTTCTACCCGCGTGATGAGCCGGCGCAGGACGGCCCCGAGCAGGCCGCTATGCGCGCCGAGGCGGAGTGCTGGGCGCGGCGCCTGCGTGCTGACCGCCTGCTTGACGACCGGGTGCAGCCGTTCACCGAGGTTGAGCTGGAAACGGTGATTAGAGATATGAGTCCTAAGAAGGCGCCGGGTGGCGATGGGTTTACGCTTGATATTTGTCGCCGGGCGTACAATTGTAACAGGGCTCTTCTTCTTGGGCTCTTTTCCGTGTGCTTGAGGCGGGGGTGTTTTCCGAGAGTTTGGAAGGAAGCCACCGTCAAGATAATTCCTAAGCCTCATAGGGATAGTTACTGTACGCCGAAATCGTATAGACCGATCGGGCTTCTCCCCGTCTTCGGAAAGATGCTTGAGAAGCTATTTGTCAACCGGCTCCGGTGGCAGCTCGGTAGGGAAAAACGCCTCAGTCTGTTACAATACGGCTTTACCCAGCAGCGGAGCGCAGAGGATGCCCTCTATGATGCCATGACGATGGTAAGACAGGGCCTTCGGGAGAAGAAAATCGTTGTTATGGTGTCACTTGACATTGAGGGGGCATTTGATAGCGCATGGTGGCCAGCTATAGTAACCCAACTCAGGTTAAAGGGGGTTGATGATAGTATTTCTCGTCTTATTATAAGTTACCTCTCGGAGCGACGGGTTAGGGTCAGGTACGCTGGTGAAGGAGTGCTCAGGGACACAAATAAGGGCTGTATACAGGGCTCCACTTGTGGTCCAGTTCTTTGGAACATTCAATTGGATCCTGTTTTGGAGCAAGTACAATATGGTGGTGTCCGAGTGCAAGCATTTGCGGATGACATCTTGTTGGTTGCTGTGGCTTCTGATGGGCTGGAGCTGGAAAGGCAGGTTAATGAAGCATTAGAGGTTATTTTGAGTTGGGGTGTTAAATTGAAGCTCAGATTTGCTCCACAGAAGACGCAGGCTCTGCTTTTGACAAAGAAATTGAAATTTCATGTTCCAAGGCTCAGTATGGGTGGGGTTCACATAGCATTTTGTCCATTTATTAAAGTTTTGGGATTATTTATAGATCCGCTTCTTAATTTCAGGCATCACTTAGAGCAGGTCACCATAAAGGCTATTGCATTTTATAAGGTAGTTGCTAGAGCAGCACGTGCACAATGGGGCTTGAATGCAGACATTTTAAGGCTTATTTATATTGCTGTTGTTGAGCCGACTGTTTTGTACTCTGCAAGCTGCTGGGTTGAGGTATCGGATAGAGTCTATGCTGAGAAAATTTTAAATAACTTGAGTAGGAACTTTGCTTTAAAAATTTGTAAAGCGCATCGTACTGTCTCTTTTGTTTCTAGTATGCTTTTAGCTAGAATCTTCCCATTACCAGTAAGGCTTAAAGAAAATGCTTCTATTTATAGGGTTAAAAAGGGAGTTTCACTTGATGAGTTACCGGGGTATGTAATGGAACAAAGGATTAACCCTTTTGCCCTACCTCACCCGGGAGATAGGGTATTTATTAATTTTAAGCTCATTGAGTCTCAAGGTGATATTGCTGCTTTGGAGGATATTGGGCCTATTTTGTACACAGATGGGAGCAAATTGGATGGCCGAGTTGGGGGTGCAGTTACCTGTTGGATTGATGGCTATGAGGTTGAATGCACTGATTTCAGGCTTGAAAGTTTTTGCAGTGTGTACCAGGCGGAGTTGTGTGCAATCCGGATGGCTTTGGTAATGGCTGGTGGTAGAGGGGAGTCCTCCTTCATTGTTGCTAGCGACTCAATGTCGAGTTTAGAGGCAATTAGTGACCCAAATTCACTTCATCCATTAGTGTCTGAAATAAGAGAACATTTATTAACACTGAGGCAGCAGGGTAAGACAATACTATGGTATTGGGTTAAGGCTCATTGCAATATTGCTGGGAATGAGAGGGCAGATGAGCTTGCTAAGCTGGCTACATTGAATTTCATTAGACCCCCTATACATGGATTGTATCCACTGTCTTATGCTAAACACATAGTAAGGTCAGCAAGTGTTCGTTCTTGGCAGCATTTTTATAATAGTTCCCATACTGGGGGTGTTACTAAATTGTTTTTCAGAGACATAGCACTGGCGTATAGTTTATTGAAAAAAGTTAAGTTGAATAACTTTTTAACACAGATTTTAACCGGCCATGGTGGATTCAGATCCTATCTGTTTAAATACAAATTGCTTGATTCTCCGTTTTGTTCTTGTGGTGAGGGAGTTTCTCAAACGGTTCAACATTTACTGTTGGACTGTGTTAGGTTTGGACAGCTTCGTTTTGAATGTGAAAATTTGATGGATTGTTGTATTTGTCTAAATAACCTGGAGGTGATTATGGCAGATGATCGCTGCAGGCCGCAGTTTTTTGGTTACGCTAGGACCATTCTTCGTGTTATTGGTAGGGAAAATGGTTCTTTTTTGGAGCCTAGTGAATAGACTATGCACTTTTACCTGGGTAACTTTGGAACTTTACTGTAATAATTTTTGTGGAATTTTAACTTTATTGGTTGTTTTTAATTAGTTTATGACACTTTTCACATTAATTTGCGCACTTTGATTGGTATTAGTTGTTATTATACACTTTATTTACGGTATTTCTCAAGCAGGATCTGTTTGTTTACATTTTATTGGCAAGGCAATTTGTTGTGACGAGAGCAATATGGCGGCGGCGTTAATTGTTGCGTTCCGTTCCATACAATATTTGGGTTGTTTGATGTTTGAAGTAATATTTAAAGTTTTTTTTTTTTTTTTTTTTACATTTGTTTTTTAGGCTTTTTTTTTACTAGTAAATAATAAGAAAATCATAGTGGAAATCATTTACATAGGGGTTTTTTTTTTTTTTGTTTTGTTTTGTTTATTTCCCTATTATTTGGGCATGACACGTTTTGATGTTTGATATATTATTCTGCGATGTAATTGTGTGAACGGAGCGTTACTGGTGCGTTCGGAGTGTTGTTTATTGGTTAGTTCTTGACAATATGTTTTATAGTATTTTAATATTGTTTTAAGTTTTAATCTTGCGATATCATTTAAGCATTTATTGTGTATCCAAATATAGAAGGTAATTTACATTTTGTATGGGTATTTGTTTTTCGTTCAATTTTCGAAAGTACATAGTTTCTATTGATTCTGAACACACTTATTGCTATCAATAGGATGATTTGGCAGCGTTCTTGTGGGAATGGAACGTTGAATATGTGTTCAGAGACTTGTCTTCAGCTTTAGCTTTTGTAATCTAGAAGATCGAAGATTTTATTTAATATTTTTTTTTTTTATTTTATTTAGTTTTTTATAGGGATAATGGATATTTAGTTTTGGTATTTTTTGGGGTTTTCACGGTTGTTTATTGAAAAGCTTTTACTTTTGGTTTCATTTATTTATTTGTTATTAGTTGAGGTTAACTATTATAATTTATTATTTGAGTTGTCTTAATGTAGAGTCTTAGATATATATATAATCATGTTATGTATATATTTGTATTTTAACATTTTGCAATTGGGTTTTCTGCATTTTTATATTTAAGTTAACTTGAATAATTGTTGGGCTGGTAATTGCAGTATTCTGAGCGCACCACAATGCCGTCATACCAGTGATCATGTCATGTTAGCTGGTCTATGTTTTTGTTTTGATAAGAGTTTTAAGTTTTATTTTTATCATTTTCAGCTCTAGGGCGGTGTAGTTATAATAATTATTTTTTTATGACTGATTAGTTGATGGGATAGTGCCAGGGTTACATGTAGGGGGTTTTGTTTTTAAAGGGTTTAATTCATTTTGTTTGGGGAGATGGTTTTATTCATTTTGTTTGGGGAGATGGTTCCTTAGTTGGTTAAACTTTTGCCATGCATTTTGCAAACCTTTGCTTGGTTTGTTTTTGGGGGCTGTGCTTTTCATTCTCATCTGTGTTTAATTTTGGTACACCTTATATTTTTATTTCACATAGTTTTATTGTTGTACCTATAGATTTATTTGCTCAGTACAGGATGCAATAGTAACATATATGCTAAAGCTAGGCAAGGGTATGAGCACTGGATTAGGTCAATATTGAAATTGGGTATTAGGGGTTTAATTTTCAGTCGCAGTGCAGTTTTGTTTCTTGTTGTCTTGAGTTATATTTAATATAGGATTTTATAGTGATGATGGGATTTATTGATGATATTTGGTGGGGCTGTTTTTATTGTCCTATACACTGGGACAATGGGGGCAGTTAGCTGGGTGTTGTCGATGAATTTTATTATTACTTTCACTTTTAGTAAATATATTATTTATTATTCCTATGAACTGAACTTTGAATTGAATGTTAGTTTGTAAAAATTTATTATTTGATTATATATTTGATATGGTGTTTGCATCTTTAATTATTGTTAAAGATCTGCTTAATTTAATTTATTTATTATTGGATATTAAAATTATATTTGGTATTTACTTGCTACTTGATTTCAAGCTAAAGATAGTACAATGATAATTTAAACTATTTATGGATTAATTAATTATTCTATTATTAATTATTTCATTAATTATTCTGGTATAAATATTACTTTGCCACATCAGATCAGTTTAGTGTTTTAGTTAGTAGTAAGAATAAAATGGCTGAATTATGAATATTTGGATGAGTTTTTCCACAATGAATAATTAGGAAGTGGGGTGTATAAAATTTTTATTTAGTGCTGCAAGGGTCTATATATATATATATAATAATTCTTTTATATTTTCGGGATCTTATTGTGTTTTAGAAAAATCGTTTGCATCTTTAATTGTTGTTAAAGATTTGCTAAATGGTATCGGGGGAAATTTATTTATTGATTGTTAAGTTATGCTATGTATGTAAAGAGATTTCTATTGATTATATTTTGTTTTATGTTTCTCAGATTTGGTTGTAGTGTTTAATTTATTTCAGGTTTTTATTGTGTTATAGGGAAATCGTTGGCATCTTTAATTGTTGTTAAAGATTTGCTAAATGAGGCTAAATTTATTATTGTTATTATTTATTATTGTTTTGTTAAATTAAATTATGTTTGTATGTTTTAAATGCATAAATCTGTTGGGTTTTATTTTATTTTGTGGAATGTAATGATTAAGTTGCTTGTCTGTAATCTGTCTGTAATCTTTAACTTAATTAATCAATAATATAAAATTTCACATTGTAATGGTAATATAGTGATATTAGAATTGATTCATAATAATGTTGTCTAATGTTTAATTGAATGGAGTTATAAGGTTCATGTTTGTATGTATTTCTTTTATGGTTTTATGTTGAGTTTATTATTATTCTAATTTAGTTATTAGTATAATAATGTTAAATATGTAATTGACTGGATCTTTAAGTGTCATGTTTGTATGTATTTCTTTTATTGTGTATTGTATTGAATAATGATTTGATTAAATGATATATATGTATTTTTGGATTTATGTAAATTATGGGGTATATTAATTTATGGGGAATTTCTTTTGTTATTAAATTTATTGTTTCTTTTATTATTGTAATATAAGGCTAAATTGTTAAGATTTTAATTAAATTCATGTATGTGTTTTTTAAATAAATGATATTATAATTTAAGAAATGATGTAGGTTATATTTGTAATTAAAATAATAGTATTTTTTTTTAATGTTGTCGCAATAAATAGTGACAGTTTCCTTTAGTTAGTAAGGTATCAGCCGACGGCCCTGTTATGGGCAATTGGTAGGCCTACTAGTATAAAAAAAAAAAAAAAAAACCTAACCTAACCTAACCTAACCTAACCTAACCTAACCTAACCTAACCTAACCTAACCTAACCTAACCTAACCTAACCTAACCTAACCTAACCTAACCTAACCTAACCTAACCTAACCTAACCTAACCTAACCTAACCTAACCTAACCTAACCTAACCAACAGTCTCGCTCAGGCCACCGTTCAAGCGCCAGCTCAAAAATCTTGCTCCGTGTCGAAGTTATCGCAATTTGAAAAAAAAGAGTGCAGGAAAAATCGGGAAAAATACTTATCTTGTGCGCACAATTTTTACCATCCAAACAGTGAAAAAATTTTTGGAAAATATCAAAAATTCGCGAAGTTATGGCGATTCTTAGTTCTTGAATTCCTAACAGAACTATAAGTGCGTGCGCTGAAGATTTTCCAGCGACAACAGTGCCATTTTCTGGGATTACATTGTCCCCCGTTTCACACTCTACATTTACGTACCAAAATTGGATTTTCTAGTGCGATACTTCATAAGAAACTTCCAAAAATCTGTATTTGGAGTACTCATTTTGCTTTGTTTACATATTTCAAAGTAAATTTTCATTGGTTTTCCGGACTTCAACATCTATGAAAGCGTATCTACAAGTTGCGGAAATTCGAGCTCTGCATTGGAAGACCATCTTTGGATTTTTACCAGCTTCCAAGCAGAAGTAATAAGTAAAAGTCTCTGATGACCCCTCAGTTCTGCTCAAGTTTCAAGCATCTTCTAGAAGTCTGCAAGCTGTGAAAAAAGAAATATCTTATCAAGACAAGGAAGACATTTTTTACCGCAGCCTTCTAGGATAAGTACATCAAAAGTTATAGCTATTTTAAATTTTTCAAAAAGTCCTTTGTTTACAAAATTTTGTTTTTATTACATCTCAACAAATTCATAGTTATTAATCATTAATATAGTAAGAATTTATAATTTATTATTCGTTTATGAGAATTTTACATGAATATCCGTTATTAAAGCATAATCTTGGAATATCATTTACATCTTTTGTTTGGCATCTTGTGAAACTTTTGATATCAACAATTTTTACAGCAAATTTGTTTATTATTTCTTAAATTTACATACATAGATTAGTTCTGGTCAATTTTAAACTATATTCCAATAGTGGCCCTTTACACCACTTAAAAAATTTTACTAGGAGAGATACAGTATTGGCTTGAATATTAAAATTTAGTTCTATATATCTGGAAGCACTGCGGTACTCACAGACTGGAAATTGAGATTTGAGTTTGTGCTGATTTCTATGGATCACGGGGTATAGAAAGTACTTTGTTTGCAGTAGGACTTGCAATCAACTCAGTTAAACTTGGGTTATTTACCTTGAGTTGGGGTTTGCCTGCTTAACTTCATTAAGGGCTTGCTCGGCTTCATCATATCTCTTTTTTGTTGTATTATTGCAAGTCTTAGTGTGTCTTGCTTGCAGAAACACATCTGCAGGTTATATTCTCTGGTGTTGTCCTTTTTTTCCTTTTGAAGGGTTCTTTTACTTAGTACAGTCACTACATAATATACCATAAGTTACCTCACACAATATAACTTTGCAGGTGAGAACTGAGTAGTCATATATTCATTTTTAGTGAATTGAGTTAGTCGGTTGGTATTCTTTTAACATTTGTGGTTATTGCTGGTTAGGGGCTGAGTGAGCTTTTCCTTTGTTGATGGTACACTTTCACTTTACTGGAGAGATAGTTTGTTCATCTTTGGGCTGATTGGATCACTGTGTTTGTTATTATTTAATGTTTCATGCATAATATTGTTTGTAAATTTGTTTCTTTAGCCTTATTCCTGAAAATAAAAATAGAGATAAAGTGTTGGACTTTCTCAATTCTGGGGTATTTTGTTGTTTATGTGTAGTTTTCATAGGTTCCTTGTAGTTTCATAGAAAATAGTAATTTATTTACAGTATTTATTGTTTTTCATAACTTTAATAACTGAAATTATTGTTATTTAGCTCAGTTTAGTTTCACTTTCTACGAAGACATAGTGATAGTGGTGTCAGACTGGGAATTTTGTTTGGTTACATATTTAGGTCATAGACAAGGACTTAATTTCTTGTATAATTTCGGGTCTGGTCTGGTATTACGGGGTTGGTAATCTAATAATTTTATAGGAAGTTCAGGGATTTCTTTATTTATTTATTTTTTAGGGACTCATTTTGATTTTAAGTAATTCTATTGTAGACTTATATCCGTATTTCTAATATTATTTCAATTTCTATTTTTGTAGACCCTTGAAAGCCTTAATTATTATTAGGAGGGCTCTTTTGTTTCAGTAAGCGCTTGATCCCTGTAAGGCTTCCCAGCTGGGCAGTGTATTTTACTGATATACATACAATTTTGAAATTAGTGTCTATTACTTTTTCTACTCTGAATTCTATTGGTTGCTGTGATATTTGTCGGGCGCAATTTGACCCTTTGACACTAGGATTTTGGGAGGTCTATTCTATTTAGAGAATCAAGGTTGTATTTTGTGATTGGAGGGTTCTTTGATACGGAGGGAATTAAATTAAAACTCGCATTTTTGTTTGTTTTAACAAATAAAATTTATTTATTGTACTGTATAGTTTTTATTTATTATCATGTCCTATAAAACAAAGGCTATACCAATGTTTAAGGCGAAGGTTAGGGTGGCCGCAAATAGGCTTGAAGGCAGGGGTCCTTCACCGAGAGCCGGAAAGTCTCAGATGCAGCCTTCAGTATTGGGCGAAACTGAGGCTAAGGCCGACGACAGGTTGCTCGCTAGCTGTCCCGAGGCCGCCGGGCCCTCTTCGCCGGAGGTGTTCGCTCCGCGCCCGCGCCTGACGCGCAGCCCGGTCACGCCCGGTTTGTGTCTGGGTGAACCTGGAAAAGAGGGAGTGTTAGAAGGCGCTGGCGTTTTGAGGGATAATCCTGAGGTTATGGTTGCGGGCGGAGCATCGCGGTCCTTGGACCCGGATGGCCAGAGTATTCGGCTAGGGCAGAGCACGCCGGCCGGGGCTAGCGGTGGGGAGCTTCAGTTGGATGGCGAGGATACCCCGCGCGGCGTGAGTTTTATGGAGACCTCTATGCTGGCGGCGGGCGGGAGCGAGCCCGTGCATCATGCGCCGCGACTCGCCGGCGAGCTGCTGAAGCGGACCGTCGAGGAGCTCAACAAGTCAAGGAACATTCACCGCGAGATCAAGGAGGCGGTGCTCGGCGGCTTGAACGGCCTGTACGGGATGGTGCTGCGCCTCGCGGACTCGCGCGCGCGCCACCTCGCCGACAAGGAGCGCGAGCGCGCGCATGGCGAGCGCATAGTGGGCCTCGAGCGCAAGGCGTACGCGACCAAGCTCGAGAGCATGGTCGAGACGATGCAGAGGAGCCTGGACGAGGTGCGCGAGGCGACCGCGCGGGCTGCGCGGGAGGCCGAGGCCGCGCGCTGCGCCGTCGAGGAGGCGAGAGCGGCGGCGGCCGCGCGCGCGCCGCCTGCGCCCGAGGAGGCCGACAACCTCCGTCTCATTGGAAACATGCTAGAGGAGGCGCGAGCCATTCGCCAAGAGTGCGGTAGCCCCGCCGCACACGCCTTGCCATCCGCCGAGCGCCCCGATCGTGCCGACTGTGTTGTACCGAGCGAGCGCCCGACCTATGCGCACGCAGCGAAACATCCGATAATGGTTCGATCGAAGAATCCGGCCCTGACGGGTGACGATATTCTCGGCCGCATAAAGAGAAACGTGGATGTCATAGGTCTCGGCGTCGGTGTCAACGGCGTGCGTAAGTGCCGCGGCGCCGGAGTAGCGATCACGCTCGAGAGCGCGCGTGAGCGCGATGTTATGGAGACGGCGATCCGGGCGCTGGGGGAGGACCTCACCGTGTCGGAGCCGCGCGTCAGGGACCCGCTGCTGCGCCTCGTGGGGGTGGTCGCCGAGCTCGCGGACGCGCGCCTCCTGGAGGCACTGCTGCGACAGAACGAGCCGCTGCTCCACGCCGTGCCTGAAAATGAGCGTAAAGTTAAGGTCGTGCGGCGCATCAAGGGACGGAATGTCGGGGTGAATAACGTAATCTTACAAGTGAGCCCTGGTGTGTGGTCGGCGCTGCTGGAGCGGCGCGTGCGGCTCGGGTATCAGATGGTGGCGGTGCTGGACCAGTCCCCGCTGGTACAGTGCTACCGCTGCCTGGGCTTCGGGCACCGCGTGGCGGAGTGCCGCGCGCCGGCGCCGAGCTGCGGGTTCTGCGGCGCGGCACACGACACGCGCGCCTGTCCGTCGCGCGGCGCCGCGCCGCACTGCGTCAACTGCGCCGCGCGCGGAGCGGCCGCGCCGTAGCTCGCGCACCCCGCCTACAGCGCGGACTGCCCCGAGTGGCGGCGCTGGGACCGCATAGCGCGCCGCGCCGTGCGCTACTGCTGAGGGCACCGCGCGTCATCAAATCTGTAAATTGAAAATGGTTCAGTTTAACGCGGGTAGGGGTAGGGCCGCTACGAATGAGTGTTTTAGGGAGTCTAGTTTGAGAAATTGTAATATTCTGCTATTTCAGGAACCTTATGTCGGCGCTGTGGGGCGGGTGTCGGTTCCGGCGGGCTGCAGGGCTGTTCAGTGCGATGCGGGTTCTCCCGATGAACCGGTGCGGGCCGCCGTGGTTTTTCTCGATCCTAACATACGCTTTAATGTAGATTGCAGGTTCGTCACTAGAGATATTGCCGGGGTCGTTATCGTTATAAATGGTCGTAAGGTGGGGATTGTGAGTTTTTACCTCGATGGTGAGCATGATATCGGAGTTAGTCTGGATCGTCTGAAGATAATCATGCTGAGTATGGGCTGTGAGAGGGTTGTGGTCGGCGGCGATGTGAACGCGCGCAGTCCGTGGTGGGGCTGCGGCGAGGAGGACGCGCGCGGCGCCGCCGTGGTGGAGCTGTGCTCGGAGCTCGGACTCGAGCTGCTCAACTCGGGCTCCGCGCCGACCTACCTCGCCTACCGCCAGGGCCGCGCCGCCGCCAGCATCATCGACGTGACGGCCTGCTCCGCCGCGCTGCTGCCCTCCGCCGCCGACTGGACCGTGGACGAGGCGCTCTGCACGCTCTCCGACCATAGGGCTATCACCTTCAGCTTGCAGTTCGGACCGGGTGGAGAGCGGCCGTCCGATAATTACAGCAGCACTAGGGTGTTCGACACCGCCAAGGCGGACTGGTCGGCGTTCCGCGCGGAGCTGCGGAGCCGGCTGGAGGCCGCGGCGGTCGGTGAGCTCGTGCGCGCCGCCGAGGATGTCGCGGCCGGAAACGAGGTCGCGGAGCGCTATGCGGACTGCGTTCTCGCCGCCTGTGAGTGTGCCGTGCCGCGCCTGCCGGCCGCGCGAGCGCGCCACGCCTGCCCGTGGTGGACGCCGAGCCTGGCCGCCCTCAAGGAGGAGATGGTGCGCCGCCGCCGCAGGATAGCTGGCGCGAATCCGCGGCGCCGTCCCTACGTTGTCGAGAGCTATCTCGAGGCGCGCGCCGACTACGTTGCGGCGATCGACGCGGCGGCGACCGCCAGTTGGAAGGACTTCTGTAACGGCGAGAGCGTGGAGACCGTGTGGGAGCGCTCGTACCGTATCATGCGTGCGTGCCGCGGGCGCGCGGAGGACAGGCTGCTGGTCGGGCCGGGCGGCGTGGAGCTGGATGCGGCGGGCTCGGCGGCGCTGCTCGCGGAATCGTTTTACGCGCGCGATGCACCGGAGGAGGATACGGCGGAACAGGCGGAGATGCGTGCGCGCATTGAGCTCTGGGCGCGGCGCCTGCGCGCCGACGAGGAGGTATCGCGGCGTGCGCCACCTTTCACGCCGGAGGAGCTGGACGCGGTGTTGAGTGGTATGAGCCCGCGCCGCGCGCCCGGTGCCGATGGCCTTACACTTGACGTGTGCCTGCAGGCGCGCCGCGCGGACCCGGACGTGCTGCTTGCGTTGTACTCGAGGTGCCTTGAGCTGGGCTGCTTCCCTGAAATTTGGAAGAAGGCCACGATTAAGGTGATTCCGAAGCCCAATCGCGACAGCTATTCGACACCGAAGTCTTACCGGCCTATCGGGCTCCTGCCGGTACTAGGGAAGGTGCTCGAAAAGTTGTTCGTGAACAGGCTGCAGTGGCAGCTCGGCCGGGAGGGCCGCCTGAGCCCATTGCAGTACGGCTTCACGCCACAGCGCAGCGCGGAGGATGCCCTGTACGATGCCATGACCACGGTCCGGGGCCACCTGGAAAAGAAGCAGATAGTGGTTATGGTATCGTTGGATATCGAGGGGGCGTTCGACAATGCGTGGTGGCCGGCCATAGTGGAGCAGCTGAGGGCGAAAGGGGTGGAGGGATCTATTGCGCGGCTCATATTGAGCTACCTCTCGGGGAGAGGAGTCTGTTTAAGGTACGCGGGCGAGGCGGTGTATAGGGAGACAAACAAGGGTTGTGTGCAAGGCTCCACGTGTGGGCCCATTTTATGGAACCTGCAGCTTGACCCGCTCCTGGAGCAGATGCAGTATGGTGGTGTGCGTGTCCAGGCCTTCGCTGATGACATCTTGATGATTGCGGCCGCTGGTGATGGCGTTGAATTGGAGGGGAAGCTTAACCGGGCACTGGCCGTGATCGCTCAGTGGGGCCTGAGACTTAGATTAAAGTTTGCTCCGGAGAAGACACAGGTTCTTTTGCTTACGCGGAAACTCCGCTATCATATTCCATGCTTGATTCTCTCCGGTGTACCACTGCAATACGGGACGAATCTTAAGGTACTGGGTTTAACTGTGGATGCATCTTTAAATTTTAGGTCACATCTTGTTAGTGTTACGGCTAAGGCTCTGAGATTGTATAGTGCGGTTTCCAGAGCGGCTAGGGCACAGTGGGGTCTCTCATCCAATATCCTTAGGCTTATTTACATTGCTGTGGTTGAGCCAACTATTCTTTATTCGGCGGCATCTTGGGCATCTGTGGCGGATAAGGCTTATGTAGGGAAAGCTCTTAATAGTTTGGCTCGATCATTTGCTATCAAGATCTCAAAGTCTCACCGAACTGTTTCTTTTACATCTAGTTTGATTTTGGCAAGGTTGTTCCCCCTTACATTTAGACTGCAAGAGAACGCCCAACTATATTGCCTAAAGAGAGGTGTGCCTTTTAACAGCTTACCTGGACGAGTGATGGAGAGCCGAATTAGTCCATTTCATTTGCCTCACCCAGCTGAAAGGAGACGATTAAATTTTGGGCTCATTGAGTCTCAGGCAGTTGCAGAGAGTCTGGGAGCTGAGGGGCTGGTGCTCTACACGGACGGTAGTAAGCTGGAAGGCAAGGTCGGGGCAGCTGTCACGTGTTGGTCTGGTGGCAGTGAAGAGAGCCATACTAGCTTGTGCTTGGAGGACTATTGTTCAGTTTTTCAGGCGGAGCTGGTAGCAATTCTCAGGGCTCTGGAAATAGTTGAAGGCAGAAATGAAAAAGTGATAGTAGTAGCTAGTGATTGTCGATCAGGCTTGGAAAGTGTTGGTGACCCTAACTCACTTCATCCAGTTGTAAACAAGATAAGGAGAGTTATTACTAGGTTGATTAGTGAGGGAACTGTCGTTCGATTCTATTGGGTTAAGGCACACTGTGGCATTGTAGGCAATGAGCGGGCCGATGAATTGGCAAAGCGGGCAACAACTGATATTGGAGTGCCTTATTATGACAGATTCCCTTTGTCTTATGCAAGGTATCTTATCAGGCAGGAAACAATCCGGAAGTGGCAGCATGTCTATGAGACATCTTCCACGGGCAGTGTGACTAGATTATTTTTTAAGAAGGTCACTGATGCTTACATGGTGTTGAGCAAGGTTAAGCTAGATAATTACTTAGCACAGATACTTACTGGTCATGGGGGGTTCCGTGCATATTTGTATAGGTTCCAGCTGTATGGTTCTCCTTTGTGCTCTTGTGGTGATGGTGTTTCACAGACGGTGCAACACCTATTGCTGGAATGTGTGTGTTTTGACATCATCAGGTACAACCTTGAATGCACTATAGATTGCAGTCTTAATCTGGAAAGTATAAGTGATATCATAAGTGATAATACCAAAAGACCAGCTTTTCTCACTTTTGTAAAAGTGATACTCCACAGAGTGGGGAGGGAGAATGGGTCTTTTGTTCAGTGATTGTTATTTATTATTTTTCTTTATTATGTATTTTACAGGATAATAATAGTCATTGTGGATCATGGTCTTATTTCTAATTTATATGTATAAATGTATTATTGATTAATCATTTATATCTCAATAATTTATTTCTGTTATTTTTCTTATTGCACATATTAGAATTATTTACGTTTTATTAATTTATTAAATGGTTTTGATATTAATTTATTAATGGTTGTGTTAAATAAAAGTCATTGGTTTGTGTATTCTCCTATTATTTATGTTGTTATGGTAAGGATCCAGGAGGGTTGTATAAATTAGAAGGGCATTCTCTGTTTTAATTTTAGCTTTGCATTTAGGTTGGATGGTTTATGTTGGACGTATATAATTACCTTAGTTGCTGTGCTTGTCTTTTTCTGATAGGTCTGAATTAAGTGTGTTTGTGGTCTTCACGGAATTTAAACTTTGCACAATAACTCGTATTTGATTGTCAATTCACTATAATTCATTAAAGTTCCTATTTTTGTTGTAAATAAACTTGTGAAATCACAACACCAGGTTTGTTTACACTTTTTATGAAAATAAAATGGCGGACGGAATGTATCTCCTTTACGTTCCGTCTTTTTGTGTTCTGTTACTATTGATAAATGATTAGGTGAATTAATATATATTTTTTTTTCATATATATTTTTTTTGGCTTTATTTCATCAGGTCTGAAAGTGGGTTGAGGTTCAAAATTAGTTATTTATTCTGCGCCAATGTGTTTATATTTTAGTTTTGTTAGTTAGTTCAATATTTTTAATTTCAGTGTTGTGGGATTCTTACCTTGATTTGATAATGGGTGGGGTGGTAACGGAACGTTTTGAGTGCGTTCAGTAATGGTTCACCATTTTACGGGTTATAGTATTGGTTTATTTGTGATTAAATTAATTATTTCTATTTTTAATTAAATTTATCATCTGCAATGTTTCTAAGAGTGGTAATTTAAGATTGGTATGGTATTTTTATTTTTTATTGGAAAGGAATAAAAATTAAGGTTTTGTTTTATAGATTTAGATTTATGTAATTGTATTGAAATTGTTTTGAAGTGGCACGGAAAATATTTAAATAGTTATATATATTATATTTGCATTATGGCGTGATTTTATTTTGGTTTTGCGGCCATTTAATTTCGTTGTTTATTTTATTTAATCTGTGGGCGGGTGGGCTGAGCTTTACTGAACGCACACCTGGAATGTCAGTGTCATAATAATATTATTGTGTCAATGTTTTTGTTTTAGGTTATGATTTGGTTATGCTTTGCATTCGTAATAATTATCGTGTCGTCTATTGGAGTTAATGATGATTTTATGTTTCTAGGTTTCTATTTCTTTCTATTTCATGGTGTTGTGGTACTCTACTCTTCAACATTTTTAGTTGTGGCCTTGTTGTATGTTTTTATGTATTTGCAATTCCTTGTTTGTTGTTAGAAATTACACCTTAATTTTATTTTATTTTAATTTATAGTTAGTAAAGATTTTATTTAAATTGTAGGTCACAAAGTTGATAAATCAATCATATTTTATTCGCCTAATACATGTCAATAAAAAGTACTTGGTCTGGTCATCAATCTGGTTTATATCATTTTTATAGGCATAATTTGGGTATTTTCCTGGTGATTTTAGATTTATTAGGTTCAGTTAGGTAGTTTGGTTGAATTTGGGGTTCATTTTGTAAATGGGTCTGCTAGGATTAATATTGTCATATTAGGGTGTTGTAAATGTATTGGACAGGTAATGGTTACTTGTTATTCTTATTACTTAGTTATTTCCTTAAAGCACAGGGCACACATGGGCAGGTCGGCTTGTGACAGATAAAACTAAATTGTTTACACAAAAGTTGTCAGGGAGGTGGCATTGTCTTGACAGTTCGCTTAAATGTTGTGTACTGAGTTGATAAGCGAATAGAACAACACAGTATCATCGGTTTTTGCAGTTTTGTCTTTGTTACAATTTTGGAGTTCTTATTAACAGGTATATTTGGTTATTGTCTGTGTAGGTGTACTGTGTTATTAAGATATGCATAGTATGGTGTGTGTTCTGTGTGGTAGAGTAATAGGGCTAGTGATGTTCTTGTCAGTTTATTGGTGAGTGTGGCCAATGAACTGATAAGCATATTGTTCTTTTGGTAGACGGGTTGGCCATATGCCTCATTGTCAGTTGTTTGGCATCTCTTTTGTTTGTGTTGCTTTGTGGTTGTTCGAATGGGTCCTATTTAGCCTAATTATTGATAAATCTTTGCTAAATTTTTAGCACTTATTATTGGAGGGGTCATTGAATTACTGTGATTTATGCTAATTAAAACGAATCTTGCTAACATATTTGAGATTTGGGATTTTTATTATTAAAGGATTAATTACTTCAATTGATTGATATTTAAGTTCATTAGATTGCACATTCATTAGATTGGAAATATTAAAATTATTACAAATGTCCTAATAAATAATATTATGTATTTTTCTGGTTTTATGTATCACATAGTTGAGTTTTAATTCTATTATATAGATTATTTAATTGTCATTGTATTATGTTAATAATTTTTATTATTATTATTATTTTTTATTGTATTGATAATATTGGTTAATTTATTTGTAATTTTATAAGAATAATTAAGTTATTTCAGGTACACCCATTTTGTCATGCAAAATGGGCTGATATTGTACTCAATAGCTGTTGGAATTTTATTTATCTACTGATTAGTTTGTAATTTAATTAATACAATTTAGTGGAATTTTTATTTATTCATGTTTTATTTTTCATATATTATTATTATATTCTTTTGCTTCGTTTATTGTTTGCTTCCTTTTATTTTTGCTTTGTAAATGGAATGCTAAATGATAGTCATTATATATAGTCATTATAATTAAGCTATTTATGTTTTCTAAAATTTTTGTTTGTTTTTTATCGCGAGTAAGTTTATTTATTTAATCTTTTTTTTAAGGCTGTAATGGGTTTTTCGATTGTGGATTGGTCAGGTCACTCGGGAAAAGGGTTGGAATTTGAATCGGGGGTGGGGTGTGGGTTTGAAGGTATTGATTTTAGATTGGGGTATTTTTAAGTCGGAGTTATTGTTATAGAGTCGTTGGGATATTTTTGGTTAGATAAAGGGATTAGATAAAGGGATACAATTTTTTTTTTTTAGGTTGGGGTGTACTTTGATCTGATACGCAATCGGGAAATCTTTTCTGTCATATTCAGGTGTCTTTGTATTTATATTTAATGTTCTAATTGTTGTTTTGTTTAAATTTAAATAAACGTTTTAATGTTGTCGCAATTGATAGCGACAGTGTAATAAGCTAGTAAGGTATTAGCCGACGGCCCTGTTATGGGCATTTGGTAGGCCTACTAGGAAAAAAAAAAAAAAAAAAAAAAAAAAAAAAAAAAAAAAAAACCTAACCTAACCTAACCTAACCTAACCTAACCTAACCTAACCTAACCTAACCTAACCTAACCTAACCTAACCTAACCTAACCTAACCTAACCTAACCTAACCTAACCTAACCTAACCTAACCTAACCTAACCTAACCTAACCTAACCTAACCTGGGTACTTTCTGGTCTGGGTACTCCTCTTTGTACTTCATGTTTTATCATTAAAATTTAGTAGTAAGCAAGAGCTCTATTGCTTTCATTGAATCTGAATTGTAATTTCAGATATGGAATGGGCTATTTGTATTTTATTAGATTTTTTATTGTGGCATTGATAGATATTGATTGTTATTCTTAAAATAAATTAGTAATTTTATTTAATTAATTTTCTGTTATGGGTACTCCTCTTTTGCTATGCAAAAAAGAAAGAGTCTGATATTTATTATTATTGTTTCGGCCGAGGAAATCATAAAAATTTAGTAGTAAGCAAGAGCTCTATTGCTTCCATTGAATCTGAATTGTAATTTCAGATATGGAAGTAAAATAGTCCTGTGATATTTGTATTTTATTAGATTTTTATTGTGGCATATAATTAAATTGTAAATATTTGTTGTTATTCTTAAAATAAATTAGTAATTTTGGTAGGGGATAGCCATGGGCAATAACATGTTTTGCCAATAACATAACAGTAGCAGCTATTCAACACCAATAGCTGCTTTTCAAAACTGCTATTTTCAATACCAGCTATTTGAAGGTAGTATATTAGGCAAGGCATTATCATGAAAAAGCTGGTATTGAATGTTGCTGGTTCTCTCATATTTAAGCCTACTCGAAGGAAGGTAAAATGGCAGAAAAGCATACGTTATAATAAAATTAAACACAGGTTATTTATAAATGCCAAAACAAATAACGATCCAAAGATATTTACAATATTATAAAATATACCATTATTATACCATTTCTTTGTAAATATGTTTAGCTATGGCAACGTAAACAAAAATATAAAGGAGTTACAATTGACAATGTTTAAGAACGAACTCCATAAACTTTTGACCACTAAATGTTATTATCACGTAAATGAATTTTTGACTGATAAATAAAATTATAATTCAAATTGAATTTAATTGAATCTGACATTTGGATTGATTTTACTTATAATTAATTTTCCGTAATTTTATCTGTTTTCTAAATATTTTCCTTGTTATTTACATAAAATATTTGCATGCTCTAAATAAGCAAAACATGTATGGAACTGTAACAACTGAACATCTATTTGTAATTAAATTGTAACCCATGTTTGCAAATAAACATTATTCTTATTCTTATTCTTAAAGCTCACCTGAATTTTTTCAAACACAATACGGACGGAAGTTTTAAACACTGGCAAACTAAGTACCTAACAAATTACGTATACACATAGCACTTTGTTTTTCCACGCAAACAACACAACACAAATTAACAGTTATAAGCTGAGGTCTTAGAGAAAAGCAATATTTAGAAATAAAAATAAACATTTTTGCTATGTTTACTTCTACAATATACTCAGAAAAATAGTTTTAGTTAACAGACTACGTTATATTTACATTATCTTTAGATCTAAATCAAATAGTCCAAAACGATCACTATAATAAACGACAAAGGTCAAAATTGTTTTTCAAGTTCACATTGCCACTTATTTTAGATTATTTGCAATTATTTTGCTTGTCTAGCACGAAAGTAACGTATGATTGGTACGGAAGCTATCACGCACACGCACGTAAACAAACAAAAAATTATTTGTCTATTAAATTAAGCTAAACAAATCTGAACTTTATTCTTATAGACTTAGAGACGAAATAAATAATCTTGCTTAACCGCCAGCGCTACCACTAAACAAAACACACAATAATACGGCTTCTTTCTTCCGGTTTCTGGAAAAACAATCTTAAAATAGTTTTCTAAATTCAAGTTTTAATAATAATCTATACTAATATTATAAAGAGGAAAGGTTTGATTTTTTGTTTGTTTGTTTGTTTGTTTGTTTGTTTGTTTGTCTCGAATAGGCTCTGAAACAACTGCACCGATTTAAAAAATTCTTTCACCATTCGAAAGCTACACTATCCCTGAGTGACATAGGCTATATTTAGTTTTCAAAAATAATATGGTTCCTTACCAAACTCAGATAATGTAACCCATGGTGAAAAAAAAGAACCTAAAATCTTTCTTTAATCGCGAATGCTGCGAAAAGTATTGAATATATAACAAAGTGATATATTACAACTTTGTAGAACTTATCATTATCTACAAAAAACGTCGTCACATCATATCTCTAACTATTATAGTTTTGTGACAATAAACGATTTTTTTTTTAAATTAAACCTTAAATCTTTCTTTAATCGCGAATGCTGCGAAAACTATTGAATATATAACAAAGTGATGTATTACAACTTTGTAGAACTTATCATTATCTACAAAAAACGTCGTTACATCATATCTCTAACTATTATAGTTTTGTGACAATAAGCGGGGTTAAGAAATAAACTGCCGCGTCGCGTCGTCGGCTCCCTACTGAATGGTCGTGTGCGGAAATAATGTCGCTTGATAATATTTTGTCGCTTAGTTAGTAGTTAATAATTTGTTAAAAGGTAACTAATCCTATTCAAAAAGTTATTTTCAGAACTAAACCCTAGCATATAGCATAGATATTGTACATATCGTCGGTTGCAGTTTCAATTGGGTTAACCACCAAAACACGTAAAATAAGTTGAGTATACGTTTTTTTTAGTTTTTTTTCTGCTCTTTCGAATAGCATAATAGTAGAATTCTAGCTTTAAAAAAATACAGTTACGCTACACATTTTAACTGTGAATTTTGCAGACTTCCGTCGAAATTATGTTGTAACTAAGTAGGTATGTGATCCATTTACATAAGTCGAATTGTTGTATTCCTATGACTGAAGAAGGTTAAGTTGGTGTATGTATCTTGGCAAACCAGCATTGCTCTTACACTAATTCTAAGCTTGAACGAAAAATTATAACCACACATACACCAATATAAAACCAACTTTCTTCAAAAAACTAACGTTACACCAATTGACCCGAACCAAGTTTATGTTTGTTGTCTGTTACACCAATTTGAGCATTGCAATCAATAGTATGTTTTCTCTTACCTTCATCTTCTTATAAATAATAAATCTAAATTTAAAATATAAGAAAAACCCCCGATTCGAATCCTTCAATTTCCTTAAAAGTAAAACACCATAATAATGTGTAATGTGCACGCAATGCGCTTTCATTTGATACTCCACTCGAGATTTTTGCAGATTTTCGGTTTGCCTTCCCCACTCTAACCCCCACAATTTTTAAACGGCACAACCGATTTTCATGAAACATGTCTAAGAACACCCGGGCCAAACTCACCAAAAAAAACTAAATTGAAATCGCTTCATCCGTTCGGGAGCTATGATGTCCAAGACAGATAGACACGTCAAACAATGACATCCCTCTTTTTTGTCGGGGGTTTAAAATGAATCGCAAAATGTGTTGCTAAGCGCATAACTCAACAACGCCTATACCAATTTAGCCAATTTATTTTATTAAATGTTCGTTGGAGTTTAAGGATGGTTTATACGGCGAGAAAAATTCGAATAATTTTGAAACAATTTTGAATAATTACCCGTGCAAAGCCGGGGCGTGCCGCTAGTATAATAATAAAGCCCGTTTATTTACAATTTACAACTGTTAATAAATATTAGTACAAAGTTCACTTAAAGTGAAAATTTATATATTAATATCTCTAAAAGAATGTAAATGAGAACACTAACTATAGCTAATTAAATATCTTCCAGTTGAAGCAGTCTTATAATTTTGAATTTATTTAAAAAAAAACAAACATTTGTCGTAATTTAATTAGACTACAAAATTTTAACAATTAAATCGAATGAATACCTTTTTTATTTCGTCGATCACGTTGGTCTATCATTAGATTCCAATTTAGTTTCTATTCTAATTGGAATCACAATGCAAACGCCATATATTTCAATTTAATTTTTATGGTTCCTTACCGTAATTTGCTGAGGGATGCTGTATTTTGTTGCCACTCTATCAACAAAAACTAAAAACACTTATAATAAAATATATAAGGGGCTCCCACATAACAATGTTTGCACATTTAAAATTTTTTTTACTTATTTCTTATTTTTATTGCAAAATGTGTTTAAGGTACCGGAACTCTAAGTAGATAGAATGAGTCCATCTCATACTTATTAAATGTATTTACGCAAAACAACATGGCATGGCATTAGAATACGTCTATTTGTTTTCATGTATTTACATATTTAAATTCAAATTAACCCATAATACTAAAATAAAGAGTAACCTTTGAACTCTTTTCTGTAAAAGTTCTAAAAGTAGCTTAGAGACATCAGGAATGCGGCCATAATCGCCGATTTGCCCTTTATTTGCAAAAATGCCCTCTATTGATTTGTAGTGGTAGCTTTTGTACGAAATAAATGATCGAATGGTATCTCAATGAAATAGTTAATTATAAAATACATAGATGTCAGTGTAAAGTTTCAAGGAATGGTAGAAAGAAAAATATAATGAATTTAACCAACCATGCATGTCAAGTTCAATCCTTTTTGGGACCTAAAACTAAACTATATGTGTTTAAACATTGCATAAACTTTGAGAATATTTACGCTCTTTGAATTTTTACTTTGACTCTTTGAGCTCATCCATAAAAGCTAGCAAGTTTTAGCCATTTTGATAAGAACGGACGCGCGGGATGCGGACGTTTCGTCATGTTTTGGTTGTATTGTTCTATGGCTCAGGTGGTTATGAGAATTTACGTAGGTACTATGAGGTTCAATAATTAAGTAAGTACCTACTTCTATAAATTATGTATCTAGTATCTATATGATCGCGTCTGTCTGACGCGATCATATAGATACTAGACATTTTAAATTGTTAAAATATTAAATAAATAAATATTTTTTATTCCATTCAAACATGCATCCATTAATTCTTACAACCATGCACTCATACATTAATCTATTCAATCATACAACCATGCATCCATGCACTCATCTCATCCATAAAAATATGCACCCATTTATCCATAAGTATATCAAGTACCATACTACGTTCCTCACCCTCAGTCAATATTGTAAAGTAAAACGATAGCTGCTATCGTTTTAGCAGTCAATATTTGAATAACCTCTAAGAAGTGATTGTAATAGCAGCTATCACGCCTTAGAACCAGAGTATTGCCTGTAAAACGATAGCTGCTTTCGTTTTAACAGTCCGTATTGTAAAAACCATAAACTGCTTCGCTTCCAATAACGTTTATGATAACGAGCTATTACCGATTCACTGCCGTTATTAATAATAACAAGTTATTCAAAATCACCGGTTATACGACAGTAATACAATAACGAGCAATCACTGATTCACTGCCGATTACCTGCATTATATTAATAATAACGTGTTATTCAAAATCACCGGTTTTACTTAGAACCGAAAACGCAAAAGCTGCTATTGTGCCAATAGCTGCTATTATAACCTGATACTGTTAATAACGCTCACCGCTAGTAGGGGATTAAAGGGGATATATGATGTACTTGGGCAACCGTGTATTTGTAATGTAATAGTGCTAATATTTGTCAAATTGTTTATTTTTTTTTATTTTTTGTAATTTAGGTTTAGGTAATTTTAATAAATGTACTGTATAATTAAAAGTAAATTATATATAATGTTGTCGCAATAAATAGCGACAGGTGTATTTAGCTTAGTAAGTTAACAGCCGTCGTCCCTGTCATGGGAATAAGGTAGGCTTATAAGGAACAAAAAAAAAAAAAAAACCTAACCTTACCTAATTGCTTGGCTCGTCAATTTGCTGAACTTACTGTAACTCCCTTATTTGTCATAAGTACATATCCATGTAAAATATTATTTATATAAGATAATAAATAGTAATAAAGAAACCCTAACATTGAATCCCATTGTTCCCAATCCTAACACTAAAAATACTACAACCACACACACAAAAACAACACTCAACTCAACACATTATACAAATAATACACTCACTTTTCAACACAAATCTATAATGACCAAAAAACATAATAACTTACACAGCTGGGAGCAACGTGTATCCCAATCGCGCTGCGCACCCAGCAAGAACACTCACAAAAAAAAAAAAGTGTGTATGTGTCAGCTACGACGCACGATTGGAGTTTACTCCTTACGAACAATAATAAAATTATGATATATATCGAATAGAAAAAAAGGGTAAATTAACGCATCTGCTAAAATGATAAGAGAAACAAACATATATCTGTTATTATTCGGATTATTTATATTACTTCAATAAAGCGTATTACATAAAGTATGTTACAAAATAATATAAATAAAATACAGTGAGACTACGAAGTATCGCGCAAAGAGGATACCCCGAGAATGAGATACGCTGTGTAATGTATTCCATCTCATTCTTTTACACGTTCAATCCTACAGATATATAAGTTTGTCTCTTTCTACGTAACGCCTCAACTTTTCGTGTTACACTTGATTTTACTCCTCATAAAATTTCCGTATCGGGCCTTATAACTTAAACTCGTTTCTTAAGGAGTAAACTCCAATAGACAATGTATGATTAACTGATTTTATTATCTGTGCGAATGTCCCTGAGCAACAAATCAAGCTTGTTTTATATGATTAAGTACTTAATTTAACAGTTGACTATTGATTTTAATAATATCAAGAGTGCTGAACTAAAAATGGCAAGTAAATATAACCGAATGAACTTGCGCACGTCATTTATTAGATTTCCCAGATGTATTAAGACAATGTGCTTATAGCTTTTGACCGATACATAATAAATATTGATTATATTTATAACCGACCATACTCGTAAAATAACGATATTATGCCTAGTATGCTCTATGTTTATACATATATATAAATGTAATGGCTATGGAATATTTTTGCATTTCACTTCAGAAATATGACAGTAGATGAAACTTTTATTTTTATTTGTCATAAGCAGGCAAAAGTCACTTGACCATAAAGCCAAGTGATATATATTGCATACAGCCTCGTGTTCTGTTTTCAAAAAGTGAAAGAACCTTCTTTATTTTAAATATCGTAAGAACAGCATACAACCTTTTTATTTTTAAATGCCGTCATGGAACCTTTTTACAAGCAATAATTATGAGAAATTTGATACGCTGTGTAATGTAGGTATTCCATCTCATTCTTTTACACGTTCAATCCTACAGATATATATGTTTGTCTCTTTCTACGTAACGCTCACTTTTCGTGTTACACTTTTGATTTTACTCCTCATAAAATTTCCGTACCGGGCCTTGTAACTCAAATCGTTTCTTAAGGAGTTAAAACTCCATAAAAAAAACCTTACCTAACCTAACCGTTATCAGGTAGGCACCTACTGTAATCTTACAAGAACGAAATAAAATGTAGGTAGGTATGTACCTACCTACCCACTTAACTAAAGGGAACCTGTGTGCTTCGAAGCAGAAACATGCTTTTGTCGAAGTTTGAAACGAGAGATCTAAGAATCTACAATTTTTTTTTTCATTATGCGTTTGCAGAGTTTAAGTTTGGATTTATTATGATATCTTAATAGATATGTATTATTTTTATCATGAGAATGAACATGATATAAAAAAAGTGTGTGTGTGTCAGCTACGACGCACTATTGGAGTTTACTACTTACGAACTATAATTATGATATAATATCGAATAGAAAAAAAGGGTAAATGAACGCATCTGCTAAAATGATAAGAGAAACAAACATATATCTGTAATTATTCGGATTATTTATATTACTTCAATAAAGCGTATTAAACAATATTATTGGAGTTTACGCCTTAAGAAACGATTTGAGTTATAAGGCCCGGTACGGAAATTTTATGAGGTGTAAAATCAAAATCAAGTGTAACACGAAAAGTTGAGGCGTTACGTAGAAAGAGACATACATATATATCTGTGGGATTGAACGTGTAAAAGAATGAGATGGAATACATTACACATCGTATCTCATTCTCGGGGTCTCCTCTTTGCGCGATACTTCGTTGACAGTGACATCTGACATTGACAGTAGCAACTTGGCATCATAGATATTAAATAAATCCGAAACCAAAAGAGCTAAACCTCGTGTGGCCTTCTAGTACCATGGACGTAAGTCGGGGTAAAATTTTGTGGCACTAAAGTGCCAGAGGACGTTCAAGTGGATATATATCATAACTATCGTTCGTAAGGAGTAAACTCTAATTGGGGTGGCAGTAGGCGTGTAAATAGCCGACTGCTGCGGGAACTCATTCGACAGGATTTTGATAGAAAATAAGGGAAGGGCTTTTAGAAGTATGTAGCTGGTATTGAGACTAAGGCACAGGTCCTGGCGAAAACAATCAAAACCCACGTACCTACCTGATATCAGCTCCAGACTCTGCATCCAACTGTTGTTTCACTTCTCACAAAGCACTCAGATTTTATTAGGGATCCCTATATTCCACCAAATCCGTTTCGGTAAATAATTATTAAAGATTTTGCGTGATTTATTACATTTATAGCGAGACTGCGAAGATGTGCGTATGGGCGATTCCAAATTTGAAGACAAAGAGACACCTCAACGGTGCATTCTCGTTTTTGAAGTGGCGTCTCGTCCAATCATAGCGCGGTTCGCTAGCCAATCAGTGGCGCGCAGATGGACTTTAGCATCCACTGGGCGCGTGATTTTTGAATGTATGCCATAACTTCTATACGTTAGTCAATACCAACTCTCAAAAGTTAGGGGACATAATAAATATACATACGTACAAATAAATAATTATATAATAATATATATTTTGTATGCGTTGGCGCGTAACCATGCACCCCACCTTGGAAGATCGGAAGATCTTTACAACAAAGGAAAGAGTGTTTAAGTTATAAATGCATTATTTAAGCTTTCATGAGAGATACAGTAATAAAGTGTAGGTTTAACGCGAATTAATAACATGAATTTTATGACTGATCAGTGATCAGAAAAGAATGCGGAATTAAATGTAAAAACAGTAGTTGTTATCTAAATTGAATTAATGGCGATTATATGACGTAAGTATGTTTTAACAAATTATTGTGTAGGAATTGGATACAGTTTAGCGACAGCGCGTTTAAAATACCCAGCCTTAGTTTTGACGGTTGCGACGCGAGTGATATTGTCACCGCCTTTATGAACTTGCGCTATAACACCTAGAGGCCAGGCGAGCGGAGGCGCGTCTTCCTGCCCCACGAGTACAGCGGTGCCCACTTCTATGTTGTTCCCAGGATTTGTCCACTTCTGCCTAGCTTGCAACGTATGCAAATATTCTATCCGCCATTTTTTCCAGAACGATTGTACCATACTATCGAGCAACCTTTTACGTTGGAAAATATTAATGCGCTGTTCGGATAGATGCTCTGCAGGTAAGTATTGCAGCGGCGTCGACATGAGAAAATGTGCGGGCGTAATTACATCAGGGTGGGGGTCGGACGAAATCACACTGAGAGGCCGTGAGTTCATAATGCACTCTATCTGAGTCAAGACGGTATGTAATTCTTCATATGTGAGAAGCTGATTCCCTACCACGCGGTATAAGTGCGTCTTTAAACTTTTTATATTCGATTCCCACAAGCCACCAAAGTGGGGAGCTCTTGGTGGAATCATTTTCCACTCAATGCGACGTGATAAAAGTTCGTCAGCGATACGAGAATTTATTTCAGCCCCTGACAAGAAACCATTAAGTTCCTCCAATTGAGACTTAGCGCCAACAAAGTTGGTACCATTGTCGGAATAGATACAAGATACAGGACCGCGGCGAGAGATAAAGCGTTTGAACGCAGAGAGGAAAGAATCAGCTGTTAGGTCGGAAACGAGCTCAATATGCACAGCTTTCACCACTAAGCAGACAAAAAGACAAATATATGCCTTTTGAGCATGCTGTCCTCTGCGACGGGTTAGTGTGATACGTATTGGACCAGCATAATCAACACCCGTGTGCGTAAAAGCCTTGGCTTCTGAAATGCGAGATCCGGGAAGATCCGCCATTAAAGGTGTAGGATGAGTCGGATTTGTTTTGAAACAGGCGTTACATTTATGTACGTTAAACCTTATAATAGTTCGTGCATCTAATATCCAGTATCGTTGCCGAATGATAGACATGAGAAGTCCAGCTCCCGCGTGACAATTAATTTCATGATAATGTTTAATCAGTAGATCAACAACGTGATCGCGTTTAGGAAGTAGAACTGGATGCTTCACCTCAAAGGGTAAATTGGAGTTAGAGAGCCTCCCACCTATCCTTAAAATACCGCATTCATCTAGGAAGACAGCCAAGCGTTGCAATTTCTTAGGAAGCGGTTTATTATGTTTTATGCATTTAACTTCATCAGCAAAATATGAAGATTGAACGGCCAGAATTAATGCACGTTCTGCGGAAATTAAACCTTGGACAGACCGAGGATCAAAATTATCCTTCGAGCGAGCGAATTTCAAAACATAAGAAATTGTCCGAAGTAGTTTTTCCCAAGATGAGAAGCGTTGCGCGAGCTCACAGAATAAAGGTTGTTTCAAATGTGCAGTCATGGTTAACATATTAGACTTATGCTCAGGAAGGTTACTGCAATCAGTAGGTGAAAACGGCTTTATAGGCCAAGAAGTGGGATCACTACGCAACCATGCTGGACCATTCCACCACAAATCATGAGATAATAATTGTGAAGGTAACATACCCCGCGACAAACAATCGCTAGGATTCTCAACACCAGCGACATGGTAGAAATGCTGAGGATCCAGATTTTCTTGACATTGGGCCACTCGATTACCAACGAAAACCGACCAGCGATGTGGGGATGAATGTATCCATGACAAGGCGATTGTTGAATCAGAGAAAGCGTATATCTCTTCAATGTTAATGCGAGAAGCGTAAGTATCGCGTACAGTCTTAATTAATCTCGACATTAGCACAGCGGCGCATAGTTCAAGGCGAGCGAGGGTACAAATTCTGGTCGGCGATACCTTCGATTTTGCGCAAAGTAAACGAACCCGAGTGCTGTCTTGGTATGTGCAATGCAGAAAAACCATACAACCATATGCATGGATACTAGCATCACAAAAAGCGATAAGACGGACTGTACAACCTTCAGTCACTCCTATATGACGCGGTACCTTAAGAGTGTTCAACAAGGGGAATTCTTGCGTCAAGGCAACGAATCGCGTCTTAACATGTTGCGACGCTGGATCGTCCCAGCCGCTGCGGGCTAACCATAACTCTTTTATCAAAAGTTTAGCATACAGAATAACTGGAGCTACTAACCCAAGAACATCAAACAATCGAGCGACAAACGACAGTATATTCCTTTTAGTGCACAGAGCGTCAGTTCTATGAGCAGAATTGAAAAAGAAAAAATCCCTCGAGGGTTCCCAAGATAGACCTAAAACCCTTGAGGCATCTCCTACATCAAATTCGAGAGACTTACGATGCGAGTCAGGAAGACTTTCAAGAAGACCGGGAGAGTTGCTGCACCACTTTACCAAGTCAAAAGAATTATTCCGATCTGTCACCCTGCTTTGTCCCCATGGGGTGACAGAACGGACAAAATAGTTTGATCTGTCCCCCTGTTACCGATGAGGGGACAGTTCGAACTTTATTCAGTTCCTTAATGTTTTATCTGTCCCCCTATCGTTATTAGGGGGACAGATCAAACTTTTTGATTCCTGTTTGTCCGCAATAGAATTAAATATATTCTTAAAATCATACAAAATAATATTATTTATTTTTGATTACGTTCTTAAAAATAATGCAACCTTTTATTAATTAAAAGCCAAAATGGTTTATATTTATAATCACCTTTATTTGTATAAGTTATAAATTCAGTCTATAATAATTATCAGTCTCATAAATCAGAAAGGTACATTTTACACAATCAGTCTTATTAAGATACAAATATTCATATTAAAACTTACTAACAGCACGAAAATATATCTTGCTTTAAATATAAATCACAGTAAATATTGTAGGGGAGACCGAGGAGATTTGTGACAGAGGAGAGTTGTGACAAAGCCAATTTCTCGGAAGTTATGACCGTTAGCGAGCTGGCCACGCTGCACTATTGCTTTTTAAGAGACGCGCTACTTGACTAAGTACCTACATATTACAATATCAGTCTTCTGATTTGACTTCTTACCTAGTAACTATAAAATTAAATGAAACCTGGACTAATAAACTAAAAATTAATAATGTAAATAATTTGATAACTTAATTAAACGATATCACATGTCTAACGAATTATAAAACTTTTTTTTTTTGTATAACTGTAAACTGTAAACATAAAATATATAAAAACATGTCTATCTTAATTTCTCAAATAAATGACCAACAGTAATTTCACCAGCTACAAACTGCATTTGACAAGTACTTATGTATTCTTATATTATCTTTTAGAATATTTGTTTTACCTGCTGCTTAACCTTTTTAGCGTTTAATATTATTTCCAAATAAAAAGCAATCTTATTTCCATTTCCGTTTCATCCGGTTTCAAATCACTCACACTAACGATTCTATAGAAGCTTCACTTCAAAAAACGCATGGTGCTAGCCCTCTAGAAAGTTTGTAGTGCCATGACGTTCACCAAAAACACACCAGGTTTTTCTGAACTCAGCATCACGCGGTTTGATCCATTGTTTGATTATATGACGAAATTTCTTACTTTGTTCATCATTCGGACTTTCTGATGCGATATAAGCCCATCCATTTAAAATTTCACTATTAGGTATCAGTGGCAGGACGGCACTCAATTCCACTGGCCTTTTCTAAAGTTTTGATTTAGTTAGCTTAAGAGCGGCTCTCTTCTTCCATACAGCTTGGTTGTAGTGAAAGAAACAACCTTTAACGGTGACTTCTGGAAAAATCTTTTTTATTGCCTTCATTGCTGCAATTTCATAATCAGATTTATAAGTTTTAGGTTTCCAATCTGGAATCTATGATTTGATCAGGTTAAATAAAATTTCATAACTTTTTTGATCCTTGTGACTCATAAACTACGGGCACAATATTAGTAGTCACATGTTGACTGCCGAAATCTGCATGTAAAAAAAATTAAAGTTTTATAATTCGTTAGACAATTGATTCGTTTATTTAAGTTTTTAAATTATTTACGTTAATAATTTTTAGTTTATTAGTCCAGGTTTCATTTAATTTTATAGTAACTAGGTAAGAAGTCAAATCAGACGACTGATTGTAATATGTACAATATTTACTGCGATTTATATCTAAAGCAAGATTTTATGTTGATTGATAAAGATATTTTCGTGGTGTTAGTAAGTTTTAATATGAATATTTGTATCTTAATGAGACTGATTGTGTAAAATGTACCTTTCGTGATTTATGAGACTGATAATTATTAGAGACTGAATTTATAACTCATATAAATAAAGGTGATTATAAATCGAAACCATTTTGGCTTTTAATTAATAAAAGGTTGCATTATTTTTAAGAACGTAATCAAATATAAATAATATCTTTTTGTATGATTTTAAGAATATATTTAATTCTATTGCGGACAAACAGGAATAAAAAAGTTTGATCTGTCCCCCTAATACCGATAGGGGGACAGATAAAACATTAAGGAGCTGAATAAAGTTCGAACTGTCCCCTCATCGGTAACGGGGGGACAGATCAAACTTTTTTGTCCGTTCTGTCACCCCATGGGGACAAAGCAGGGTGACAGATCGGAATAATTCAGTCAAAATCACCTGCCCGAAACATTTTAACCAGATCTTGAGAAAGAATCATTGCAGTCTTTTCATCACGAGCAGAGTAAACTAAATCATCCATATAAAGGTGCGACTCAGCGATTTTAGCGGCCTCCGGGTAGTGGCTACTCATGTCATAAGCCAGCTGGCGCACAGTGCGCATGGCTATGTAGGGGCTCGGCTTAAGACCAAAGGGTAAGCGTGCGAAAACAAAAGTACGAATTTTTTCGTTCTCATTGAAACGATATAAAATACGTAGGTGTTTACGATGTTCATATGGAACACCAATGCGCAAGTACATTTGCCTAATGTCAGCGTTCATCGCAACTGGAAACAAGCGAAATTGCAAAAGCAACAAGAAAAGATCAGCCTGTAGGTTCGGACCGCGATGTAGGACATCATTCAAGGACAGTCCAGTATGCGTCTTAGCGCTAGCGTCGAGTACAATCCGCGGGGCGGGCTTATCCGAACGTACGACGGCGTGATGTGGTATGTAGTAGCCGACAGCATTTAAATCATGCAAATCTTCCACCTCGATCACATAACCGCTATCGATATAATCGCGAATAACTTTATTATATTCTTCTCGCAAATCTGAAGCATGTCGGAATTTCCTTTCTAACGCAAGAAGACGACGATGAGCCACAGCATACGAGTGACCAAGCTCCGACGGGTCTCTACAAAAGGGCAAGGCTACAGTGTACCTACCCGACTCATCGCGAGAGTAAGAGGATGTGAAAATATTCTCACATTCAGTTTCATCAGGAGCCAGAAAACGCACCGACGGTATCTCTTCCAATTCCCAGAACTTCTGAACAATATCATTAATAGCCAACGCGGATAAAGTGACCGATGATGTCGCAGTGAAATCATCACTCGGATAATTACCCATGAAGACATACCCGAAGGTCGTATGAAGTGCGGGTGGCAACCGTGATCCAGAATCAATCCTATCTCCTAAATAAATATACGGAAAAAGCTGAGCGCCCAACACCACGTCAATATTCCCAGGAATATTCCACGACAAATCAGCGAGAGGTAAATCAAACGAATCGACACTACTGTCCCAATCGATAAAATACGACGGCAGATGGTCAGTTATACTCTCCACTACTAATGCGTGTATAGTGTATTTCTGATCTGGGTAAATGCGGGACTCAATCTCCAAATAGACAATAGAATTACTCAAAGGAACAATCGGTAAATTAAGTGAGCGACAACATTCGGTTGTAACTAAATTATTCTGAGAACCATTATCAATTAGGCATCTCAAAACCGATTTATGACCAGTGCTTCCTTTAGGGCGCGCGTACACTTGCGCTGTAGCCAGCAAAACCGTAGACTTGGGTTTTATACCAGAAGAGAGCATCACGGTCGGATTATGTGGCAATATATTGTCCGTATTCTCAGCAGCCGACGGCACAGGAACGGCGGAAGGCATGACCGTTCGAGGACTACCTGAAGCGGCCACATGAAGCGAGGACAATGAAAAATTATCATTTTTATCATAAACACCCGTCCGAGCGTTATGCGAGTGCGACATATTAATATTATTTTTATCATTAAAATGCAAGAGTGTATGGTGGCGTTTTTTACATATATCACAAACAGATTTAGAATTACAGTTCGATAAATTATGCACTGTGCTAAGGCAATTTATGCAACCATGAATTGACTTTATAAAATTGAATCGCTGTTTGGCATCATTCAAATTTTTAAAATGCGCGCATTGATATAAATGAGCATGATAACTTTGTTTACAAAGAACGCAGCACTGTGAGTCACGCGCACACATACTTCCCGCGGAGGGTTCTGCCGCCGCCGGCGCCGCAACAAACGAGCTAACTACGTTAACGCGCGGTTCGCGCAGACGCGTGCTGTTACTTCTCCGATTCGGTGGTTGCGGGTCTGATTGCACTTGTGGACAGGATCGTAGTAATATCTTAGCTTGATCTTGAACAAAATGAATCAAATGCGTTGTTGAAGGTATTTCGATATCTCGCACAGAAAGTTCGAAACCCTGAGCAGTTTGCGAATTTAACTTCCTTAAAGCACAATGCGTGAGAATAAAATCCGTGAGATCCGTAATACCTAACTGTTTAAGCGCGGCTATTGAAGCTGAATATGAGTCTATAAATTGTTCTAAACTCGCTGCCGTATGAAAACATCCCTCTAAGTCGAAAATATTGTTTAGGTAAAACGTGCCTAATGTACGTTTGTCTTGGTATTTCCTAACAAGTGAATCCCAAATTATACGATAAGTTTCGCCTGTAGGTATTAGGCCCGCAATGATGATGAATCGGTCAGCTGATCATTGGTGTGAACATTCGATTTAAACGACTCATAAAATACGGGCCAATTCGCTGTGTTCCCGCCAAAGCTGGGTATATTCATTGGCGGAAGGTTTATTTTAATGCTATTATTATTACTACTGCGTGAAGGCAAAGTAGCAGAATTATTATTAATTTTGTTACGTGTGCGTTTTACACGAACATAAAGATCATCGAAAGAATCTAAACACCCGTAGTCAGGTTGCGCATCAGGAAGAAGACTTAATTGAATCTCATTTATTTGATCCATAATAAATTCAAATTTATCAAGCATCTCCTCAATTGTCTCAGATTCAGCCATAAAATTCTCATTTGACCTTGAAGCAGACTCAAATGACATTACACATTTCCATAGTTCGTATAACTTATTCAATCGCTTAAATAATAACTCCTTCTTTTGTTGCAAAAGAGTTAACTTCATTTCGGAAGCTACTTTGGCCATTGCACAGAATGTAACAAAGACAAGGAAAAAACGGTTACGCGTGCCTCAGCAAATAAAGAGGGTAGAAAAAACGAATTTTTACAATATGCAATTTGGTTTTAGATTATAACATTTATGGGTGTAAACTGTACATATATCTTAAATATTAATAAATATAAATATATGTTATAATGAGCGGGAGTTTCATAAACAATGAAATAAAGCGGGCGGCGCGGTGCGGGAGGTCGTTGAACCGAGAATTACCAATATTACGTTATTTCTACGGAACAAAAACGACTTATGAAATTTATTTATTTATTATAAATGTATAATAAACTACATAAATATTATATTGCTGGATATATTATCCGTCTCGTAAGGACCATAAAATGGGGTGGCAGTAGGCGTGTAAATAGCCGACTGCTGCGGGAACTCATTCCACAGGATTTTGATAGAAAATAAGGGAAGGGCTTTTAGAAGTATGTAGCTGGTATTGAGACTAAGGCACAGGTCCTGGCGAAAACAATCAAAACCCACGTACCTACCTGATATCAGCTCCAGACTCTGCATCCAACTGTTGTTTCACTTCTCACAAAGCACTCAGATTTTATTAGGGATCCCTATATTCCACCAAATCCGTTTCGGTAAATAATTATTAAAGATTTTGCGTGATTTATTACATTTATAGCGAGACTGCGAAGATGTGCGTATGGGCGATTCCAAATTTGAAGACAAAGAGACACCTCAACGGTGCATTCTCGTTTTTGAAGTGGCGTCTCGTCCAATCATAGCGCGGTTCGCTAGCCAATCAGTGGCGCGCAGATGGACTTTAGCATCCACTGGGCGCGTGATTTTTGAATGTCTGCCATAACTTCTATACGTTAGTCAATACCAACTCTCAAAAGTTAGGGGACATAATAAATATACATACGTACAAATAAATAATTATATAATAATATATATTTTGTATGCGTTGGCGCGTAACCACTAATCGTGCGTCGTAGCTGACACTTTTTTTTTAATTTATTTATTGAAGCCGTGTTGGCTCAAGTGGGAGGACACTCGACTTTCATTCCGAAGGTCGTGGGTTCAAACCCCGCCACGCACCTCTGGATTTTTCTTGAGAAATTTATGTGCGCTTTAAACAGGTGCTCTAACGGTGAAGGCAAACATCGTGAGGAAACCGGCATGTTTTGAGAACTTTAAAAGAGTTTGAAGGGCATGTGACATTCACCAACCCGCACTTGGCCAGCGTGGTGAATTAAGGCCTAATCTCTCTCGTCAAGAGAGAAGTCCCTGTGTCCCAGCAGTGGGAACGTTAATAGGGTGATGATGAATAAAGCGTATTACATAAAGTATGTTACAAAATAATATAAATAAAATACAGCAATACCTCTTTGCGCGATACTTCGTAGTCTCAACTACGAAGTATCGCGCCCCGAGAATGAGATACGCTGTGTGATGTATTCCATCTCATTCTTTTACACGTTCAACCCTACAGATATGTATGTTTGTCTCTCATATTCGTATTCTATGGAAGAGCGTTGTCTCCTAATACAGGTACTTAGTACTTAAAAGGAGGCACCCAATAACGGATAATGTACTGTATAATTTTGTTACTACAATAAACATTTTGTATTTTGTATTGTATTGTGTCTCTTTCTACGTAACGCCTCAACTTTTCGTGTTACACTTTTTGATTTTACTCCTTATAAAATTTCCGTACCGGGCCTTATAACTCAAATCGTTTCTTAGGGAGTTAACTCCAAAAATAAATATCTTGTTTAAATGTAAATTGTCTATTTTTTCAGTATCACCTTTGGTTGGTAGCTGTATCCACAACACTAGCGGTCGGCTCCTGCCGACAATGGCGTGGCGAATTGCGCCCGCTGACGGGATTTTATTTCAATGTTTCATCATCGAAATTTTTATACAACTAGGGGTTTTTCTTATAAATCTTTAGTATAGATGTATAATAACTAAAACAATGTTAATTTTAGGATACAACGCAGAACTAACTGTATAAAGATTGTGTATTTCGTTTTTCTTTTGGAGTAGTTTTGGTCGTCATATGACGACGCTGGCGTAGTGAGCGCAATTTGTTATGTCGAGTATAGCCGACGGTGGCGGTCAAAAGGTTAGACACATCCGTAACCTTAGCGCGCACAGGATCCGAGGTCTTGATTATATCTATTTATACAGCGGAAATCAAAAACTCGTATTTTTAACCCCCGACCAAAAAAGAGGGGTGTTATAAGTTTGACGTGTCTGTCTGTCTGTCTGTGGCACCATAGCTCCCGAACGGATGGAGCTATTTCAACTTAGTTTTTTTTTGTATGAAAGGTGAGTCTGGCGCGAGTGTTCTTAGACATGTTTCATGAAAATCGGTTGTGGCGTTTAAAAGTTATGGGGGTGAGAGTGGGTAAGGAAAACCGAAAATCTGCAAATATACTAGTGTGGGGTATCAAATGAAATCGCATCGCGTCCACATTACATAATATTATGTTGTTTTACGTTTAAGGAAGTTATGGCATCGGAATCGGGGGTTTTTCTTAAATTTTAAATTTAGATTAATTAATCGATACAGGCGCATCTATTTCATTAATTAACAGTAAATCGGTAACTAGAGACTTAAACATATACAGCGACAAAACATGCATAAAAGGAATCGGTGGAAAAGTCCATGCATACAATTTCACACACAAAACAAAAACGAAAAAATCATACATCATTATTTCTACGAGATGTCGTTACTCGGTTCTGCACTCGATAATACAAAGTGCAGAAAATTTTTGACCTATCACGTAATGACGCGGTGGTGGAATTGGTTATCACGTCGAGGCGCTATCCCGGAGATGCAGATTCGAATCCTGTGCGTTAAAAAACATTAAAAATGCAAATAATTTATTCAAAATATTCGGATATATTTTTTCTTCAAGGAGACAAATTAGGAACAGCGGATGTTGTAGACCAGTCAATAACGGTTAAAATCAAATACGATCGTTACGGGGCAGTGGTCCAACTGCTCTGTCCAATTAGTTGGACTACGGGCCTTTACTAGGGGTCGTGGTCCAATGCCAGAAAAAAAAAAAGTGTGTGTGTGTCAGCTACGACGCACGATTGGAGTTTACTCCTTACGAAATATAATTTTATGATATATATCGAATAGAAAAAAAGGGTAAATGAACGCATCTGCTAAAATGATAAGAGAAACAAACATATATCTGCAATTATTCGGATTATTTATATTACTTCAATAAAGCGTATTACATAAAGTATGTTACAAAATAATATAAATAAAATACAGCAATACCTCTTTGCGCGATACTTCGTAGTCTCAACTACGAAGTATCGCGCAAAGAGAAGACCCCGAGAATGAGATACGCTGTGTGATGTATTCCATCTCATTCTTTTACACGTTCAATCCTACAGATATATATGTTTGTCTCTTTCTACGTAACGCCTCAACTTTCGTGTTACACTTTTTGATTTTACTCCTCATAAAATTTCCATACCAGGCCTTATAACTCAAATCGTTTCTTAAGGAGTAAACTCCAAAACAAAAAAAAGGTAACTTTAAATCCTATTGCTTGTCTCAATCACCAAAACCAGAAATTAATAAACAAGCGAGGAACATGTTATAAGACGATATAATAGAGAACCATCCAGAAGTGAATGGAACAGTCCTATGCTACTACTACTACTAGTAATATTTCTGAAATATTAGATTCGCTTTCAGAAAGTATTTGTTTCAGTCATTTAGATCTTCATCAAGGTTTTTATCAAGTTAACTTAAAACCAGAGAGTAGAGATATCACAAGTTTTTCGACTAGTGTAGGTCAATTTCGCATGAAGCGTCTTCCCATGAAACTGAAAATTACTAAATAATATTAAAAGTAAGTACCTATTGGCCAGGTATGGAAAACGATGTACGAAGATACGTTTCCAGGTGTAAAAAATGTCAAACTAGTAAGTATCCTAGAAATATGTATATTAGAACCAATGGTGGTAATCACAATGGCTACAACTGCGTTTCAAAAGGTATTTTTAGATATAGTGGGCCCCTTAGATAAGGATTTAGAAAGTAACATTTATATTTTAAGTTTGCAATGCGAGCTCAGTAAGTTCGTCGAGGCGTATCCATTACGACAAAAAGATACGGTAAGTGTAGCTAAATCATTTGTAAACAACTTCATACTTAGGTATGGTGTACCAAGTACCATCGCAACTGATCGAGGTTCGGAATGCATGGCAGAAACAATGTCTGAGGTATGTAAGTTACTGCAAATTAATCAAATAAATTCAACCGCATAATATCATCATCAATCTATAGGAGCATTAGAAAATACTCACAAACATCTTGCAGCATGTTTAAGAACTCGATGTGACGGACATCCCGAAACATGGAGTCATTGGTTACATTTTTGGTGTTCTTCGTACAATAGCACAGCTCACACAGAAACCAGATACACGCCCTATGAGTTAGTTTCCGAAAAAAACGTGTAACTTGCCAAGTACTCTTACTAAGGAGGTCGTAGAGCCACTTTACAACCCGGATAGTCATGTTTTCGAATAAATATACATAGGTTACAGTTAGCTCATAAAGAGGTAAGAAATAATTTAATTTTAAAGAAAAATCTAAGAATAATAGAATATGATAGAAAATGTAATCCGATCCGATCTTACAAACCAGGTGATTTAATTCTAATAAAAAATGAAACAGGTAAATAGTTAGACAAATTATATAATGGATCATTTAGTGCCACAACGAACCTGACGTCATTATAAACAAACGTGATAAATTAGAGACAGTGCATAAAAATAGAACAAAGAGATATGTAACATAGGTATCAGTTAAGTTATGCTTACATTAAGTATCGAGTTTATCTAGTACGATTTGCAAAGAATAACATTCGATATAAGCTTTGTTTCGTTTACATGTAAAATCATAAATAATTTGTCAAGTTATCGATCAACATGATATAAAAATTGAAATCGTGTAAATATATTTTTTTATACCTAGATTAAGACAGTCACAGCGCTCGGTTCCCGCACCGAACGAACGGTCTTCAACGGATACGGACGTCTCCATCGCGCAGGGCTCGGACCGCGCCGCTACCGGCCCTCCGCGCGCGCGTCGCCCCCGCGCAGCGTGCGGCACGCCGCGTCGCTCGCGCGCCCCAGCGACAGCGACCGGCCCGCGAGACGCGTCGCAGACGCGCGCCGCCGCCGCCCCGCGCCCGCCGCGTCGCGCTCCTCCAGCCGCGCGACCCAGTCGACCGCGTGCGGCGCCACCGCCGCGCGCCCGCACAGCGCGACGCCGTCGTAGAAGTCGAGGTCCGCGTCGACGTCCAGCCGCGGCTCCGCGCTGAGGTCCGCCTCCGCGCGCAGCTCGCCGAGCTCCGGCGCCCCGAGCGCGAGCGCGACGCGCGCGCAGCCCGCCGCGCGCAGCTCGAGCCCCGCGCGCGCCGTCCTGTACCACAGCGAGGCGGCGGCGTGCGCGTCCAGCGCGAGCGAGCCGCCCCGCGCCCAGCGCGCGCGCAGCGAGTCCCCGGCCTGCGTGGGCGCGGCCCCGCCCCCCGCGCCGCCCGGCAGCAGCGCGCGCAGCACGGCCGCGGGCTCGGCGCCGGCGCCGCTCCACGCGAGCGACAGCAGCTCGGCGCGGCCGGAGAACAGCGCGACGGGCGGCAGCGCGGCCCCCGCCACGCTGAGGCGCAGCCCGGCCGCGAGCTCCTCCGCCTCCGCCGAGCCCCCGCCCGCGCCCGCGCCCGCCATAGCCTCCAGCCCGCCGGCCCACACCTCCACCTGCGAGCGACGATCGACGCGGAAGGAAATTATTATTTAAATTTCGTTCATTAAAAAATATACTAAAAATGGGTCGACGAGAAAAATCCCGGACCAGAATATTTTTAATTAATTTTGAAATTAAAATAATAAGACAATTTTATACGGAACTTAAAGTATAATCCATCGCTGGATTGGATCTGTTCGCTTCGGGAGTCGACTCGACCAGGCGGCGACCAGCTAATGGTTATTTTATTGATAGTATATAGGTAGTTTTATAGGTTTTTTTTTTTTTTTGTATGTTATAATTTTGTATTGTTCATCGTGTCCATCTAGGTGTGTTCACTTTTTATTGTTTAATATTTATTTATTTATTTAATATAATTTGAACGGCTAGGCCTATTATACAAATTATAACAAAAATTCATACATAATACACATTAATGATAGATACAAGATACAAAAACATTTATTTCCATAGTTTGGTTTTACAAAACTTAGACACGTCAAAATAAATTACAAAAAAACAATAAATAATAATCATAGGTGCTTAAAGATAAGTAGGAAATAAATTTATGGTATCTGGTCGCTTCGCTTTTTTTACACTAGAGCAAAGAAGCGATTAGAAACTCTAGCTCATTTTTGTATTGAAACTTTACAATCATTATTTGTTTGTTAGTCTTGTTTTTGATTTTGTGTTGGAGCAGATTCCGTCCCAAGCAGTTTTGTCCTCAAGGTAATCTGATATATTATCATAAGCTTTTTTACAAAGATTGTTTTTTACAATTTTCTTAAATTTAGTAATTGACAACTGTTGCAATTCTTTGGGAATCTTGTTGTAGAAGCGTATACATTGCCCTTTGAATGATACATTAACCTTATGCAGCCTAGTGGTGGGCAAAGCGAGTTTATATTTATTTCTTGTATTTACATTGTGTTTATCACTATTTTTTGTAAACAAATTAATATTTTTATGCGTATACATAATGGCTTCATAAATATATTGACAAATGACGGTCAATATGTTTATTTCTTTGAATTTATCACGTAGCGAATCTCGGGGACCCATATTATAGATAGCACGAACAGCCCTTTTCTGCAGTACAAATATGGTATTTATGCGTCCTACTCCAGCACTCCCCCACAGCAAAATACCGTATGACATAATGCTATGGAAGTAACTAAAGTAGACCAGTCTAGATGTTGCAATATTAGTTAAAACTCTAATTTTTTTGACTGCGAAAGCAGCAGAACTGAGCCTTTTCGACAATTTATCTATATGAGGGTCCCATTGAAGCTTGCTATCTAAAGTTATACCTAGGAATACAGTATTTTCAACGAGCTCTAAATTGTCGCCCTTTATTTTAATATCTACAGAACCTTGTTTTACATTAGGTAGTGAAAATCGAATACATTTAGTTTTATTTTCATTCAATAATAGATTATTGGATTCAAACCAATGGACTACTTTAGAAATTGCATTATTTACCTTGTCAAAGTTATTAGTGCGACGATCTATTTTAAAAAGAAGTGAAGTATCATCAGCAAATAATACAATTTCATGTTGATCCTGTACAAGATAAATTATATTATAAATTATAGATAAATTACAATAATCATTTCATTGAGTCAAATTAATTGAAAACAAATATTATATTATAACTAGTTTATGCAGATAATAACATGCGTCATAAAAACAGGAACAATAACTGCCACTGATATAATATGCTCATGAAATGTGAGCCCCCGGTCGAACACAACTCCAAGATCTTTAATGTTGGTAGATCGACTTATTGGAATACCGTTGAGTTGACATTACATTTCTGACTGTTAAATTCCATTTTGTTGTCCACGCTCCAGCAATACACAGCATCAATGTCGCGCTGAAGACGTATACAATCTTCTTCTGACACCACTTCGCGATATAGTTTAAGGTCATCAGCATAGGCACCTCGAATGTCGCACCACATCGGGGAGGTCATTTATCATAATAATAAACAACAATGGACCAAGTATTGAACCCTGACTTACTCCGGAAAGCGTGTGATAGAATTGTGATACATACAAACCATGCCTGACAAATTGCTTTCGGTCTTGAAGATAATTAGCAACAAATCGAAGTAGATTTGGTGCCAATCCGATAATGTTAAGTTTTTCAAGCAATTTGTCATTATTGACCCTATCAAACGCCTTCCGAAAGTCAAAATACACCACGTCAACCTGTTTCCTTTTGACCATGTTGCATGTGATAAAGTCGACGATTCCGATGAGGTTTGTATTGACGGATCTTTTCCTTCGGAAACCGTGCTGTTCATCACACAATATGCGACCATGCGTGAAGATCTGTTATCATTTAGCTTTTAGCAGTTAGAATTAGCTTTCTGTTACTACTAGGTTAGTTATAGTGATAATCTCGGCTGTCAATTGACAGCCGAGATTATCACTCACGAGGGAAATTTCCCTCACGAATAAATAAATAAAATTACCGCCAGCAGCTCCAGATCCGGGTCGCCCTCGGCCAGCAGCGCGACGCGCGCGCGCCGCATCACGCCTTGCGCCGCCAGTACGGTCGCGTCCAGCGCCGCGCCCCGCCCCGCCGCCGCCCAGCCGGGCGCGCGCCGCAGCACCAGCGACGTGGCCAGCGCGTCCGCCCACGCCCGCGGCGGCAGCGAGTCCCGCAGCGCGGCCACGGCGGGGCGCGCGGCCAGCGCGGCCAGGCGGCCCCGCAGCGCGCGCCGCAGCTCGCCGCCCGCGCCCCCGCCCCCGCGCTCCGCCGCCAGCGCGTGCGCCAGCGCCAGCGCGCCGAGCGCCGCGCCCGCCCCGCGGCTCTCCGCCTCCACGCCCAGCTCGGCGGCCAGCGCGCGCTCCGCCATGTCCCGCGACGCGTTCGCGGCGAGCGCCAGCGTGCGCGAGATCTGAGAGACGGTCCTTTGATAACGATACATAATACAGGCTGGAAAAATCGAATGCCACATGGCGTTGAGAGGACCAGAAATATGCTATTTACAATATTTAAGGTAGTTGCCATCCATGTGGCATTCGATTTTTCCACCCTGTATATACTGAATGCGGAACTAGACATACCGTGATTGCGGTCGCACGGGTTGTCGACACCCACGGTGCCTGACATCGAGTAATTTTGTCTTATCCGTTGTGAATCGATCGCTTCAATTATGGGTTCGCGTCCACGGATGTATGATTGTATTGTAAGGCTGTGGTTGAAAATTGTTTTATGCTGGAAATTGATAAACTGACGTGCCCCCTGATTTATCAATCGTGCATCACTTCAGCTGTCCCCATACATCCTCAATGATACGTTTTTTTTTGCAATCTACCGTTGTAGTTCAATAATCCGAAGATAAGGATAAGGAGGTTTTGTCTGTTCACGTCCGTAAGTGGTAACCCTCTGAATCCTTACACGTGACCTCCGGGTGGTGCTAAGAACAGTATCTGGTGGTAGGCTTCGGCCGCGGCTTGTCACCACCCTCCGGGCTGGGCCAGTGCGTGAAGCGATTTTTTCGTGTTTCGTAATGTGGCCCGGAGAAGCCATCTTCTAGGCCTTCATGCTCCATCTTAGACCACATCGTCACTTTACATCAGGTGAGATTGTGGTCAAATGAAGGCTTATCAATAATAAAAAAAAAAAAAAAAAAAAAAAAAAAACCGATCGTCCGGTTCGTCAACGTTAAATCAATTCACAACGTGGACAGTGTGGACTCTCGGAGTCTCATCTTTGAGAAACATAAATACGTAGGTCCCGGCGCTCGCGCCCTCACCTGGTCCGGAGCGAGCGGCAGCCCGCGCAGCGCGCCCAGCGCCGCCTCCGCCTCCTCCCCCGCGCCGCGCTCCGCCGCCGCCAGCAGCGCGCCCGCCGTCGCCGCGTCGCGCGCGTTGCCCAGCGCCGCCAGCGTGCGCGCGCGGCACGCGGCCTCCGCGCCGCACCGCGCCAGCGCGCCCAGCAGCCGCTCGCGGGCCGCGCCGCGCTCCCGCCCCCCCAGCCGCGACGACGCCGCCGCGCCGCCCAGCAGCGCCGCGCGCGCCACCTCCGGCAGCGCCGCCTCCGCGCCGAGGCGCAGCGCCGCGGCGACCACGCGCGCGTCCGGCGCCGCCGACAGCGCCAGCCCCGCGAAGTACTCCCGCGCGAGCTCCGCGGGGCAGTCGCGCGCGCCGGGCGCGAGCAGCGCGCGGGCCGCCTCCCACGCCGCGGCGCCGCCCTGCAGCCCGAGCGCGCGCACCAGCCCGACGCGCGCCTCGCCCTCGGTCCGCGCGAGCAGCGCGCTCAGCGAGCTCGCGTCCGCGGCGCCGAGAGCGCGCAGCAGCGCCGGCAGCGCGCGCGCCTCCTGCGCCGTGCCGCCGGCGCCCGCCTGCCAGCCCTCCAGGGCGGCGCGCGCGCCCTCCACGCCCGCGGCCAGCTCCCGCGGCTCGTCGTCCGGCTCCGGGCCGGCCGGCGCCATCGGCAGCGGCGCGTCCCGGAACGCCGCCGGCGCCGGCGGTGGCTCCTCGCTGCACCGCTCGAGCTCCAGCTCGTGCAGCGAGCGCGCGCGCAGGCCGCGGCCGGGCTCGGGGGCCGCCCATTCCGCGCCCGCCGGCCACACGACCTCCTCGGCGAACAGCCGCGCCGGCTCCGCGCCGGGCGGGCCCTCCCACGCGTAGCGGGACACGCGCCGCGAGCGCCACTCGGAGCCCTCCCACGAGCACGCGCGCTGCAACAGATCGGAGGGAGCGATCGGAACGGCGGTCGGAGCAAGGATCAGCCGGGCGGTGGGCGGCTCACCTTGATCTTGCGCGTGTCGGTGGAGGGCGCGGGCGCGGGCTCGTAGAGCGCCCGGCAGTCGCCGGACACGTCGGTCTCGGGGCGCTCGCCGGCGCTCGCGCGGTACTGGAACAGCGAGACGAGCGCGCGCAGGTAGTCGGCGAGCGGCGCGGGCGCGGCGGGCGGCAGGCGCAGCGCGCGCAGGCGGCCGCGCTCCCACAGCGCCTCCGCCGCGCTGTCCTCCGCCGCGCCCCCGCCCGTCCAGCGCGGCCACGGCGACGCGCGCCGCCGCCAGTCCGCGCGCCGCCCCACGCCGCGCCGCTGCAGCTCCACGCCGCTCAGCTGTGAAACGTACGACCTTGACATGTACCTATGATGCAAGTTTCCTTAGTGGGGGCGCAGTGTAGCAGAATTGTATCTTTCCTTACGCTCAATTTCGCTCTGTAGGTCTGCAAAACAGATTACCCACTTGGATGTTGAATCTTAATTAATTCAGCAGTGATCTCTCTGCTGATGGATACAAAATACACAGCAACCGCTAAACTAATCCATATTTAAACTATTTTATATTGTTATATTTAGGTTTAGATTGGTGTTGCTTCCTGTATTAAGTTATAGTCCAAGAGCTAGTGAACCCTGGGAGTAACGGTCTCCCTGTAAGGTTAGAAATTTGTATACTGACGATTTATGGTATGCTGAGAGCAATAGCCATGACCTGGCAGGCGTCAGCCGTGCACGTCATCAGCCCCTTTATTTTTCAAACTGTTAAGTAAATGGGGTTTCAAAACTTGTTTCTGTAAGTTTGAAAATTTAATAGAATAAAGTTTATTTATTGTACATCTTAAAAAAAAATTGACAGGCGATTACAATAAGCAGAAGTATATGACAGGTCAATTAGAAAACGCACAGTTGATGAGGTAAAATAAACTTTATCCTGTATACTTGAAATTTTTATATGTTTTTAAATAGGTTTCTCAGAGTAAGTATGTACAATGCCAGGCGGTTTTGAACAGCATAAGACCTTGCCAGGCGAGGGGACAGCTGCTAAGGGCGTGCAAAAAAGAAGTGTTACATGAACGCATATATGTATTTTATTGGGTTTTATGCAATGTAGTTACATTATTTTGAACCCTAGACCAAAAAAGAGGGGTGTTATAAGTTTGACGTGTCTGTCTGTCTGTTTGTCTGGAACATCATAGCTCCCGAACGGATGGAGCGGTTTCAATTTAGTATTAGTTAGTTGTATGAAAGGTGAGTTTGGCCCGGGTGTTCTTAGACATGTGTCATGAAAATCGGTTGAGCCGTTTAAAAGTTATGGGGGGTGAGAGTGGGGAAGGAAAACCGAAAATCTGCAAATATACTGCAGTCAAGTCAAGTATCAAATGAAAGAGCATCGCGTGCCTATTATTAAATATTATGGTGTTTTACATTTAAGGAAATTAAAGCATTGGAAGCGGGGGTTTTTCTTAAATTTTAAATTTTGATTTATTAACGCTCATTTTCTTCAGCATCATCCGAAATTTCGCTATCACTGTTTTCATCATAATCTGATTCTTCAACAATGTTTCCCTCATCTTAAATAGAAAAAAAAATTTAATGAATCAATAACGTTGTTGAGAATTAAATATCAAGCTCAATACATTCCTCTGAAAATGATTAAATTCTTAATTATTTAATTGTTTATGTTTCTTTTAATTTATCACTTTTATAGACGAAATTATTGGGTGGTGGGTGGGCCAAGAAAGGATCCTACCTTAATCTTCTAAAATATTCCTTATAGAGTTCTTTTCACTATCCATTATTTTCATCTTCAGACCCCTTATATCAGTCAAAACCCAATTAGATGAACGGTCTCAGTAAGTTAATTAAGTCCAAACACAAATTACTTGCTGTAAAACGTTGAGAAGTTCTCTCAACTGCCTTTCCCTCCTTTCATCAGATCAACACCAGACCCTCATTAATTATAGGGCTTTAAAATTCTTTATATTGAATAATATTAAGAAACACACAAGTCAGAAAGACAATTTTTTCAAGAGTTTCCCTCAATTTCTTCAGGATACCACCATCAGATTCTAGTTTCCTTACCATGGGACCACCACTGGGATACTCCCTTTCCAAGAAAAAAAAATCGAAATAGGCTCATAAACGACGAAGTTATCCGCGGACATACATAATATATATATATATATATATATATATATATATATATATATATATATATATATACGGTTGAATACAGAAACCTCCTCCTTTTTTGGAGTCGGCAAAAAAATAGTTGTATAGTACTTGAAATGCATTCCTCAGTTTCAGTCGATTCAGTATCTGCAGGTCCTTGTAAAACTATGTTGCATATAGAAAATGGAAAGATGGAACCGTATTCCCGTCAAACTAATTAAATCGTAACGATTATCAATTAAGTTCCAACTGTTATTTTCAGGTTTTTTTTTTGACGAGTGAAGAGGTTGTTATCGCCTTTTTACTAGTTTAAAACATAAAAAAAATTAAATCAATAAATTAATTATTTTTTTTATGTTTTAAACTAGTAAAAAGGCGATTTTTTATAATTTTTATTTTTTTAACAGTTTTTTTTAAAACACTTGAAGAATCAGATGATGATGAAAACAGTGATAGCGAAATTTCGGATGATGCTGAAGAAAATGAGTGTTAAAAATAATGTACCTACATTGCATAAAACCCAATAAAATACATTACATTTACTGTATGCGTTCATGTAAAACAAAAATAATGTACCTACATTGCATAAAACCCAATAAAATACATTACATTTACTATATGCGTTCATGTAAAACACTTCTTTTTTGCACGCCCTTAGCAGCTGTCCTCTCGCCTGGCAAGGTCTTATTCTGTTCAAAACCGCCTGGCATTGTACATACTTACTCTGAGAAACCTATTTAGAAACATATAAAAATTTCAAGTATACAGGATAAAGTTTATTTTACCTCATCAACTGTGCGTTTTCTAATTGACCTGTCATATACTTCTGCTTATTGTAATCGCCTGTCAATTTTTTTTTAAGATGTACAATAAATAAACTTTATTCTATTAAATTTTCAAACTTACAGAAACAAGTTTTGAAACCCCATTTACTTAACAGTTTGAAAAATAAAGGGGCTGATGACGTGCACGGCTGACGCCTGCCAGGTCATGGCTATTGCTCTCAGCATGCCATAAATCGTCAGTATACAAATTTCTAACCTTACAGGGAGACCGTTACTCCCAGGGTTCACTAGCTCTCCAGCTATTAGGATAATTTACGTATGATCACTAATCAATATAAATTTATATCTACATGTGGAAACTGTTTCTAGCTTTAGTCAAGCCACTATAAATATATTTATTATAAATAAAATAAATAAATAAATAAAATATTTATTTAGAAAATCACTTAAAGCTAAAGTTGACAAAAATCCTTAAAATTTAATTAGAGCTATGCTGTATTTATTGTGCCTGAACTAGGAGAATCCTGTTTTTCAGGCATACATTATTTCCGTACTGTTCAAACCATTGAACATGATTTTTAATATTATAAATAACAATAATTATCGTAGTAGTAAGATTAAATTAATATTATATAATTAACTAGATATACGAAAACACATTATAAATTAAAACTAAATTAATCCTAACAAGCCAAGTCAACGGCAAAACTTATGTTAGCTGAATTGCATAGGTACGCAGTTGCAGACTAATCATAAGTCCAAAATTCACTAGAGCGCCGATTCAGCAAGTCAGCAAAATACAGCTGCATCGGCGCTTCACCGACAGCACACTATGATAACTAGATTTAGTATATAAACTGTACAAAATTGTTAATAAATCACATTGGAACGAAGCACTGAGTCGCGTTTTACTCCGCCTCCCTCTACGAAGACCAACGGGCCCCGAAGTACCACCAACCGCCGACGAGCTGCCCGGACGCACACCCTCTCACTGTGGCCAAGATACCTTTAGCCATCAGTACCTGATCGGTCTTGTGAGCCTGCTTGACCGGCAGTGAGAGTCCACTGGAGGAGCCGCCCAGAGGTTCCAACATCCACGGGAGGAGCCGCCCAGCACCCGCTGGTGGAGCCGCCCAGCACCCGCTGGTGGAGCCGCCCAGAGGTTCCAACATCCACGGGAGGAGCCGCCCAGCACCCGCTGGTGGAGCCGCCCAGAGGTTCCAACATCCACGGGAGGAGCCGCCCAGCATCCGCTGGAGGAGCCGCCCAGCATCCGCTGGAGGAGCCGCCCAGCATCCGCTGGAGGAGCCGCCCAGCATCCGCTGGTGGAGCAGCCCAGAGGTCCCAGCATCCGCTGGTGGAGCAGCCCAGAGGTCCCAGCATCCGCTGGAGGAGCCGCCCAGCATCCGCTGGAGGAGCCGCCCAGCACCCGCTGGTGGAGCCACCCAGAGGTTCCAGCATCCGCTGGTGGAGCAGCACGTCCACGATTTCAGCATCCTCTCACTGTGGCCAAGACCCCTTTAGCCATCAGTACCTGATCGGTCTTGTGAGCCTGCTTGACCGGCAGTGAGAAAACCCTTCCCTGTGTACATTGCACGCCGTACACGCCCTTGGTTCCTTCCCCCTTCCGTCTGTTACCTTAGGTCTCCTGGTAACAGATATCCCTGTTTATCTATATATGTATTTATTACACTTATATGGTTAGGGATAGGGTTGTAGGGATACACACACATTGATAGGGCTACACGTGTTAGGGATACACATACACATACGTGGTTAGGGTCCAGACATAGGTCAAATACGTAGGGATAGGTCGGAGTTAGGCTCAGTGTTAGGCTACGTAGATTAGGTAGTAGTTAGTAGGAGCGCTCGGTGCTTATAGTACACCCGTGTGTACAACACTCACACGTAGGGTAAAGTACCAAGCACGGGGTTATCCTACAGTAGGCAGTTTAGTTCTGTACCTCCGCCCAATCATCACACACCCGTGCGTTCACCAGAGACGTACGTAGGGTTAAGTGTAGGTTATTAGGCGGTTAAACTCATGTGATTCTGTGTTGTTTCTTCTAATACTTTGGAGATTCGTTTTGTTAATAAAAGTTTGGCATTTTTATTTTCGCCAACTCCAAACAAGGAGGTATTTCTAATTGGGTGTGTATGTTTTGTTCCCGAGGTATCTTCAAATATTTTTTATGAAAAATGTATGGAAATGCTTGCACGCACAGGAGCAGGTGGGGCAACATTCTTACGGCGATGCCTGCAGTCTGAGGTTATACTCAATAATTAATCCATATTTTCCAAGCTAAAAATTGGTTGTTTTTTGTTTAAAATCTACTTGTATTTGTTTCATTATGACACTCACAACCTCATTAGTCAATCTGCACTCATTCTCTACATCATTTCTATTAAATAATTACTGACTAATCACCCTGTTGTTCATGACTTGATTTATTATGATCCTACTACAATTTCATCTTCTAGAGAAATACATACACCGGGATCAATCTGGGATTAGAAAAAGCAATAGGAATCGCTTCCCCGGCCATGCCGTTGGAAGCTAACAAGGAGCCGGTCCCCGCTCGCGGCGATAGCGCGATAAGGCGGCGGCCGGGGCCAGGGTTCAGGGGTCACGCACGCGCACGTACCGTGAAGCGCAGCCACTGCGCGGCGCCCCGGTCCTCCGCGGGCCCGTGCGCCGGCTCCACGCGCAGCGCGCCCACCCGGCGCCGCGCCACGTCCGCGCCCGCGCCCGCCGCCACCAGCTCCGTGCTCACGACGCGGTACGAGCACGCGCGGCTCCAGCGCGCCACGCCCGCCTCCGCCTCCGCCTCCGCGCGCGCCAGCGCCGCCAGCGCCGCCAGCATCCACCACTGCGCGAGCATGTCGCACTCTCACTGACACTGATCACCGAGCGCAGATCGCTCCGCCGCCCCCGGCCCCTCGCTTATCGCGCCCCTCTCTCATCCGAGACCGTCCGATACCATAATCGCTTCGTATTTAATATTTGATTTCGCTCGTTTCGACTCTCTAGATGGCAGAGGAGCAGCGCGTACACCGACCGGTGAAACTTATCGTAACGAGTTATTTTGACGAAAACAAAACAAGAGGGAGCCGATCACCCGCCGGCCCCTGACATTGACACTGACGTGACGACTAGTGACGATGGATGACGAGTGGACGTAGGTATGCGCGAGCGCACCCTCCGCCCGCGATGACCGGAAGAGAGTTATCGTCCTGTGCGCGCAACGAATAATAATTATCAGAGTTCAAAGGGTTCATCTGATCGAAAATGTGCGCATAGTTTTAGCTGTTGGTTATCTAAATGACATTTGATTAGATCATAGAAATCTAAAATAATAGTTTGGTTTTCTGTGGTTTCAGCTGAATTTCAGCGGAACTCGCGATTGAACTAACAAGATTTGATTTCAGATACCTACCTACTTACCTACAGACAAAGGTTTCTGTGTTCGTAAAGGTTATAAAGTTATAAGTTCTATGTTTATAATAATAACACATAATACATTACAGTATAAACTAAGTTGTTCTATGGTACCTACAATAAGTGAAAGAATAATACAATACATAAAAATACAAAAATAAACTATACAATAACAAATCAAATAACTTATTAGGTACTATACAAAAACATTAAAATTTATACCTAAATAGAAACAACAGGAAATCTATTTAATCTGTACTAATAATACCACTTAATGTTCTGTGGTAACATATACTCTGAATTTAATCTTACCTAGTAAATTAAAGTTTAAAAATTTTTTTATTCATGTTAGGTACTTATATCGGAATTTATTTGCGAATGTTGCAAAATAAATCCGCTGGGGGCGACTCTGATGCGAGTGGGTTCAAAATAAAAATTGGTCTCTGTTCCTTTAAAAAAAGGCGCATGACAAAGTAAGTCATATTACTCAAAATGTAACATTGCAATTTTTGGTGAACACAAAGTTGATTTTTGCTTAAAATGCGTTTGCGTTTGTTTTTATAGGTTTTGTATTTTTAATCTTAATACATATATATAAATCTCGTGTCACAATGTTTGTCCTCAATGGACTCCTAAACCACTTAACCGATTATAATAAAATTCGCACATCCAACTTGAGAGATAGGATGGTTTTTACGGCGAGAAAAATTCGAATAATTTCCGGGAAAATTTTATACCCGTGCGACGCCGGGGCGGGCCGCTAGTTGTATTATAAGACTGTTGTTATTTATGTTTGCCAAAAGTGAAAAGGCAAGTTTGTGTTATTGAAGTGAAAATCGTTGTGATTTCAAACCGAAAAAATGTGTGGCAATTAAGTAATTGATTGAAAAGCCGTGTTGGCTAAGTAGGAGAACACTCGACTTTCATTCCGAAGGTCGTGGGTTCAAACCCCTCAACAAACCTCTAGATTTTTCTTGTTGAGAAATTTATGTGTGCTTTAAACACGTGATTAAGGCCAACATCGTGAGGAAACCGGCATGTTCTGAGAACTTTAAAGAGTTTGAAGGACATGTGACATTCACCATACCGCACTTGGCCAGCGTGGTGAATTAAGGCCTAATCTCTCTCGCCTAGAGAGAAGTCCCTGTGTCCCAGCAGTGGGAACGTTAATAGGGTGATGACGATGATGAATGTTTCTTTAGATATCAATCTCCTAATATGTAGATTTCTTTATCATTTGGATTAGACATCCGCTAAAACAGAATTACAAACCTCAGCCTGACCTGAACCTGTGACGCACCCCGTCAGCGCAGCGGGGGTTGGAAGTATTCATCCTGTTTTTGAAGTAAGATAATTTTATTAACTTGAAATAAAAATTGTTTGTTCTATTGAATGTGTGGAGGTGTATTTACTGATGGTTTCTTTAAATATTAATAAACCGTCACACACACGCAGTAGACGGGAACATCGCCTGTGCTCCGCTAGAGCAAAACAGCACTAGTGGGCAAAAGTTTTTTCGTAATTGTACCTACAATGACAATGTTTAAGAACGAACTCCATAAACTTTTAACCACTAAATGTTATTATCACGTAAATGTTTTTTTTTTACTGAAATTAGTTGACATAGATTAGGTATTGAATCAACATAAAATATTTGAATGCGTTATAGTAGAAGATCCGAACCTACATCGACATTCAACGAGTTGAAAATAGAATCAAACTTATTTCTAATAAATTTCGTCTAGGTACGTATTAGAAAATATGTATATTAAAAATGGGTTGACAAAAAAAAATCCTGGACAGAATTCTTTTCATTAAATTGTGCAACATTTAGGTAATAGGACAATTCGATACTGGAGTTATAGTATAAAACATATAGTATGTGCAGACATAGGATTGACTATTATATCTGTGCTATTATTTATTTTATTTATTTGGGAAACAAAAAGCTTATAACTAAGATAAGGATAAAGTGACTTCACTAAAGCACTAATTTATAAATGTGTAGTTACCATACGTAGATTATCCTAACTTAAGCAATACAAAACTAAAACTAATAATAACTAGCCGAAACATTTACTTGTTCCGCTGCCTGTGTACGATTATATTTGTGTTAAGAGAAAGTAGAAATAATAAGAATATATACTTGTGCTGTATTATTTACCTAGACGAACTACTGGGTTGACAGGTATTTCGATAATTATATCAGCCTAAGCGTTGTTTTATTGTGAGCACGATGCTAAAGGGTTGACTGCAAAAAATTTGGTCCTAATAGGTATAGGGGTAGACACATTTTAAATATTCAAATCTTAACGCGGGTGGAACCGTGTGACAGAGAGATCAGAGGTTTCAATGTACGACATTTGTTATAAAACAAGTTTGATTCTATTACCTACTCGGTCAATGTCGATGTAGGCTCGGAGCTGAGACTACTACCTACATTACATAGGCAAAGCGAGTATGGAACTGTTACCACTGAACATCTTATTGTTATTATATTGTAACCCATGTTTGCAAATCAACATTATTAAAAAGAACTTATTCTTTCACTCACATAACTTTTAAACAATCGATTAACACGTTTCGGAGTAACGATGCCACAGAAAATACACACAGCCAAACACATCAAACTTATAACTTCATATTGGGGATTTTAGTGTCCGTCAGGATGGCGTGTCTCATGTCTGAATAGTCACAGGTTATGCACCAAATAACTGTACCTAAACTGTACTAAACTGTACCTATATTAAAAAAAACTGTACCTCAAGCAATTAGATATAAAATAAATTGTGATATGGACACGCCATTCTGACGTCAGGTTGGCGCGCATAATCGTGTATCTCCCCAACGTGTGGGAACTATGCTCTGGAACATATATCAATAAACTGTACCTAAACTGTACCTAATAAAACTGCCAACAAAAAAATTGTATTCACACGCGATATCTGTCAAATCAAGAAAGAATTTTTTACTGCTCATTTATTTGATTTAATGGCATGACGCAATCATGTTTGCCGATCAATTTGCAGCAGGCGCTTGTTGTCTCGTAATAATTACATATAATATTATTAGAATATAACATTAAATTCACATATACCTACATAAGAAGGAAAACTATAACTTATTTCTAATTAATAGAAGGATATATACTTAATTTTTCTTTAATTTCAAATCAAACTCATTTTTAGGGTTCCGTACCTCATTTGGAAAAAATGGAACCCTTATAAGATCACTCAGTTGTCTGTCTGTCTGTCTGTATTGGGAAATTTGGTGATAAGCAAGGTTTTATAGTGCAAGAATTTTATAGTAAAGGGATAATTATCAAAATAAAAAAATAATTGGTTATTAGTAATTTTGGTTATTAGTTACAACCGTAGTATTTAATTTAAATCCGTCAGCACAACCTACTGCAATAATGTAAGCCGTTGAATCGAACGCACAAGTGTTGGATACCATAGTTTGTATTTTTCCCGTTCTCGTTACTGTGCCATTTATCAATAAAGTTATTTTCTTCATGTTTTTAAAGGTATTCCGATTTCGTTTCTTAGTTTTTCCCAAACCGAAACTCATTAAATATCGATTCATCTGTATAATCTGTTTTTTTTTAATAATATTTGGTTTTTTAGCAGTCCTGATTCTGGTTGTAGTGCTAATTTTTTTGGGTTCACTGTTTTTTTGCATTAATGTCTGTTTTGATTTCGCCAGATAAGAATTGTGTATGCGTTTTAACAAAGTCATTTACTCTCATTCTCTGATTTTTGGTACAAATATTTAAGAGGTAGCGTTTGATATTTCTAAAGCTACTCTCTATATTTGAAGAGGATGACACTTCAACGCACAAGGCGTTCGATTCAACGGCTTACATTATAGCAGTAGGTTGTGCTGACGGATTTAAATTAAATACTACGGTCGTAACTAATAACCAAAATTACTAATAACCAATTTTTTTTTTATTTTGATAATTATCCCTTTGCTATAAAATTCTTGTACTATAAAACCTTGCTTATCACCAAATATCCCAATACAGACAGACAGACCGACAGACGGACAGACAGACAGACAACTGAGTGATCTTATAAGGGTTCCATTTTTTCCAAATGAGGTACGGAACCCTAAAAATGAGTTTGATTTGAAATTAATGAAAAATTAAGTATATAAACTTCTATTAATTAAAAATAAGTTATAGTTTTCCTTCTTATGTAGGTATATGTGAATTTAATGTTATATTCTAATAATATTATATGTAATTATTACGAGACAACAAGCGCCTGCTGCAAATTGATCGGCAAACATGATTGCGTCATGCCATTAAATCAAATAAATGTGCAGTAAAAAATTCTTTCTTGATTTGACAGATATCGCGTGTGAATACAATTTTTTTGTTGGCAGTTTTATTAGGTACAGTTTAGGTACAGTTTATTGATATAATGTTCCAGAGCATAGTTCCCACACGTTGGGGAGATACACGATTATGCGCGCCAACCTGACGTCAGAATGGCGTGTCCATATCACAATTTATTTTATATCTAATTGCTTGAGGTACAGTTTTTTTAATATAGGTACAGTTTAGTACAGTTTAGGTACAGTTATTTGGTGCATAACCTGTGACTATTCAGACATGAGACACGCCATCCTGACGGACACGGATTTTATGGGTTTGCATAGGTAGGTACTTACCGTACTTACTATGAGGGGATAGTAAAAAATACTTAAATCAATTAATAGTATTTTTTATTTATTACCTACTAACAATATAGATAACAATAAATTCTAATTATTAAATTACATAAAAAAAAAACAAAGTAATTTGGTTACGCAGTATACACATGTATAGGTACATACTTTTAATTGCTATGATATTTTATTAACAAAATGGGTTAGTGACGAAATACCTGTTGCCATCTGTTGCTATTGATAAAATAATTATGAATCTCAATCCAAGATTATTTATATGTAGGTATTTCTTACGAACTAACTTCAAAATTATCTGAATTGTATACCTAAAATCTATGAGTTTAAGCTTAGTATAATAATGTAAAGTAAATCTAAGAGTATTTAAGGTTCAGTATAGAATATGTTGTAGTTGGGAATGTTGGTAACAAAGTATTGTTGAAAACGAAAAAAACTTATGTTTACAACAGATTTGTATTGGTTGCTGAAGGTTATCTTGTAAAAACATACTAAGTTTTCAGTACAAAGATATGGATCATACATACATATAAATTGCATACAATTACAGTTAATTTTAGGGAATGTTTTTTATCCGGGCGTGCGAGAGAGCATCTCTCTCTCTCTGAATCTCTAATCAACCCTCTAGTCTCTGCTCCGACACTGAACGTTTATGTGAAATGAACATTGATGCGTGTTTAAGTCCAGATGAGTTCAACAAGACAAATTTTCATCTAAGTTTTTATTGTAACCATGTATTACAGGCATACCATTATGGTACAAATAGATAAGTGTAAGTGGTTTGTAGATCCTTTAATGAGATTATTGTAACGCGGTGGAGGTCTTTTTAGTTATATTGCTTGGTTACACTAGACTGCTGGGACAGGCATGCCGGTGGCAACAATTCTTCAACAAAGTACAGTTCTAATATTATAATTGAAATAAGTTGAGGATCAGATCAACAACACCGGAAGGAAGGCTGCGGCCGACGGGCGGGCGGTGCCATCTATCGAGATTATATTGGAACTATTTTTAATGCCTACTTTTTCGCGTACAGTCAGCGTCCAATCGATACAAGAGTCTAGACTCTAGAGTGGTCAAAATAATCTGGAAAACCATCTACGCTACGGAATCGATCGAACGTTTAAATTTAAAGGATAGCGTCGGAGGATCGGACCGAACGAATACAATAATGGAACCATAGCGGTCCGATCGAGCTCATCGCTCCGGCATCCCCCGTCCGCGCGCGGTAGCTCACAGCGTGCCGGAGTCCGGCGCGCGCTCCGCCGCCGCCGCGTCCTCCGGCGCCGGCGGCGGCGAGTCGCAGCACGCGCGCGGCTGCTGGCGCCGCTGGCTCTCCGGCAGCAGGCGGCACGGGCACAGCAGCAGCAGGCACGGCGCGCGGCGCGGCAACGAGCGCGGCAGCGAGCGCCACGCGCCGCCCGCGCCCGCGCCCGCCGCCGGTCAGGGCGCCGGCGGGGGCGACGGCGGCGGCGACGGCGGGGGGCTGCGCGCCGCCTCCAGCACGCACGCGCCCGCGTACGAGCGGCCGAGCGCCATGCGCGCCTCCAGCAGCGTCCACTGCTCGCCGTCCAGCACCTCCACGGACGCGAGGTTCGCGGCGCCGTCGTCCCCGCCGACCACGTACAGCCGCGAGCGGTGCGCGCACACGGCCGCGTTGCGCCGCGCGCAGTGCATGCTCGGCGCCGGCGACCACTCGTCCCGCTCCGCGCTGTAGCGCTCCACGGAGCGCCGCACGGCCGGCCCGTCGTGCCCGCCCACCGCCAGCAGCGCGCCGTCCACCACGCCCACGCCGGCGCCGGACCGCCGCGCGGCCATGTCCGCGACCGGCTCCCACGCGTCGCGCTCCGCCCGGTAGCGCTCCACGGACGCGAGGCACGCGCGCGCCGCGCCGTCGTACCCGCCCACCGCGTACAGCGCGCCGCCCAGCACCGCCACGCCGACGCTGGAGCGCCGCGTGGACATGCTCGCCACGGAGCGCCACGCGCCCGCGCCCGCGTCCAGCGCCTCGCACGAGCTGAGCCCCGTCGCGCCGTCGAACCCGCCCACCGCGTACAGCGCGCCGCCCAGCGCCGCCACGCCGAGCGTCGAGCGGCGCGCGCTCAGCGCCGGGCCCGCCGACCACGCGTCCAGCGCCGGCGAGTACACGTCCACGCTGCGCACGCGCAGGGTGCCGTTGAACCCGCCCACGGCGTACGCGCACTCGCCGAGCACCGCCAGTCCGGCGCGGCAGCGGCGCGACGGCAGCGGCGCGGCGCGGCGCCAGCGCCCGCCGTCCAGGCGCAGCGCCTCCGCCTCGCGCACCGCCTTCGGCGCCTGGCCGCCGACCACGAGCAGCCAGCCGGCGTCGCGCGCGCCGGCCCGCGGTCGCGCGCGCGCGCAGCCCGCCGCGGCCGCCAGGCGCCGCTCGGGGCGCATCAGGTGGAACGAGAGCGCCTCGATCAGCAGGTCCTTGACGCGCAGCGGCGCCGAGGCGAGCGGCTCGGCCGCGGCGCGCGCCACGAGCGCGTCCTGCGCCAGCAGCGGCAGGCGCACGTGCTCGAGCAGCTCGCCGAGCCGGTCGCGGCGCGCGGCCGGGTCGTGCTGCATCCAGCGCAGCACGCCGTCCAGCACGTCCTCCTCCTCGGGCACGGCGAGGCGCTCGCTGGCGAGCAGCTCCGCGAGCGGCCCCGGCTCCAGCTGCAGGAACTCGTCCGCGTGCAGCACGCGCTTGGCGTGGCGCTCCGCGTAGCGCTGCGCGGCGGCGGCGAGGTCGCGGCAGGCGTGCAGCTGCGCGAAGGCGCGGATGCCGAGCGCGTTGTCCGGCGCGAGCGCGGCCTGCAGGAAGGCGCAGGCGGCGGCGCGCGCGCCCTCCACCTGCAGCAGCGAGGCGGCCTGCAGCAGCGCCTGCACGTTGCGCTCGGAGACGCGCAGCGAGCCCGGCGCGTACGCGTACTCGACCACCTGGCGCAGCGCGGCCGGCTCCACGGCGCGGATGCGCACGGCGGCGCGCCCCGCCTCCTCGAACTGCGTGAACATGGCGAGGAAGTAGGGCGAGGCGGCGGCGAGCACGGCGCGGTGCGCGCTGATGGGCGCGGACTCCTCGCCCGCGTCCCCGACGGCCGTCAGCTGCACGTCGCACAGCGCGCCGGAGCGCCGCAGCCGCGCGAGGGCGTCGAGCAGGCGCGCCGCGTGTCCCGCCGCGGGCTCCTCGCCGCCCTCCTCGCCCGCGGCGCCGGACCCGCCCGCGGCGCCGACGCGCCACTCGGCCGCGCGCTGCGACGACTCGTCCAGCGACGACTGCGAGGGACATCGCACGATGCTGCAACGGTCGGGAACACTGGACATTGGAGATTGTCTATGCGATGGTTCATTGCAATGTTCGAGATGAAGTACCTGAACCGGCCGCGCTCGCGGTCGTCCTCCACGGCGCTGTTCTCGACGCCCAGGGCCGCACCCGGTCCGCTGCAACGTCCGACAAATTATTATACAACCATGAGGATGTTAATAATATATTTATTTATTTGCTAATATTCAATTCAATTTATTTATTTATTTCAGCTTCACATAGTAAATATTACAGCCATAGGGAGTTAATAGTTACGATGTTATGGGTGTATTTTGTGATTTATCAAAAGCGTTTGATTGTGTAAATCATGAAATACTACTAATAAAGCTAAGGCATTATGGTGTGACCAGTGAAGCTTTAGACTTAATAAATTCATATTTGTCAAGACGAGAACGGTCAGTAGACATTAATGGTGCAAAATCGAATACTTTGATTTCTAACATTGGTGTCCCACAAGGTTCCATTCTTGGCCCCTTTCTATTTTTAGTATATATTAATGACCTTCCGTTTCTAGTCAAAAAGTTTGCTGACATAATACTATTTGCTGATGACACTTCAATTTTATTTAGACTCGACCGTAAAATCCCTGACACTTCATTTATTAATCATAATTTAAATTTAATAGACAATTGGTTTAATGTTAATAATCTAATGCTTAACTCTGACAAAACAAAATGTATAAAATTCTCATTGACAAATAATCTTATGACAGCACCTATCCAAATTAATATGAATAAAATTGACATTTGTAATAATACCAAATTTTTAGGATTGACAATTGATTCCAAGCTCCAATGGGGCAAACATATTGACATTTTATCAGGAAAACTGAGCTCTGCAGTATATGCTGTCTACAAAATAAGAAACCTTACTGATATCAAAACAGCTCGGACGGTATATTATAGTTACTTTCACTCCCTTATGTCGTATGGTCTTCTTTTGTGGGGTAATTCCGCAGACTCAAATAAAATATTTTTATTGCAAAAGAGGGCAGTCAGAGCAATTTACCAACTTGGACGAAGAGACAGCCTCAGATTATTATTTAAGAACATAGACATTAATTACAATGCCTTCACTTTACATATATTTACTTAAATATAATACAAGTTAGGAAAAATTTAAAAAAATATGATAAGCATTCTGACTGTCATATGTACGAGACTAGAAATAGAAAGAAGCTCTTACAACCAAATACACGACTTTCAAAAGTTAGCAAATCGTATGCGGTCAATTGCGTAAAGTTTTATAACACTTTACCTGAAAGTATTACAGGCTTAAATGAAAAATGATTTAAAAATATTATAAAAAAAATACTTCAAAAGAAAGCTTATTACGCTATCAGGGATTTCCTCTCAGATAAAGATGCCTGGGCAATTGTTAAATAGACTTGTAAGAATATATACCTATATATATATTTAAAATTTAAAGAAGACATTGATATTGTGTAATAATTATTATTTTAATCTATTTTTTTTCAATTTATAAATGTATATTGTGACTATTCTAAGTGCACCTTTGTTTTGCCTATGGAATAAATGATTTTGAATTTTGAATTTTTTGAATTGAAAAGGTAGAACACATCCTGCGTTTACAGACGCGTGTCCAGTGCTTCATTTTAATATATATTTGATATGATATATTTTATATGATTATATTTGAGTTTGCATGATAATAGAAGGTTGAAAAATAAGGCATATATTAGTCCAATTAAATTATACAGTATATTAAATGTTTAAACCTAAAAGTAGTTATTTTGTTCAAAATGTGTAGTTTTCATATTAAAAAATGTATTGGAATCTGTTTTTTTTTACTAGATATTTGGACTTCCTACAGTCAAAATACATGATTAAGACATAAATCTAACAAATTAAAACAGTCATGTTGTATAACCATTAATTATGGGTAGCTACATGTAACACAATAAGGAACATGAGTTGGATAATAAGATAATGTAATCAACCACCAAACACTTATATATTGCAGTGTAATATCCACCAAACAGAGACCTATTTAACTCCTAATTGCTTTGTGGACACGGACAACTGGACAGGTCAAGTAAATAATATCAACAGCACTGATATAAAACACTTTAAATATTTATATTGATAGATTATTCAAATGATTTTATTTTCAAATTTCTTTTTTATTAATATTCTTGTAAATTATTGTATTGGGGTTCTTTAAAGAAGGGTAAGATAAAGTATATAAATAGAGTAAGGAACATAAGTATTACAATAAAGAGTTATCTATCTATTACATAAATAACTAAAATCCAATTTTTCAACTCTTACCCTAATGATGACTAAGGCTGATTACAAAAGCCACATACAAACAGCCATAAAATGAAACTAAAATTAAAACTTACAGTCTATCTCTATCCCCATCTGCATTTGGATCCATGTCGGCTGCAGGGCTGAGTGGCGGGAGCTGCAGGGCTGAGTGGCGGGAGCAGCGGGAGGCGCGCGGGCTCACAGGCAACTGCTGTCTTTAACCATCCAGCTTCTACCTGCATGCAAACACACTATTATGTATTATATTGCATTGCATATTGACTATTACTATAGACAAGTACTGTGAAAAACAGTTTACATTTAATTTTGCCAACACACTTTTAAGGATTGCCTTTTTAAAGGATAGCGTCGGACCGAACGAATACAATAATGGAACCATAGCAGTCCATTCGACCTCATCGCTCGGCATCCCCCGTCTGCACGCGATAGCTCACAGCGTGCCAGAGTCCATCGCGCGCTCCGCCGCCGCGTCTTAAATACTAATTTATCACACTTAAATGAGCTATTTGCTGGTCGATATGCAAGACAATTATTACAATAATGTCAAATTTTTGTGAGTTCTATGTTCGAGACAAACTACTAGTAGGTAAAGTGTTAGTGCTCAGTTATGCACATACAAACTAAACTATGTAATGCATATGGTATTCTCTACTATGTGTACATTGATACCTATCACGTTAACGTCAATCCGTATGCGTGCAGTCTAGATATCATAAATCATGTATTTAAGTATAATAAGTATATGTACATGGTTACCTAAGTAAACTTTTCCTTCATTGAGATCACTCACAATCACAACACAACTACAAAAACAAATGGGCACTGAGTGCTCCACTTCAGGACCAGACACTATACCATTACTATTTGTGCTTTGAGATCACTGATGTTTTGACAACAGACAGACAGAGCGTTATGAGGATAAACAGCAAACTAAAACAAATACATTAATCTAGCGAATAAAATAAGTTAGGAAATTTTATTTCTTTCTTTGAACATGAAAGTTATGATCAGTAACAGGCTATTTTGCCGTCAATAATATAATATGTACCCGCTACCCGCACACCCTTACAGTGTCCTAAACATTGGTCAACATTATTTTCCAAGCATCACATCACAATCACAACGACAAACGTCTTTTTTTTTTTTTTAAATGGCGTTCATCTGAATAACATCTAGTATTTCACTTTATAATTTTATTTACACTGGCAAATTGTCGCTCTAAGCGCAAAGTCCAATTACAAGAAACTGAACTGAACCTTTTTTTTGGAGTTTATTCCTTAAGAAACGATTTGAGTTATAAGGCCCGGTATGGAAATTTTATGGGGAGTAAAATCAAGTGTTAACAAAAGTTGGGGTGCGGTTAATGCCCGACCACGGAATGCCCACCCCAGAACTTCATGTACAAACAAAGCCTTGTTTATTTGTACATTAAGTTCTGGGGCGGGCATTCCGTGGTCGGACTTTACTGGCTGAACTTTCCCAGCACGGACTGGGAAAGCTCGACCAGGAACTGCTCAGCCAAGAAAGCTCACCCTTGGAATTTGAGACCAAACAAACGAATCTTTGTTAGGTCACAAATTCCAGGGCTGGTCTTTCTCTGCCCGGTGCAGAAATGTCCGACCTGGAATGCCCACCCAAGAACTTTCTGACCAAACTCGTTACATGTTCAGACTGAGTTAGTGACCATAGACAAGATAGCTACCTCATTCATTGTTATTTTACCACAGAGAAGAAATATAACGTATTTATTGATCTGTGATAATGTGACAAAATAAATGTACCAGTCCACCCGGGTAAACTAGGGAATGTTTTATATTTTCCTTGTTTAGCTTCTTATAAAAATAACATAATAATAAATAATAGATTAACATGAGTAACGGTATTTTGGCTACTGGCTGTGATAATACCTTTATGCAGCCACTTCACATCGACGGCTCGATCACATCATTTTTTCAGATATGGTGTAATTTATTTTCACGTTAGTTCCTCCCTTAGAAAGAACAACTTAATATTGCCAGTACCAAGAATATAATTATTTAGAAAAGGAACCTATTATATGTCTTTATGAGTCTATAATAAACTGCCCATTACAATAAAAAGTGAAGAATATCATCAGTCATTATAACTCAACTTAGAATCATGGCGTTCAACTGAGTAACATCTTTTTCACTTTATAATTTTATTTTATAACTCGACACTGGCAAATTGTAGCTTTAAGCGCAGAGTCTAATTAAGTACAAGAAATTTAATTGAATTTATTTATTGTTAGAAAAATATTATTATTCTATTGAAGACTATTATATAAAACGGATGAGCTTAGATAATAAATATAATTAAATAAAAGTAAATAATATTCTCCAACTAATATCAAGTGTATAATGTAACCTTAATAAAATTAAGCAAATATCTATTGGTAACCAAATCAAACATTATTTTAATAAGTATTAGTCCTAGTTTAGAATTAAAATAGGTATTTATTTCAAGAAGCTAAGTTAGACTATGGGTAATTAAAATTATATAATAATTACTAAGTGATTATTATTTTTTAAACTGTTATGAACAGATTTAAAATTGTTATCTGGGGGCACGGCAGTGCCCCCACCAAGTCGAGCAAAAAAGCGGCACGGCCGTACCATCCTTTTCTCGAAGCAATTCAGACCATTTTTGACCCCCTGTAACTTCGTTGTGGATAAAACTAGAAGACTGAAATTTTCAGTAACCATGCAGGATTGTAAAGGCACGGTATATTTCAAATTTCATTCAATTTGAACCAGTATTTTAAGAATTACAATGGGTCAAATTTCGTAAGTTTGTCACTCACTCACTGACTGACTGACTCACCGATCATCAAAATTCTAAGGCACTTCTAGCAGACCTAGAAGCTTCAAATTTGGAATATAAGTAGTATTTGGTGTATGAATCAAGGAAAAACTAAAAAATCTTAGAAAAAACCGGTATAGAGGGCGCTGTCGTACCTTTTCTCGAAGCAATTCAGGCCGTTTTCAACCCCCTGTAACTTCGATGTGGATAAAACTAGAAGACTGAAATTTTCAGTAACCATGCAGGCATTGTAAAGACACGGTATATTTCAAATTTCATTCAATTTGAACCAGTATTTTAAGAATTATAACGGGTCAAATTTCTTAATTTTGTCACTCATTGACTCATCGATCATCAAAATTCTAAGGCACTTCTAGCAGACCTAGAAGCTTCAAATTTGAAATATAAGTAGTGTTTGGTGTATGAATCAAGGAAAAACTAAAAAATCTAGAAAAGACCGGTATAGAGGGCGCTGTCGCAACGCCACGTATATACGAAATATGTACATAAGTAATAACAATGCGAAATATAAATAAATCCAATCTAGACCGGCAAAAAGAAAATTATGTGGACATATATGCAATAAGTAGAAGGTACCGAAAAGGAAAAAAGTAGAACTGTCTACAAAATACAAAAAGAAATGAGATCCCATCAAAAACAATACTTGTCAAAAAAACCAAGTCGCGCAACTCAGTTGTTCTGCGGTAAAAAGTTGTGAGATCCAAGTAAATCCAAGTCTTCAAATTTCGTCTCATAATTCTTTAATGTTTTATATAAATATATTGAGACTTGGCCATCGCACTAAATAATTGAATTGTGTTTTCAGGCGATGGCCAAGTCTTAATGTATTAATATAAAACATTAAAGAATTTTGAGACGAAATTTGAAGACTTGGATTTACTTGGATCTCACAACTTTTTACCGCAAAACAACTGAGTTGCGCGACTTGGTTTTTTTGACAAGTATTGTTTTTGATGGGATGTTTTATACTCAGTTTTAGTTAGTAAGTATGTGAGTAAATTCTTTGCTATGCCCTTTACACAGGGTCCATAAATGTTTATATTGCAATAAAGAAACTGAAAACTGGTTATTTTAATATGACAAGCAGATACTCACAGATTAAATATAGAATTCCTAAAGAAATTGAGCGGCTCCAAACCAACTCCAATATCTGGGGATAGGCAAGATAAGTTGATAAAACTTATGTTAACTTTATCCTTCTCGACAAACAAATTCAAAATGGTTATAATATGTAACCAAACAATTCTATATAATTAGATTTAGGTACCAACTTACTTCAGACTCAATTCATCTTTAACATACTACTAGCCATATGCTGACTATAAGCTTGTTCAATAGAGTTCTCATTAAAGTAATGGTAATACTAATAATATAGGAAAAAGCTTTCTGGACACATACTTTTTTGGTAAGAAGACTGTTTAAACTGCTAACCTATCTTAAGTTTTAATTAACTAATAAACATCAATTCATTTTATTTTTTATTAAAATTCTTACCTATTTATATGTTTATTCTACAAATTAGTTCAGTTCCATAAACAGGTTATCTGGTTTTCTTATGTTAAGTAAAATAAAGGTATTGAATGAGCTACAAGAATAATACACTCATTTTATTTAAATTTTATTCATGTATGTACCAATAATAGGTACATTTGGTGTGATGTTTTTGATTACTTACATATTATAAAGATTACTGCTGATTTTAATAAATATCACTGAATCTGGTTAGGTGCTAAATGCAATCAATAATCTCCTACCATGTTATAATATAATTTACTGATTTGTTTTAAATATTATTCTGAGTATTATTTTAAACAAATGTTTGCATCTTGTTTGAAAATAAAAAAATAAAAAACTTTTATTTCGGACAACAAAAATCCATAGTTTGTTAGTAAACAAAATGACTAGGGTTAGTAAAATCAAATAGCATAAATATTTAAAAATTAAATTAGATAATACATCAAAAATCCGGGCTGGGCCAGTGCGTGGAGCGATTATTTCGTGTTTCGTAATGTGGCCCGGAGAAGCCATCTTCTAGGCCTTCATGCTCCATCTTAGACCACATCGTCACTTTACATCAGGTGAGATTGTGGTCAAATGAAGGCTTATCAATAATAAAAAAAAATTGCAATATTTTTTTCAGCTTCAATTATAGTAGGTACATATCAGCAGTATATTCTTTTTCATATTGACTTATCCTGCAAACAGAAGTTATACATTATAAAATAATATGTATTTATCATAGTAATACAAAAATTAAATTAAATGTTGATAGTCCTCCTTTTATTGAACATTTAGGTTAATATTCATAATTGGTTATGGCACACATTACAACAGTGCTATCCATTGCTACTAAGGTGATGTTTAAAGACCAGAATAATATTCTAAACCATAAGAACCTTCTTCGGCATGTTCTGAACATTGAAGATTTTTAAAGACATGTGACAGTCACCAACCTTCACTTTACCTTTGTGGTAAATTAAGGTCTCTTGAGCAGATACTGCAATAATATGAAAAAATAAATATGATATGCATAATATTATAATTATAACCAAGAACAGCCTGACCTTTATTTTTTTTATAGGCTAAAAGTTTGTCTGTGCACAGATAATATGAACAACCAGGAATTGTGGAGTTCGGTTGGTGGTAACTTTTGGATATGTGAGTTAGTAAAGGTGCTAACATTATACCCTACTTCAGTTTATAAACTTCAATAAAGTTATTTTATTTTATTTGGGATAACAATAACCACGTTAATCATTACCAACACATTATATGGCAGAAACTCCTGCTAGACACCCATTAACATAACAGTCACTCTGCCAAAAATTATAATAATTACAAATGTTAGGAGTCTCAACTTTTGTATAGGGGTTCCTAGGAAAAAAGAGATCGCGACTGGATTTGTAAAATTCAGAAACATTTACTGACTCATATCTCCAGAAGTAACCACCGCCCAAACTCCACCAAGATTATATTCATACCAACTATTGTCACTACAACAGATGAATGATTTCATAATTTTCATACACCTTCACTGTCTGCTGAGATCTATAGATTTTCTTAAGGTTTTCACGTAGATAAATTAATGAAAAAGGAAGGTTTACATCTCTAATTTCTACGCCGTGGAGTTTGAATAGCATCGTTTAAAGCATCAACATTTAAAGCATGCATGAAACGTTTATTATTTTATAGGTTAAATAGCATTTTTTAGCTGTTTTCTGTAAAGTAAAATATAAAAACCATAATCTTTCTGTTTGTTTACTTCCATTCATAGATTTAATAGAGCACACATGTGGCGTCTCTTTTATTCTTCATCAAAATGTATTTCTTTTACTCATATTTTAGTATTCACTGCCTTGTGCAAATGCGGCAAAAAAAAAAAGTGGTTATAAAGTTTTGGGGTGGGCAGTTTACGGTCGGGCAGTTCATGGCCGGGCTTTATTGACACGGTCTGGGAAAGCCCAACCAAGAAAGCTCATCCTTGGAAAGTCCGGCCGGGGAATTGGTATCCACTTTGTATGGTCACAAAGTTCTGCTTCGTGCAATTATTGCTCACCCCAGAATTTACCGACCCAGGAATGCCCGGCCAAAACTTTATGACCATTGGTCATAAGTTTTTGGCCGGGCATTTCTGGGTAGGGCTTTCTTGGTTGGACAATTTTTGGCCGGGCATTACGGCCTCCCCAAAAGTTGAGGCGTTACGTAGAAAGAGACAAACATATATATCTGTAGGATTCAACGTGTAAAAGAATGAGATGGAATACCGTCGAAACGTCACGTTCGAAATAAGAACTTTAACGCATTTTGATTGGTTGTTTGTTGTGTCTCTGGAATGCGAGTTACCATTTTTGACATTCGAATACGCGTTCGAAAATGTATTCGTCTAGCATTCAATTAGAATTTCTCAGTGAGTAGAGGTGAGAGTGCAAAGTTATTCAGTAAAATCATCAATATTTACAAAAAAATTTTGGCCGGACGTTTCTTTTTCACTTGGATATCGTCTTACAAAGATAAGCTATCTTTGTTCTACGTTTTGTGCAGGGAACTAAAACAATTGACGAATTTATTTATGGTCCTCTCAACGCGTTTCGTTGGAACATATGATAAGTACCTTCTGTTATTTATTAATTAAAATATTAAAAAGAAGCTACCTATAGTTTCGACACCTAATTAATTTGTTCTTTGCAGTATTTAAGAATGATATTATAATTCAAAGTGAAAGAAATCAATCATCCTAAAATTGGATTTGTATAAATTGAACTCAATTTGTAACATACTTTATGTAATACGCTTTATTGAAGTAATATAAACAATCCGAATAATAACAGATATATGTTTGTTTCTCTTATCATTTTAGCAGATGCGTTAATGTACCCTTTTTTTCTATTCGATGTACATAATATCGTTCGTAAGTAGTAAACTCCAATCGTGCGTCGTAGCTGACACACACACACACTTTTTTTTATAACGACTTGGTAGCATTGATTATATCCAGAACTCATTTAATATCATCATCATTCTTATTCATCCTAAAAAAAAATGAAGTCGGTTAAAAACGCTAAGTTTGTGAAAATGTATGCATGTAAGTTCGTTTGATGCTCTTTGCAAGAATGCAAGAACTAATAGATGCATTTTGTTGACTCTGCAGAATAACCGGCTTACATATCAGATAAACTCATGGAACACTTTCAACCACGGCAAAACTCTCTGCTTTTCGCGGGAAAATAAATAAATTTGTCACGGTATTAGCTGTAATCCCAGTAAAGCACCAGCTATATTTTACCACGGGAAATCTAGTCTTTATTAAATATTTTATTTTGAAACCACTAGGGAATAAAATAGAAGGCGAATTTGATACCTTTTTGAACCAAATTATTTATTCCGATTTACAACATAAACAGTAGCTGACAGGTAGGTATTTAAACAGATATTTTTTGCCTTGATTAAACGATAAAAAATATTAACCATTCTTTTTAGATTTGTATACATTACCAATTTTCGATCAGGTCACGAGCACGAGTAACGCATTATCAGTCTCGAGATTTTTTTCCTATCGCCACTCAAACGGCAACGATCGGTTCCGACCACCACTAAGGTCTATGGTTGGAATTTAGCGTGTGGAAGTCGGTTGCCCGACCGACGTAGGTATCATCGGAAGCGCAGCCGCGCCGTTCCCCGTTGCCCCGTTCCGATGGGCTGGGCTTTTTCGCTTCCGATAGCATTCTAGACGATCGGAACAGATCTGATCATGGATGGATGCGATGACGTCATTTTGAGCTGTCAGTTGGTGGTCGGAATGGATCGTGTAACTGGTTTGAAGTTTTCACTTCAAATAAAAAACGTGTGCGTCAACGCGTTTGTTACCTTAATATATAATTGCATGCAGAAAAAATTCTCTTCATAGATAGCGCTAGTAAAACCCCAAACTCTCGAGGTTATGAATTATTCAATAACTATGTGACTAAGCATTTTACATCCACATTCGAGTAATTAATTTAAAATGTAAGTGCTAAGTTTCAAAATAAATGCAAAACGTTTTCCGGCGGGAGAGGGCGACCGGGAACACATCCAACACAACATAAACTTTCAGGAACACAATCTCCGTCCGGGGGCAAAATCGCGCTCCGAGATATAAGCATTAAACAATAATCAATTTCACGGTATCGTGCTCATTAGCAGTAAAGATTAGATTCCGACGCACAGATCGCGGCGCGCTATACAATAGAAGAGCAGAACTGAGACGACGTCCCACGATGTGGATCTCGGCGCCGGCGCTGCTCCTGCTCGGTGAGTGCGATGCAGGCTGCGTCCTGTGTAGGAGCGCCTCAAACTAATTATAGTGCGTAGGTACCTACTTTAATTACGGCGATTATGGTGGCATGGGCTACGCGACAACGCGACTGTCTTCTTCAATCTGATCTAAACTATCGGTACCTAATGATTCGGCCGACTGTATACTTATGGCTTAGCCGAAGTGAACAAAACGACTAGGTACTCAAAGAAGTGACGAAAAAGTCATAATGTTAATCCGGATCGGCGATTGTTTGTGTGGTGTGATGTGAACCAGTGTGTGCTCCAACAAACAACCCGAGAGTGTGCGCCCAGTGCGCGCCTTCAGCCTGATCCGACAAAACTATCGTCATCATAATAAGGCTTGTAGCCGGGATCATTGTCAGACAAAAAAAAACTCTGATCTCGTCGAAAAATTGGTAAATTATGTGGCTTTATCAACAGTACAAGGTCAGTTTCGGCGCGCCATCTCCGATGATGGTGAGGGTCACGCCGGCTACATCACGCGCGGCGCGGCGTGGCCGGCGATAGACGAGACGCGACTGGCGGCCGGCGCCGGCGTGGACAGCGCCGACCCGGCGCTGGCGGGCGAGCTGGCCCGGCGCCGCGCCGACGGCGTGCCCGCGCCGCCCGCCACGATGGACGACCTGACCTACTCCGACCCCGACAAGGAGGTCTTCGAGCCCGCCTTCGAGACCTACCTCGCCCAGTGTGTACCCACCACCGCACCACCGCAACCGCGCTACGCCACTTCACAACCCCGCCACCCACCCCTGTTTCTCAAGCCTCAGAATGTTGTTTGGCTGGTTTTACAAGTAATACGCGATAACCAGACAAGAATTAGAATACAATCTCGTGATTTCGTCTTGAATAGATAGTCTCTAAAATATTTTTTTATTATAGAATCAACATACCAACAGCTACAATGTAATAAACTAAAATTATAATAATTCACAATTAAATACCCAAAAACTTCTAATCGTTGTGATTTCAAACCGGATGCAACGGAAAAAACGACAGGTAAGAGACACAAATACAATAGGCGCCTGTAATTAGTGAGCCAGAGCGAGAGAGCAGATGTCGGTTTGTATGTATATTCACACTGTTTATTACTTGCTTGTATTTGAGCATTTAACGTGTGTTAGTGTATGTGAAAACTACGTGAGCTCTACTATTACTGTACACTGTATGCGGCTGCGTATTACAGCTTTTTAGTAAGATGTCAGCGTGGTGTGCTATTATCTAACAGTGTGTTTGTGTATATTTTTATATCTTGTTGTGCTAAATAATAAATTTTATAGGATGCCGAAAACTAATGCCGAAATGTGTCGTCGATATCGACACAAATAAAATTAAAATGAAAAAAAAACCAGAAACTGAAAATATGGAATATAATAGATTATGTAACATTTATGTTAAATAAAATAAAAAATATCTTTTGATATTAATCAAAATATGTACTTCCAATTTTTAAACAATTAAACTTTGTAATTATCCTACCCTTGTTATATTATATTCATCTCATTCTTTTGTAGATTTACTGAAGTTTCACTTCTATCGTGTGTGAATCACACACGCACCTTTTTTTTTTAAATTAATTAATAGTATTACTTATAATTATAACATTCAAAATTACTTATAAATTAATAGGAAAGCATTTTTCCCGAGTTGCATCTTCTTGCAATTGTTGGATTGGAAGGCAGTTGGCTGGCTAATAACATAATTGTGATGAACATTAACAAGCCGTTAGCCCCAATTTCACCAGTGGCTGTAAACGAGATCAGTTCAGGTAAACACATATTTACACCGCATACCTAACTAATTTCAAATTCCCATTTTTCTGCGTTGAAATCAGTTCAATAATTATATTTAAGGCATAAATGGTGAATTTGGGCCTACCTCAAAAAGTAAGTGTTGTGTGTAGGTGGTAACAGCGATCTGAGATATAAGTGCTTACCTGTTTTTTCATTAGTTACATTAGAGCTAATTGAATATTAATTGTTGCAGGATGCAGACACGGCGGGCTCGCGCGAGTAACTTCACTCGCGAGGCGGATATCAACCAAGTTCTGGACAAGTCCGTGCAACTCATGTTCCACTCTCACTACGCCGCGCAGTACAGGTGTGCACGCCCCCCTCCGTCACTCACACTTACACTACGCCGCGCGGTACAGTTTTGTACGGCCCACTTCGTTACTCACACTCTTACAACGCCTCGCAGTATGCGTGAATGGCACACTCACCACTCCGTCACTCACACTCACACTACGCCGCGTGGTACAGGTGTGCACGGCTCACTTCGTTACTCACACTCTTACAACGCCTCGCAGTATAGGTGAATGGGTCACTCAACACTCCGTCACTCACACTCTTACTACGCCGCGCAGCCCAGCTAGCACAGATGCATCACCCCACGTCGTCAGTGACAGCCCAGCTAAGACAACCGTATCACCCGTGGCACCGTGGTCGCAGGGTGAAGGCGCTGCACGTGGTGACGAAGCCGCACGAGATGCACGAGCTGTTCCTGCTGGGCTACACGTTCAAGCGGCTGGAGGTGTGGATGGGCGCGATGCGGCAGCTGTACTACCGCACGGTGTTCCAGCACAACAGCGAGCTGAGGCGCCTCACGACCGACCGCCGCCCCTACCTCCACAACATCAACAACTACTCCAGCACGCCACCCAACTGGCCCTCATTCCTCGATATTAAAGATGTGGTAAGAGAATACTTATATCAGTGTAAAAAGATGCATCACCGATTTTTTGAGTAGAGATAAGTCTGTCTCGATGAAATGATAAAAAAGAAGTAACTTTAATCTTCTTAGAAGGAGGAGGAGAGTTACCCGCTGGTGGTGCTGAGCTACGTGTACCGCAACTACACGCTGGCCGTGCACACGATGATCGACATCACGTACACCGCCGAGTTCGTGATCGCCGTCAACGCCATGCTGCGCGCCGCCTACAAGCTGCAGCCGTGACCGCTCTGCGCCCCGCCCCGCCCCGCCGCGCCGCGCCGTCATACATTAATGCGGTGTAATGCTGCGTTATTTACCCTTGTTATACGCATAATCATTTTAAACACTTAGGGATCTTCAATTCTTATTTCTTCTAAAACTTGAACCAAGTTCTGGTCGTCTTGCTAGTCAGGATCAGAACTGTTTTCTGTTGTCGTCGTCGACGATCCATCGCTCATTTGGAGTGTTCTGTAATCCTATATTCAACTTTAGTTATTACTGTATATCAAAACAACCAGTTGATTTAAAATTTACCTAATAAAATCCGTGTTAGTTAACATAAATAAACAGGAAGGAGGCGAAAAATGATTCGATCGCAAATTTATAAAACCCATTTGTTAACCTAAGAGTCTGAAATAAAACTAACATCACTAACATATAGTTTTTTAATAAAATATGAAAAAAAACAACATACATTGTTTATTGTACGCTTTCTATTCAATTTACAAAGTATTTTATTTGTGAATATAATAAATATATTTACACATAAAACTAGATGAAAGGACAAACTATGCAAATGCTATTAAAATGCTGTAGATTGTCAGCCCTATCGCATGTCCAGGTACACAAAGGAATTCCAAGTCTCGGCCAAGTTGGAATACTGTATAGATAATATCGATGGCAGCAAAGAATAAAAAGACATCTGCAAAAGTGCAACTTTACAGGAGAGCACATTTAGTAAAAAATTGTCGTCATTTTGAGAGTTATTGGCCGATTTACATGAAACTTCGAATAATGAATTAAAATAGTGCTTTTTATTGATTATATAAGAGGTTTAATCTATATATTGTTTTTTTACTGAAATAATGTAGATGTCTTTTTATACTTTGAAAATCTTTAGACGTAAATGAAGATATCTGGCAGATATCCGTTTATACGTTGTGATCATTAGAGTGCCAGCCTCTCCTAAAATGTATGATAAACTAAAGATTACAATCGTCAGGAATATATCTAAAGATACTTGAAGAATATCTAAAAAAAGTTTAATACATAATTAGTTTATAATAAACTGTTCGTATAACTTTTCAGATAATGCACAGTTAGTATTAAAATTCAAGTTATAACGAGAAATAATAAATTAATAAATTGAGTCATCTGAAAAAAGTACGACGTATAAACGGACAAAAGACAGATGTCCGTGTTTACGTGGCAACATAACCTCAAAACTATAATAAATATTTAATGGGTTCATTTATGGTTAAATGCGTTTAACAATAAGAATTTAATAAAAAGGCACCAGAACATAACCACTACACGAAAGAATGAGACTAGTGACAGATGTCTTTGTTGACGTCTCAATCACTGGTCAAAGTTACGAAGTAATGGCGGGTAAATTCAAATGTCCGGTTCTACTGCGATGTTTTTTGAAAATCAAGTGTAGATGTCTTCATATTTTATACGTGCCAGATATTGGCCATTATTATGAAATTCGATTTTATTTTAATGCAGACTTGTAGATAGGATTCATTGGAAGCAAATTTTGAAAAAAAAACTTTTTGCTAAAAATGTAGATGTCCGTTTATTATTTGCTGCCATCGATATTACCGTGGTTCAATTTCACCACAGGCTCGGAGTATTCGGTGCCGCCACCGCGCACCGACAGTATCTACTAGCTAGGTAGCTAGGCAGGTAACAGGCGCGGCGCGGGGCGGGGCGGGGCGGCTAGTCGGCGGAGGAGGCGGGGCGCGGCGCGAGGGGGGCGGCGGACGGCGGCGCCTCGGCCAGCTCCTCGGCGTGCAGCAGCGCGGCCAGCACGCGCCGCTTCAGGTCCCGCTGCAGCGCGCGCGGCAGCCGCTTGCTGCTCGCGCACACGCTGCCGAAGAACAGCTCCAGCGCCGCGTCGTCGCCCGCCTCCGCGCCCGCCTCCGCCGCCTCCGCGCCCGCGCCCGCGCCCGACTGCTCCGCCGCGTCCAGCTTGATGTGCTGCTTTACGTCCCTCCTCCTGCGCACGAGGGAAATCGATTAAGTGGCTCCCGAGGCTCCTCCGATGGAAGGCCCGCGCCATGCGCCGCGTCCCTCACTCACCGGCGCACGGTCACGTAGGGCAGGATGAAGGCCATGCGGCTCTGGAAGCGCCACTTCTTGCAGGGCTCGCCGGCGCGCGTGGTGGCGCCGTCCTTGCTGCGCTTCAGAGCCTGCCGCATCGAGTCGCGCAGGATCTTCCACTCGCGCTTCAGCACCTCGCCTGCAGGACGACTCCACTCATCAATCGCTACATTTATGCAAATTGACAAACGAATTCAATGAATTTAATCCATTAATCTCTCGTCGAGAGAGAAGTCCCTGTGTCCCAGCAGTGGGAACGTAATAGTGATGCTTATATGGTATGGTATATTATTAATGACTACATAATCTCGAGAATGTGACTTTTAACCCTGCGCAGGTAAGCCTTGTGGCAGAAAAGTTGATGGCATGCCTGATGGGGTCTGGCAAGCCTCATTTATAATTGGAACTTTTAACTGCTGCCAGCCGGAACTACATAGTTCGTTCGTAGGGAGGCGTGTGTCCGTGGACGTCTTACGGCTGAGATGATGATGATGAACTTTTTACAAGAACATCATTTAAAATTTAACTTTACGTTCTAAAATTTCTTGTTAATAATGAGACTAACATTGATAAATATTATTAACACAAATATAATAAAACTGGTTTAACCAGTTAAGTATTATATTATAATAAATCTAAATACAAAATTTAAGAAAAACCCCCGATTCTAATATTTTAATTTCCTTAAAAGTAAAAGACTATAATATTTTGTGACGTGCACGCGATGCGCTTTCGTTTGATACCCCACTCATAGAATAAATTACTACGGAGTATATTTGCAGATTTTCGGTTATCCTTTCCCACACTCACCCACCTAAATTTTTAAAGGGCACAACCAATTTTCATCGACGCCACACACTCGAGCCAAACTCACCTTTTATACAAAAAACTAAATTAAAATCGCTTCATCCGTTACGGAGCAATGATGTCCCAGACAGACCAGGCAGACACACAGACAGCCAGACTCGTCAAACTTATAGCACCCCTTTTTGGACGGGGGTTAAAAATGAATTGCAAAATGTGTTGGTAAGCGCTTATTTCAACAACACCTGGATCAATTTGAGAACGATTTTACGAGAAAACTGCGTAAATTGCCGGGAACACAATTATTAATAATAACTCGTGCAACGCCGCCGGCCCGGCCCCGGGGCGATCCAAAAAACTACTTACCTATATAAATTAGCTGAAAGCTAACTTCGAACATAATCATTTACGTACTTATCCCAGGCAAGTAGGTATCTCACAGAGTTCTTTTTAACAAGTAGGTACCACGACCGCGTCCTGCTCGTACTCGAGCGGAAGCTCAGTGATCTATGGAATGCGGTGTTGTTTAATTTCATTATTTATTAGCTTTTAACTTGTTTATAATGGAACCTACCAAACGTGACAGTTCGTCTTACAATGTATATGTACCTAAATACCCCTACTTGAAAACTCGCTTACAGAGATTATCAAATAGAATTAAGGAACATAGCCCAGATGTAATCAGAATACGAGAAAGGCTTAAAGTTAGTATAACTAAAATTTGCCTAATAGTTTGGTTTAACTTTAACACTCAGAATCGGCACTAATACCTATCAATTTTGATATTTAAACCCCGCTACCCTTGCGCCGCAAGCAAACCTTCGCCCCCTCGATACTGATGCAATAGCATTCGCCGGGCGGTAGGTGGCGCTAGGTACGCATACGTACTGTTAGCGCCGAGGCGCTGCGAGATGTCGAGCCAGCAGCGGTCGCGCACGTCGATGTCGCGGTGCTGCTCGTGCTTCGTGTCGTACAGCACCGGGAAGCGCTTCACCTCGTCGATCAGCCGCTCGCGGTACTTGACGGAGCTCATCGTGCCGGTGGCTAGCTCGGCCGGCAGCGACGCGCGCGCGATGCCCCGCGATACTGAGACACGGCGCGCGGCGTTGCCGCTCCGCGCCGGCTCCCTCCGCGATACTGAGACACGGCGCGCGGCGTTGCCGCTCCGCGCCGCGCCGGCTCCCTCCGCGCCGCTCGCTCCCCCTCGCCTGACTCGCCTCGCTTCTCATAGCATAGCGCATTATAGCTACAAGGCTACGATAAATCTTATGTAGGTACATACCTACAACTACGAAAATTAAGTTTTGGTGAAGTAGTTTTTTTCATAACTTACAAGCATTTTGACGAATTTATGTTATATTACCCACTCAACGGGGCCTAACGGGCATTTTTTTGTTACTTCGGTTGACAAAAAAAAGCAAATGTTATTACTAGTTATTTATAAATAACGATTTTTCAAGTGAAACTTCTTTAGAATCGTTGTGATTTGAAATCGGATGCAACGGAAATGGAAATAAGATTGGCTTGCCTCTCGGGTAAGCCAATCTTAAACGCTAACAAGGTTAAGCAACTTTGCGCGAAGCCAGTACTTGGATGGGTGACCGCCAGAACAAAATCTTTTTGCATAGTATTTTTTTTTGTTTTATTTTTTTCTCATTCTTTTGTCGATTTACTGAAGTTTCACTTCTATCATGTGTGAATCGCACACACACCTTTTTTTTTGAAGTGAAACTTCTATAGAATCGTAGTGATTTCAAACCGGATGCAAAAAGATGAAACGGAAATGGTAAGAGACACAAATACAATGCTTTATTTAAATTTCTTTGCGCGATACTTCGTAGTTGAGACTACGAAGTATAATAAAGTAATACGCTTTATTGAAGTAATATCTTGATTAAAGAAAGATTTTAGGTTTTTTTTTTTCACCATGGGTAACATTATTGGAGTTTGGTAAGGAATCATATTATTTTTGAAAACTAAATATAGCCTATGTCACTCAGGGATAGTGTAGCTTTGGAATGGTGAAAGAATTTTTTAAATCGGTGCAGTAGTTTCAGAGCCTATTCGAGACAAACAAACAAACAAAAAATCAAACCTTTCCTCTTTATAATATTAGTATAGATATAAATAATGCGAATAATTACAGATATATGTTTGTTTCTCTTATCATTTTAGCAGATGCGTTCATTTACCCTTTTTTTCTATTCGATATATATTTCATAATTATAGTTCGTAAGTAGTAGACTCCAATCGTGCGTCGTAGCTGACACACACACACTTTTTTTTTATTCTTCTTATTCTTTCGTCGATTTACTGAAGTTTCACTTCTATCCTTTAAAATAAATGATTTTGTATTTTTGTATCTTGTATCTATTAACTTCAGTATAGATACAGGTCTAGTATAGTGAATTGGTGGGAAGATTTAAAACGTAGTGATTATTATACTCTCTGGGAAGATTAAATAATACTTATTAAGTAAGTACTTATAATTTATTTATCGATCCGTAAGATTTAATTTTAAGACGCATTCGATATTTTAAACTAGCCGGTTAGATTTATTGTTTTTTTTTCTAAAGAGGTACCTAAAATAATGTTTTCTGTGGATTTTATAATTTTAATCTTTTTTGTGTGTTATTATTTTGTGTTCAATAAAGTATTGTATTGTATAAGGATTGTTCAACAATTTTAGCATTCAGAGGGAAATTCTCGTGCTTATTATTAAAACGATTGGTAAAACTAAATAAATGAAAATAAATTACCGACTTCGACTTTAGTATAAAATGAAACCTACTATATCGAAATCGTTATAATATCATAGGCTTAAAAGCTGATCCCGTATTTTTCCAAATCCGCATTAGGGAATGAATGCCCCTTAGTAAAAATCTTAAGTTCAATTTTAATTCAATGGCATTTCGTTATTTTACGAGTACCAAATTTTTGTAAAAATGCCATCTGTCGAGCGCGATACGAACTAAGTACCTACACAAGCTGCGTTCATACAATAATACAACCATGACAAAAATTTCCATCGTTGCTCGCGCGATTGTTTCGGTACTCAATGGGCCGCTAGGTGGCGCTCCTAGTATTATAAATCTGTTTCTGTGCGGATTTTGAAACAAATAAATATCTCTAACACGGACGACGATTTAAAAGTTAAATACTATAGAATCTAAGTTTTGACAATACGCCTAACAATATACCTACCTACGATCGTTTTACGTTACATAGTTTTTCGTAGGAATAATAAAAATACGACTAAAAAAAAATCCTTTAATAAATTGAAGCGCTCTACATCCGCCGCAAGTAGGTAAATCTATCGTCACTGGAGTAACTAGACTTTTAGGAAAGATTTGTCGTCGTCGTCGTCCGGCGCGTCGTCCGGCGCGTCGTCCGGCGCGTCGCCCGGCACGTCGTCCGGCGCGTCGCCCGGCAGCGCGAGCGGGTTGGCGGCGGGCGGCGCGCGGCACGCGCACGCCGCGGGGCCGAACTTCTTCATCTCCTGCTCGAACAGGATGTTGTTGATCGCGTGCTTGATGGTCGCCCGCGCGCGCGCGTCGTGCCGCCGCAGCGCCGCCGCCACGTAGCGCGCGAACGAGCCGCACTCGTCGCGCCGCGCCAGCGCCTCCGCGCGCGCCACCGCCCGCGCCGCCTGCGCCAGCGCCGCGCCCGCCTCCGCCGGCGCCGCCGCCGCCGGCCGCCGCCGCAGCCGCCGGCTGTGCCGCCGCGCGCCGAACGCCGGCGGCCGCGCCGCCTCGGGCTCCTCCGGCGGCGACGGCTCGCGCTTCACCGCCGCGTGCGGCTCCAGCGGCACCTCCTCGAAGGCGGGCGCGCCGAGGGCGGAGTACTCGGGCCGCGGCAGGTAGCCCGGCAGGAAGGCGAGGCGCGGGTACAGGAACCAGGCGGACGGCACGCCGCGCCGCACGCGCCCCTTCTCGCGCCGGTACGACGCCATCACGCTGGTCATCTTCTTGCGCAGGTCGGCTGCAACGGGGGGAGCGTGAGCGGGGGTGCTGCGGGTGGGGTGGGAGGCGGGGGCGGGGGCGGGCACTCACCGATGTCGGTGCGGAAGAGGCGCGCGAGCGCGGCCCAGGCCTCGTACTTGGCGGTGGGCACGTTGCGCAGCGCGTGGCGGCGGTCCCAGAGCGCGGGGTGCGCGCGGTACGCGTCCACGAAGCGCTCCACGAGCGCGTTGCTCCACTCGAGCTCGGCCATGTCGCCGTGTCGCGCCGGCGCTCTGCTCCGCGGCGCGCGGCGAACTGCGCGCGGAGCCGCGAGCCGCTCGCCCCGCGCCGCGCCGCGCCCCGCCTACCTACGGAGTGACCTGCGACGTAACCGATTGCTACAGACATCCCCGGCTCCGCGCACATCTCCCCTAACCAAACAAATATCACTCGAGTAACGATTTTACATCGACGCCGACGCCTACCTAATTCGAAATAACTCAAATTTAATAGGTACTGAAATAGGTTTGAGAATTATAAAGAGTTCCGATGTAAGACTAGAATAAAGTTAGTAAACTCGACGTCCCGGCTGAAGGTCCGCCGTATCTACGACGTAGCTCCTCTACGCCGTAGAACCTTAATTCACTATTGGAGTAGTCCCTAATATTTAATTTAATTTCAATTAAATATTACCGTAATAGTACCGTAGAGTTATCATTCATAAATAACACGACATACAATCTTCAGTTGACCCAAAAACATCGAGACGTAATGTAGTCCGTATGTACGAGTACTCTTACATCATTGTTATTCCTGATTTCATTAAAGATGGACCAGAAGAGATAGGGCAATACAAAACTATTTAAAAATATGCGAATGTTTATACAAGCCGAACTCGGTGGCCGGTAACCCTGTCTCCGACGCGGCGGGTGACCGCCAGACGCCTCTCGCGAGCTCGCGCTGTAACATCGCATCCTAACAGCTTCCCATTAATTAACAACGATACTAGGTACAAGGGCTTTCCCACCAGTGGTCTGGAGTTCACTTGCCGCGGGCGACGTCGGATCTCGAACCTTGCATCTTGTAACAAAGAAAAACCTGCAACATTTCAAATGTTCAGAGATCCTGGCCGAAAAATTCGGTCGGTGGAACCTGCGTTTGCCAGCCACACCGCTTTCATCCCTATTTCGGTTAAGAATCGGGTGAAAATCGCGTGAAGGCCAGGATCAGCTGTTCTACGGCCCCTCTGCGGTGGGCATAAGGGCGAGATTGCCGCGGCCGGCGCTCAGCTGATCGGTGCGCGCGAGGGATCACCATTTAGAAGCAGATATCGCTTTTGTAGATTGTGAATGTTGTCTTCGCTTCGACGACGCGACGCGAGGCTTGCGCTCGAACGCCACGGATACGTGATACAGGACGGAGCAAGTAGCTTTTATCAAATAGGCTGGTCAGTTTTGGCTGAGAGATACTGTAACTTAAAAAATAAAACGATAGACACACAAGTTGAGCTCGCTAGTCATTAAAATTTGATTGTCCTACTACCCTTTAATCGCACAACACATTAAATGTTCTCTAGCGTCCCTCCGCGGCTAAAAGCAATCACAAAAATATCCGCGTTTATAAATATTAACGTTACTCACATGTTTGGTGTGAAAATAATAAGAACCCTGAAGTAGGTAGTTAGTTTAAGCTATAAGTTTGCCAGCTCGGCTCTCTGCGGGGCCGCCTTGTGTCACGTTTGTACGAGAATAAGGTTTGATAACAAAGTACCAACTATTAAGTGCGTACATACATATTACTTATTTTTTTGCGTGCACGACACAGGCATTTTAACCTCCTAGACACATAATTATGTTAGTGGGAAGTGGTCATCCCCCCTAAGCTTTGAAATCGCCTTAAGTAATTTCTGAATGAGCCCTTAGGTATCTGAAGGCATTATAAGCTTCTAGGTTCCTTTAACTAACAACTAATTCTAAAATAATGACAAAATACATTTCAAATCATCTTATGTCAACAGGTGAGGAGATATGTCGATGTTTGTCCACAATCTGACCGGATGGTAAGTGTCGATGTGGACGAAGATAGATGACATACATTTAGAAGGTACCTATTCGCTCATGCGTGATTCCTTTGTGCTTCGTGTGGTGCCTAGTGCCGCGCGCTGCCTGCAGGGCGCAGGGCGCAGGGCGCAGGGCGCAGGGCGCAGGGCGCAGGGCGCAGGGCGCAGGGCGCAGGGCGCAGGGCGCAGGGCGCAGGGCGCAGCCCGCTCAGGGCTCTAAGCCAATTAATACCGCTGTATACGTGTATCATTGTACACGATAAGTACTGAACTTTTCGCGTAAGCTGCGATCAATAACAACCCCCCACTCACTCGACTTACAACCCTATTCGTAAAACATAAGGTGTCAATTTGTTTGAGCGCGCGTCGTGCTTTCATTCGCCTGTTGCCAAGCGAACAGGGACGAGCCGGAGGGATCGCCAACCTTTTTCTAGGGCATCCTTATCCAGAACTTTCACCTTTTATAGCGATTCTTTGTCGACAGATTTATTATGAGCAAAATCAGCCGTGCATTGTCCCGCAGTAGATTTGGATCGACTGAATAGAAACAGCTCAAAGTGATTTGTATACTTTGAACCTACCAAATAGCAAGGACGCAAGGTGCATCTCATAATCTCTTTTGTATGACAATGCAAAGGAAAAGTAAAATTATTTCGATGATTATGATATTTGCAAGTAGTACCCAGTAGCTGCCGAAGAAACATTGTAACATCCATCAAACTGTTACTCCCTCATAAAAAGTACCGCAAAAAGGTTGACGACGTGCGCTCACTGCCATAAATGCACTAGCGCAACGGGGCGGGCGCGGGCGCGGGCGGGGACGGGGCCGCAGGCGCGGAGGGGCGCAAGCGGCCCGGCTTGCCGCGGGGATGGGCTCCTTGCGCGGAGGGCGCACGGGCGCCGCGCCGCCACCTTCTTTGTGAAGGTCGCGGGCGCTTACGCCCTCCTGCTGCCGAGCGGCCCCTCTGCCTGTGTGCGCGCGTCCACACGCCGTGTCCTCTGTGTGCGCGCCCGGTCACGTAGGCACCGCGCACTCGCTCGCAACGGACGTTTCAGACCCCCAGGAGAAGTTCTTTGTTTCGAAACCTGTAGTTATGGGAATTGCTTTGTTTCTTTCGGTATATTTCAGGTTCATAGTATCCCATGCTTGTTAATAGAGCATATTGTGTGACCTGGTATCAAAAAAACCTCGGAAAAGTAATAATTGACATTCAAAAATAAAAAGCTCTGAAAATTTTATTTTCTTTCTGGAATAGGTAGAGTAACGTCGGCAACTGCTGAAAAGCCTAAAGTAGCGGTTTTGATGATGTTCAATTAGGAGCGTGGTGTCCGCTTGTCGCGGCTGCCGGCGCACATGGCAACAGCGGCGTCAGCTGGGCCGAGCGGGCCCGAGCGCCCCCGAGCGCGCCCGAGCGCCGCCGAGCGCGCTCGACTGATCCCGATGCGCCGAGAAAGTCACTGTTTATATTTACTTTGTAAGGTTTAACTCCGCTATAGGCTGAACGGGTTTACGGATGGCACTAGCGTGATGTTGCGACTGCCCGAGGAATAGGAGCATACGGATTAACTGCTAGATTTGATTACTGGCTTATTCTAGCCGGAATGAACAGTTTAGAAGGACCCCGCAGCGGCCGCTAGTTCGCAGCTGAGAAACAGCTGTTTTCGGATCAGCTGTTCGCTCCGACGCGGCCCTTCGTAGAGCTATAAAAACCGACTCTTCCGTTAAACAAAGGAAATTACATAATTTTATGCTTTTTGCGGGATTCTTAACTGTAGCTTATTAATTAGTGAGAGCGGTGTCTAGTTGGAGTCCCGCCGATGGGCAGGTACCTATATCTATTTATTACTAGGTACATTTACATCTTATCTTTAATTTCATGTTCGTTTCTCTCGATAGGCAGACAAGATAACTACAACCTGTTTAGAGCCGCAGGAGTTTCATCTCTGACTTAAAAAAATCAAAATTAAGGTAGATCTATAGATGGTAGATGAAATCTAGCATGGCGTAGACACCTGTCGAAGGCCGGGATTTCTTTCACACCAGTGTTAAGGCGGGGAATTTAATTTCCCGCCTTAACACTGGTGTGAAGGCTCAGTGCGAAGGTGGGTAGCGAAGGGTCTAGTTAACATCATGATAGTAGGTACATAAATAAAATACAAATCAATCAAATTGAATTGAAAATCAACATACAAAATATATTAATGTATTGTAATTAAATTATTTGTCTGTACCTAATAGCTTTAATTATTAGAGGTACTTAGAAGTGGAAGAGCGCAGGCACCTAACACAAGTACTACTCCATTATTACTTAAACTATGTAAAGCTTATCTATACTAATATTATAAAGCTGAAGAGTTTGTTTGTTTGTTTGTTTGAACGCGCTAATCTCCGAAACTACTGGTTCGAATTGAATAATTCTTTTTGTGTTAAATAGTCCAGTTATCGAGGAAGGCTATAGGCTATATAACATCACGCTACGACCAATAGGAGCAAAGATATAGTGGTAAATGTGTAAAAAACGGGAGAAATTGTTCATCTTTGAAGCCTTCCGTTGCGTGCGCCGTGAAATCGGTTCAAGATACACAAAAGATATGTATTAAAGAATAATAGCTATTTTAATGATCTCAAAAACAGTCCGCGATAGTATATGTCTATCTTTTAAGATTAACTCACAAAAACCGTTTTTATGGTACCTAATTTGGTCGAAATAATTTGTTTAAGTTGTATCAACATAATAATATTAATCTTTATTCAAATAAATATGTTGTTGGTTAAGAGGGGTTGTTGTACATTTGCCACAAAGTTAATTCGTCACATTTTTTAAAACTCCATACATTGAAAGTAAATTCGTCACATGCATAAAAAATATGTGTAAATTCGTCACAGGTATGTAAAGTTCCACCCACGCAAGCTCTGCTTAGTTTGTGGTTAGGTAAGATGACGTGGTGCAATTCTGGAAATATGTGTTTTTTATCATTACCGTCACTGTAACGTGACGTCAAGTGTCATGTATCCTCATATCATATCATATCGTCCGCGAGGCTGGCTCGCTCTGCTCTGCCGTGTGAGCGACGCCTGCGCAGACGCCCGCCGCCGCGCCTCACTGCTGTCACACGATAGATCACGTCCATCATAATCCGCCGAGGCCGGCAAACTGGTGATTGTAAACTTTGTAGTTTTATTAGACTTTACAACAACACACCAAAAAATAAAACAAGTAACGGTAACAACAAACAACAATAACAAACACGAAAAGAAAAATAGGTACTAATACTTCTATTAAAATGAAACAGTTGTCAGATAGCGAAAATCGGCACACCGCGCCGGCCGCTACTAGGTCGCCTTATCCCGAACTTTCCCACTAGAATTCATAAAATAGTTCAACCTGATCTGACAATGGTGTAACATAATGATTTTTGCATTAATTGGCATTATTATTTTTATTGATTAAGGTAGTTTTCCCTTTTATGACATGGAAACATTATGTTTTATCAAATCAATCCTTTTGTTATTGTGATCATTATTCTATTTTTTTTTTTTTTGCAATATATCGATAAAAAAAATTTAATTTATAATGTAGATATAAATTATAAGTTCCTAAGGTATATTATATTATAACTTATAAGGTATAAATTACTGAATGAGAAAGATATATAAATAACGCAATTTCAAAGTTTCCATTAAAGTTGATCGAATGTGCTTCCAATCTCGTGAAGGGCAGAATGACCCCGTGCCCCTAAATCGCATCGTAACTAGACGAGATAGCTGCCGCAGTGATCCTCCGTCGGTCGGTAAGACATTGTAAGCGCGGGTTACGACACGACACGTTTACGACTCTCCGCGCGCTTTACGAGCGACGATTTCACAAATCGCCGGAACGGCTCCCAAACTCCCAATTGCGATTCATATTGAATTCCAGTGAAATCCCTCATCAGGGAGGTTACCAAAGCCCAGCCTTTGTGAACGGCCATCAGCGCGACGTAAGCTTGCACGGTACGGTGCGTAGTAACGACCGACGGTTGTAAACTAGCGACGTATAAAGAACGGGCTGTTTGCTTTCCACTCGGCTCCTTGTAAAACCTTACTGCAAATTGGAGTGTAATCATGCGCGAGAATTAAATGTTTCATTGCAGGGTGGGGAAGTTACCGTGATTGGTTTGTTACGTGCTATGTCAGCATCGTATCGACTATCGATGCCCTTAAAAAGGTTAATTTTGAAATAAAGCTAAGAATGTAGCATAAAATAGAGTACATAAACTTCTTAATTCTCATAGACAAGCTATTCTTGGTCTTAACAAGCGTTTAATTTTGTTTACCTATAGCTTTTAAGTTCTTATAACGATTCCTCGTTTCGTAGATCTATTTAATCAGGTCCTAACTTTGTGTGTCACGTACAAAGCCAACACTTTTACATCTATTTTTATCTGAAAGTTTAATGAATTAGCCATGAAATCAATACGTACCAAACGCTTATATTTATAAACAATATAACATTAAATCTGGATTAACAGATGAAACTAACACAGGACTGACAGCCGCCTCCGACCTGCCTTCCGGATCATGATGATGCCTTACTGCACCATGGTTATAGCCGCTTGCTTATAAGTAACCACTTATCTCTGCAACATTTACGTTCAAATATTATCATAACTACAGCACTGCTTGTGTATGTGCATTATAATGATTTGATTTTGTTCTTTTCTTCAGTTTCATTATTGCAATAAAACATAAACATTTAAGGACCCTGTGTATAGGGCATAGCAAACATTTACTTACACACTATTTAAACTAAGATACATGAGAGAAGTATAAAACATAACAATTATAAGTTCCTCTGTTAAATCTTCATTTTGTTCTCAAATGTGGGTCATAGTTATTCCATATCCAACCGCACAGCACATCTTTGTATGATTGGATGACGTGCCTATACCACTCCATATTTGTCCTGGTGAGTGCGCCGAGGGCGGCGCCAGTCGCGTCCAGAGGCCCTGGACCCTCCCGGCAGGAAGCAATCAAACAGGGAATTTGTTTTGGTGTAGAAGTTACGGGCGCGGCGCTGTTTACGAGCCATATATTTGGACAAATCTATTAGATAAGAGACATCAAATACTTGATTGCCCTTGCCTAAGGACAGTTTATGGCTAATCCCGCTTTGCACAATGATAATAAAGCGGGTGTGTTTGTCTGTACGGTGGAGCGGATAGTGCGCGTAAATCACTCGCCGCGCAGCATCCGGCAAACCCCTCCATCATCTATGATAATCTCTCCGAAGCGGCGGTCGCCTCAGCTAGTTCCTCTTGTTCGCGCAGCACTGCCGTGTCACACCTATTTCGTGTATCTTGCAAAACCTTGTTTTGAGCAATGGCCGTTCAAAGTTTTTTTCAGTTATTTACCTTTTTTGAAAAAATATGATAATTTTATTGGTTTTTTTTTTCCATAATATACGGGATATATAACAACGGGAAGGTATTAAAATATTGAAATCTTAATTATTTTACGAGTTATTAGCGATAACTAAGATAGGCATAACAAGGTCTCCATACAAAGCTTGATTTACGCGCTCTGTAACTTAAAATACACTACTTGTGCCAAACTGACTTAATTCGTTAGGTGTTGCCTATGTCAGTTAAGTATGAGTTACCATAAATAGGTCTGACAGGAAGTGATTATTTGTGGCAACAATTTCTATGATAATAAAACTTTTTAAGAATTTGCTTACCTACCAACCAGTATTTTTTCATAAAATGTTGCTATTCTATTTCCCTACCCCCTAATAATAAATGCGTTTAATATTCCGTTATCATAGCGAACCAATTTTGATTATATTTCGCAAATAAAAAAGTTTTTGTGCGGCGGGCTAACAATCCGCCCGCGGAAAAATCGAAAAGTTACGAAACCAACAACAATAGAAAAACGAACAGATCCAAATAATGACGACTTAAGCAAACGATTTATGGACACCCGAATTGCCTCGTGGAATGTAAGGAGCCTGTATAGGCCAGGCGCTATAGAACAGGTAGTGCGAGAAGTTAAAAGGTACAAAATCAGCGTCACGGCCCTGCAGGAAGTGAGATGGCCCGGGGTTGGAGAATGTGCATTGGAGAATGGAGTTACCCTATTTTATAGTGGTAACCCCAACCACAGGCACTGCAACGGTACGGGATTCTTAGTTGATAGAAGAGTAATTGGTAGTGTCCTCAGATTTGATGCGATTTCGGAACGAATATGTGCATTGCGTGTCAAAAGTAAATTTAGTAACATCACTATAATAAATGCTTATTCTCCGACAGAGGTTTCTGATGAGGTTGACAAGGACAGCTTTTACGAAGAGCTTGAAGCGGTCTACGATCAAATACCAGCTTATGATGTTAAGATTGTTTTAGGGGATTTTAATGCTAAGATCGGAAAAGAAGAAGTGTTCCTACCTACGATTGGAAAACACAGTAAACATGAAACGAGCAATGACAATGGTGTAAGGTTGATAAGTTTCGCTTCTCTGAAAGCAATGGTTGTAAAAAGTACAATGTTCCCTCACAAGGACATATACAAAGGAACGTGGAAGTCTCCAGACGGCTTTACTGTGAATCAGATTGACCATGTGCTGGTGGACAGTAGACATAGAAACACCATTACTGATGTTAAGACCCTCAGAGGAGCTGACTGTGATTCGGACCATTACATGCTGGGAGTTAAGATACGTTTCAAAATAAATTGTAAAAAAGTAAACTCTTTTGTTAAGGATAAAATAGATGCAGAACAGTTAAAGATCACCGAAACAAGACAACAATTTGAACTAGAGCTTACCAATAGATTTAATAGTTTAGAATTATCGGAAGACGTAGATACTGCGTGGAACACCGTCAAAAATACTATACTAGAAGTAGGTTTCCAGGTACTAGGTAAACGATCCAAGAGGAAACCAAGAAAATGGTGGAACACAGAATGCGAGGCACATTTCGAACAGAGGCGGCACCTACGATTACTCTCGGAGCAAGATACCACGCATAGAGAGGAGTATGAGAAGTGTCGAAAACTTACGCGAGGCATTATTAAAAGAGCGAAAATACAGCATCTGCACAGCACATTGGCTCACATGGAAAATCTAATTAACTCAAAGGAAACCCGGAAATTTTACAGTGAAGTTAGATCCGTTCGGAAAAGCTACCAACCATTTACACAGTTTCTGGAGGACGAAAGTGGTAACCTTGTGACAGATGAACTACAAATCCGAAAAACGTGGCGAGAATACTTCACACTTCTTTTGAACTGCCCATCACCCGAGGTGACCACAAGTGAGAATGAAGAACTGAATGGGGACTCTGTAAAACTACCTGATTTCGAAGAGGTAAGAGCTGCTATTATAAGGCTGAAGAACCATAAAGCCTCTGGTGCTGATGATATTGCGGCTGAGCTGTGGAAATATGGTGGCAGAGCAGCCCAACAGGCTTTGTTCGATATCGTGACGAAGATCTGGGAGTTGGAATACCAGCCGAAGGAGTGGAATTTGGGATTAATTTGCCCGATTCATAAAAAGGGAAGCCGGAAAAAGTGTGGAAACTACCGTGGAATTTCGCTCCTGCCAACAGCGTACAAAGTCCTAGCATACGTGTTACTCCGTCGTCTAGAGCCTTACGCGGAAAAAATCCTGGGGGATTATCAGTGTGGCTTTAGACGTAACCGTAGTACAGTTGATCAAATATTCCTACTCAAACAACTCATGGAGAAAAAGTGGGAATACGCGCAGGGTATACACTCACTTTTTGTTGACTTCTCCAAAGCCTATGACAGTGTTGATAGAAGAGCCCTATACACAATCCTAAAAAACTTTCAGATTCCGGTCAAGTTGGTTCGAATGATTGAGGTAGCCACACACGAAAGCCGAGCTAAGGTGCGTGTGGGCACTGAACTGACCGACGAATTTGACATCGTCAGCGGACTGAAACAGGGTGATGCTTTGTCGCCGATGTTGTTCAACTTGGTTCTGGAACACGTAATTCGCAAAGTCCTTTCACTAAGCAGCGGGGTGGAGTTGAACGGCAGGCATAAGGTAATTGGGTATGCCGACGATCTTGCACTATTGGGCTCTAGCAATGCCGAAGTCGCTGGGGTAGTTAGGTTTCTGCAAGTAGAAGCTGCGAAGGTTGGTCTAAGGATTAACTCGGAGAAAACTGAGTACATCCACATGCGGCGTGCTAGAAATGTACGGCAGCGACGTGAAGACCTCAGAGCTGGCGACTCTGTTTTTAAGGGAGTCGATAGGTTTAAGTACTTGGGTTGCACTGTAACTGATACTAACACAAGAGCGGACGAGATCGAAATACGCACCCAGAATACTCTCCGGTGCAGTGCAGCCCTACATAACATCCTTGTCTCCAAGCTTCTTTCCCGAGGTACCAAGATCCGTGTCTATAAGACAATTATACGACCGATCTTAATGTATGGATGTGAAACTTGGACTCTCACGAAAAAGGAGGAGAGTAAACTCCTGGTGACTGAGAGAAAGGTATTAAGAAAAATCCTAGGCCCAATCCAGCGCGAAGATGGCACCTGGCGGAGGAGGAAAAACCGGGAGATTGCGGAACTTGTGGACGAGCCAAACATCATAGGCGAAACGAAATCCCACAGACTTCGCTGGCTTGGCCACGTTTTGCGAATGGATGAGGATCGAGCTGCTAAGAGAGCTTTTGAGGGTGTGCCGCACGGTCGACGTCCTGTCGGTCGCCCCAGATACAGATGGAAGGATGAAGTGGAGAAAGATCTTCTGTCACTTCAAGTTTCGGACTGGAGGGAGGCGGCGCATGACAGGGGCCGATGGCGTTCTATTGTGTTGGAGGCCAAGACTCATTTCGGGGTCGATGCGCCAGGATAGTAAGTAAGTAAGTAAATAAAAAAGTTTAAATCTTGGAAACAAATAATACCTTCTTCCCATGGAAAAACCACTTAGCTCGAAATAAGCCAGGAAGGTACAATTTAATAAAAAAAAAATTATGTCTTTAAGAATTAAAATATTGTATTATGAATAAAATAACAGCCTTACGAACTTCAGTTTCTATCTTAACAGTAAAGTCTGTTCTCTCTCAAATTAACAAACTCTTCAAAAACACACACTTAAACAACCAGGTTAAAATAATGTACCTGTCTAAAAGTATGACTCAGTAACAAGCAATACAATTATTCTTATTATAATGACAATAAATTCAAAATAGTAAACTTAATTAATTTCTGATAAAAACACTCGTACAAATAATTATAGTAGACGAAAATTTAAAGTTGTTGCTCCATCCTGTAAAAGTCGTTTCGCCCAACGTTTTGGAGCATTTGGCAAGGCTTTTATTTACAATATAGTTTTACGACACTGTAATATTGAAAATGTGACTACTGCTAAAGCAAAACACCTGATTAACAAATGGCTTTTAAGTCTTTGTTATGACTCAACTGAGAATTTGCTTCGTATTGTTTCCTGATGCTTTTTCTAACTCATTCAGGTTTTTTCTTTTTTGTATTTTTATCTCATATATTTCTAGTATTTATGAGAATTGTTTTTTTTTGTATGTGTGAAATGTTTTAAGTTAAGTTTGGTTAGTCCGCAAAATCTGAACTGATAATTTCAATATTGATCTCCACGATACAGGCTTCGCCTAGTGTAGGAGATCGCTGGTTAATATGTATGTACTGTAATTTTCTGTTAAATAAACATTTTTCATTTTTAATTAAAATCACTATTAGAAAATCAAAATCACATACACCGCAAAGCCTCATGCAGAATACAACAAGTAGTTAATGAAATAAATATACGCAAACCTGGTTCAATACTTTAGTACTTACATTTTTTTCCATAAAGACTAATAAGTCTTAAATCTTGTTAACATAGGATACATAAATATAATTAAAACAACCAGGTACGAGTGCGAGATCAAATTCTAGGTCTAAATAAGTGATGCTGATGAGTCATTAATATCCAGGTTTCATTCATTGACACAAAAATCAAATCATTAAAATCGTGAATTGAATAAAATATCAAACAGAAAAAGAAAACCTGAATCAATGTTTTGGAATACAGAATTAAATCATATAAGTAACACAGTCTAGATAGATCTAATTAGAACAATATAAGATCAAAGTTTGAATGTAACTACAGAGGTAAAAACTTCCGATAGGCTCTAGGAAGAGAATCGCATAATTTTATCAATTGGTCTTTCTTCGCCTTGATCACTCCTTTTGTCTTTCCTCCCTTGATAAATCGGTTACTAAATATTTTTCCGCCAAGTTCAGTGCATTTTTGCGTAACACTTTCAATTCCTTAAAACTTTCTTCGTTATATGCATTTTTGACAAATATCTTAGTCAAGCCCCTTCGGAATTCGACTATTTTCAATGACTGTATGTTATATTGTTTTGGGAATGCGTTTTTTTTTAGTTAGTCAATAATTTCACCATATTTTTATGAGAAATAAACTTCAACTATCATTTGTGTTTTCGTGAATCTCTTATTTTTTCGACGTAATCATTTAGATCGTACATTATTTTGATGTTTGTAAAATGTATTTGTGATGCACGCGTGCACTGCATCTGCGGCCATATTTGTGTGACTAGGCTCCAAATAATCAAATCTTATTTTTTCAGCGTCGATTAAGTCTTCTAAATTTATAAGCCGAATCATTGCTGTGATGCGATTTTTATTTTGGGCTGAGTAATTGTCGCTGTAAATAATTACTTCTTTTTGGTGTTTAGCGTTGTGGACAATGAGGTGCACATATATGACGAAGCAATATTGTAGACTTTGCGTCCACTATCGCCTTCATGCCAAACGATACAGAAAGCTTTCTCGTTTTTACCTGGAGACACAAATGTCTCATTAAATAAAACCAATTTCCGTGAGAAATAAAATCTTTAATTTGTAATTTCGACATACAAATGGCCTTCTGCATGTCTGCTGTAAAAACTTTTTTCAGATCATCGAAGTCGTTGGAATCTTCTTCTAGCAGCTGTTTTGATAGGTTACGATTTTCCAAATGGGCTCTGTATGTGTTACAAAACTGGCAATCACACTCATCACGAACGTGGTCTGGTTGGGCTAACTTCTGTATCTTTGGGCGCCCGTCGCGCCTATATCATGTATGTAACTAGAGTAAACTGAGATAGCCATTTTTTCAAGTAAAAAGTTTGTCACGCCTAGTTAGTGTATGTAAAAATACTTGACATTGCCATGACAGAGAGGGGCAAAATCATAGTTGCATGAGATAGGGTGACAGCTTTTTTTAACGAATTAAATAAGAATAGACTTTAAAGGAATATACTCCATGGTTTAGAATGTCATTAAAATACGATTTGCACCTTTTACGCGCAACTCATGTAACTTAAGATAACGGACATACGCTTGACACGGCAGAGCAACGGCCACCTACTTTAATTATAACAATGAAAAGGAATATATTACGGCGTTTACGGCGATGTTAACATAGCAATTATTTTCAGCGTTCAATAATAGTTGCGGCTCGAAGGCGAGTGGATTGACAGGCAAGCCTTTTCCATGTTCGTGAGTTCACGACCTGAACTGACCCCTGTAAGAAGCCGCCGGCGGTGCAGGTGACTAGCGGCCTTAGCGGTAAGCGCATAGAGTTGGTATTTGAGTGGTGGCTGGTTATTTTACAAAGTTCTTTGTAGCTCGGAGCTGATTATTGGATGTGCCGTTATCATTGTGTGCGCTGCGCTGCGGCGCGCGGCGCGCTGGCCGGAGTCTGCTCGGATACGGACGTGCTCGTGCCCTGAAGCACCTCTCATTTCATCTGATCTGGCTGGTCACCGTCTCCTGAGCTTCATTCAGTCATGGTCATCTGACCTTTGGTTGAAAACGTAGGGTGGGGTCCCGAATTCAGAATATAAATTATTATAAACTTGAAATGGAAATTAAAAACCCTCTCAGCAGCCGTAAGAAATTTGCACCTGTGCGATGTCCGAGTGCCGTGGCAAAGGCAGTGGGTATATATGTAGTACCTGTATACGGGCGCCGGCTCTGGTCCGGATCTGTCGTTACGTTAGCGATCCGATCTCCGGCATAAATTCAATTGTATCGCGCTGTATTTTAAACAATTTGCCCATAAAGTGTACTAATTTGATCCCTTCGAAAGGGCCCAGCGGTCACTTGCGTGGAACGAATCAACAAAGGGCCATTACAATAAATTACTTTGCTTTGTTCGGTCGACGAGGGGCGCGCCGAAAGCGCCTCTATCGCGGAGGCACAAGGTCGATAATGAGCGGGCCCGCTTTCAATGCCATCATTAGAAATTCAGAGGGCCTATTGTCCAAGAGTATTTTATTGTCTTATTTAATAAAGGGTTCGAGCGATCGCGGCCGACTGGCTCCGAGCCGCGCCGGTGGAGTCCCTCGCCCGGCACACGTCCAGGGCACGTCTCCCGGAACAGCCGCGAGGACCCGGAGAAGCAGCCTGGCCCCGGCTCCCCTGCGAGTTTCCACCGCGACGCCCTCCCGGTGACATGAACATATCGCTATAAGCGGAGTGCGAGGGACATGTTTATTTATCGCGCGGCGAGGCCCGCTGACCCGCCGCTTTACGACGAGGGTGAAAAAAGGGACTAATACATGGAAACGTGAGATTTTCGCCGATCGCTCGCCGGGATCTGATTTAGTTGTAAATTGAGGTTTGCGGAAGGTTTTTGCTGTCGTGTGATATTGAGTTCCCTCCGGCGCGGCCGATTCGCGGCTCGAGCGCCGGTGCGACCTCACCCTTACAGCCGGGCGACTATCACGGGGTAGGATCGGTACTCGAACACGAATCCATTTTTTGTCGATTCGATTGAGCAGGTCCTTTGTGCTACATATCAGAAGATCTTCACAGGATCAGCAGCAGTCAGTCAAATCTTTATGTAGGTATTTTGCACAGTTTAAACAAGACAAAAATAGATTCTCAGACATCCGTATCGTAATACTTCTGGTATATACCGCCAACACTTATTTACATCGTGCATATGGAGTGATATACAGAACAAGCAGACGTTACGTAAAGTATTACACGTGTTAGGCGGCTAACTGGCAGATACAGATACAGATAGGCAATCTTATCAGATAGCGGCTAATGTGTCGCTAATTCGGAGAGTTTCCACGCCCGACTGCGGCCGGGCAGCTGAGCCGGTACACAGGCGAGTTTCTCAGCGGAACAAACAACGTTCCAAAACGATTGTCGCTCACTGGTTAGCACATTTTTGTTAAAATTGTTAAGTAAATAATGCGCGAATTTTGAACCAACATGACTTGGATGGTGTTATTTTAAGAATAAGAATAAGAATAATGTTTATTTGCAAACATGGGTTACAATATAATTACATAAAGATGTTCAGTTGCAGTTACAGTTCCGTACATATTTGCTTATTTAGAGCATGCAAATATTTTATGTAAATAATTCAAGGAAAAATATTTAGAAACACAGATAAGATTATGGAAAAAATAATTGTGAGTAAAATCATTTTATATGTCAGATTAATTTTATTTATCAGTCAAAAATTCTTTTAAGTGATAATTAATAGCATTTAGTGGTCAAAAATTTATGGAGTTCGTTCTTAAACATTGTCATTTGTAACTCTTTTATAATATTGGGTATTTTATTATAAATTTTAGGCGCCATTCCATAAAAACTTTTGCTCACTAGTGCTGTGTTTGCTCTAGCAGAGCACAGGCGATATTTGTTAGTGACAGAAGAGTGTAGTTGTTGCAGTATAGTATTTGATAGGTATATAGTAAACAATATATCAATGATACGTTTCGGCTACATCAGCGGGCGAATATTCCTGTCTCGTTGGCGCACTGAAGTCATCGTGAACGGGTACTGGCGATGTCTACAAGGTTACTATACTTCGCGTTGTGACTACACATAGTCCGGACATGTCCGGCCGTGGTGGCCGGGGTGGCCGGGGTGGCCGTGGCCGGTCACACACATCGCGTTGACGCGATTATTCGCCGTAGGCCGCTTATATAGCCGCACCATCATGGAAATGCTAAGTAGTCCCCATTATAGGCAAGACATTCAAAGGGAGTTTGTTCCATTTCGCGTTAACTGGCAAAGATTCCGTCAGACAATTACTTAGCGCAAATCCTGTCGGAGGCTGCGCGCGATCTCTCGCAGACCCGCACACTTTTGCTCAGCGCCGTTTAATTACTTCCTGTGACACATTAGCAGCCAGTCGGCGATCGTGTTTCTTCATTAACTATGTTTCATTGGGGTTATTTCATTGAGAACGAATCTATAACAAAGGATAGATAAAAAAAATGGTTTGTTGTTAAGATAATTAATTTTTTTTTACAAGTATGATTTATTTATTCTTGCAAACGAAAAATGCGTGCATTTGAATTTTTCGTGACGTATCGGTTTTGTACTATTTGTACTAAATGGATCAGTTTCTTATTTAATTAATAAAGCGAAAAAGCGTCCAGTATTTTTGGACGTAGCCCGTCCAGACGGCGGACTAAACAGTGAAATCTATTCCTACCTACCTATTCCTTGTATTGATTGTACATAACAAATGACATGTCGTGTACATAAAATCGTCCCGGTTAGCAACCTCGCCTACGTGACATAAAGTGAAATTATCAAATCACCGTGGACGTGACAATGCGGCGAGTCTCTCGAGACTCGGGACTCGAACTTAGCGAGCAACGGAACCATGATACTATATCCCTCAAGAGAGTTGCAGCTTGGACTTGGTTGTGCCGCGTCACGTCGCGCTTGTTGCTAAGGACCCCGACGCCGGGGGGTCTCCTCGGGGGGCAAACAAACCACAAATACACTTAATTGTAATCACGCAAAATGTATTCTTGAGTTTGTCGACTGAGGACTGTCAATAACGTTAATATAGAATCATGTGTAAACGCTGCGAGTACCGGATGAAGGGAGCGTTACATACAGGGATCCGACCCCGCTCCGGAGCCGTGTCAGCATCGTGTTAGTCGGCGACGGCCCGGCGCGGCGGCCGGCTATCGTGCACTCCACGAACACTAACATGACCCTTCGACACTCGAACCCAATTTCACTGGTCGGTTTTTGTCGCGCGATTTTCGGCTGAAGAGTGTAACTGTGGCGTAAGCCTGCAAGCGCGTCCAATAACAAACCTCCCTAGTAGGTATCCCTGCCTTGGGATGGAGTGTATGGTCGCGCGCAGACTGCAGGTGCCGTGGTGGGTCAGAGTCGAGAAAAGCAAAAACTAAGATTAATGTTTATCCGCTGCAAAAAAATGGGTTAAGTGTTTAGTCCATGTGAAGACTTGTAAAGTGATTGCGTCTCGCTTGCACGCGTGGAAGCGGTCGTCCTGTCCCGCTCGCTCGGCGACTAGTTTCGGAAATAGCTGCGGGGTGCAGCGGGCCCCCCTCACCCCCGCGCCCCTCCCGGTGAACACGACTCTTGTTGCTGTTGCATCATATACATATAAAGGAGATACACATGTTGTATATAGGGATGTTAGAGATTGTGGCACCGGACTGCTCTCCTCACGTCAGGATCAGGCAAAATGATTTCAAGGACAGTTGAAAACAAGATTCTGTCATTTCAACTTAGAGACTTACTCAGGATTCATTAAAAATCGTTATAGATCTCTCTAACAGCTGACTTATGTTATGAAACATGCGACCAATTTTGAAAGTTTCCGATAGTGGAATAACTTTTTTAATTTGGTAGTCCAGAATTGTCTGCGAACCTGGGGAGAATCCTTTGTCTTTAACATACCAATAAATATTGTAGGTACCAACAAAGACTTGAAAGATGTTGCGATCCAAATAAATTAATCAATATCGGCTAAGTTTAAACTGTCATTATCATTATACATTCTTTTGTTTTATTTTAGATAAGCTAAGCTTTCATTTGACCACAATCTCAACTCACCTGTTGTAAAGTGACGATGTGGTCTAAGATGGGGCAGAAGGTAGATGGCTTCTCCGGGCAACAATACGAAACACGAAATAATTATAATGGATCCAAACACACTTTAATATCAACTGTTTAATTTAATAATTTATGCTAAGTATTAGATTTTAACGAACCCTAGTCATTAAGTTTGCTAACAAATTATGGATTCAATAGTGAAATCCGAAATAAAAGATTTTTATTTTATTTATTTTACTAACTTTTAACCCTCGACGTTAAAAAAATATGTTATTAGTTTGACGTGTTTGTCTGTGTGTCTGTCTATCTGTATGTGTATCAGTAGGTGGTGTCGTAGTTCCCGAACGTGTGAAACGATTATCATTTAGTTTTTTTTTGTTTTAAAGGTAATTTAATCGTGTTTAGCATTGTTTAATTAAATCGGTTCAGCCGTTTAAATGTTATATGTGAAAGTACCTGTCGACGATTCTATCGGCGCAGATCCTTGCTTTTGTCATGATAGTAGATATGCCCTTAGCCACACAGTGTTTACAAGACGAGTGTGCCCGCGCGAGCGCGGCGCAGGCCGGGGCTCCGCTCCCCGCGCGGTCTCCTTTACGGCTTTTGCTTTTCCACCAGAGCGCCCCCCGCCCGCCCAAGCGGAATAATGGACGCCTGCCTTTAGCGTTTGTCGCCGACTTTAATAGATACAGCTTGAGATTGCGCCTCCTAATGAGCTCAATTTGGTAAGTTATAGGAACCCTTAGAACTGCGGAGCCCGCGAGATCGCGCGGCTCTGCAGCCTCCAATGAGCCAATGTAGAGCTGTTACTGCGCAGAGTAGAGCCCTTCTCGAGGACTTCTCAAGATGAAAAACTTCTTTGAATAATTTAGCTTCGTGCATTGTAGTGGATTCGAGTCCCGGCCACGAGCTGGGGGCGCGGAGGGCGCGCAGCCTGCACTGGAGGACTGAATCCAGTTTCAAAGTAAAAAATCCAAAAATACTCGTCCGGGAACAAAGGAGCTTGTTCGGAGCGAGAGGGCGCGCGCGTCACCCGGCGACGCGGGGTTCGACTCCCGGCTGCTGCGTAGAGCACACATCAGTGCTCTAACTCGATTGCAGCATTCAATGTTGCATGTAAATTTAAGTATGTCGAATTGTGTAGCATAATTAAGTTACACATAAATCATAATTTCAGAGTACTTGTTATCGTTTTTGTTTGCTCGTTTGTGAGAACTTGAAGCTTACGCATATTATTAGTAGCTGTATTTCCCTTGCTCACTAATATTTTCTTTGAATGAAGTTTAGTAGCAAATAAATTTACGGTTGTACCTTGTAATTTCTTGAAGTTAGACAACCACAAACCAACATAAGAGGTTTGTTGTTTATTTAGGATAGTTTTCTGTATTGTGTTAGATAAATGGATATAACCAACACAGCAACTCGGGTATGCTGAATAGTATTATATTTTGTCACAACACGTTTTTTTATAATTTTATTTCTCATCTTATGTTAATTCTTGTATCTTTCACAAGTTAAGAATGTATTTGAGTTCGTGGCGCCGCTCCTGACTCACTCCTATGAACACTCGTGTGTGTAACAGTCGCCCGCCTGCCCGCTGTCCGGCTGTTTGGTCAACATCCAACCATAACACTCCATTTATATTCATTTATAAATTTTCACATCAGTTTTGCAATAATTGACTTGACTCTCAGTGGCGCGGTGTGCGAAGGAATTGGTTCGATTCTCGCCGATTGGTTAAATGTTTCTAAGTTCTGCAAGCACTTTCTCCTTGGGTTGGGTGCATAAATATGTAAAGTAAAAATATCTATATATGTATGTCTATTATAATAAGTATAACAGATGTTTAGTACCCGTAACACAAGCTTAGAGCTTACCACGGGACTAGTTGTAGTGTGGATTGCCCGAAATGTATAACTATTAATTAGAGGCCCGGATACAAGCAGCATACGAATAGGTCGGAGTTAGTAGATACACGTAGCATGGGGCATGTGACCCCGCACACACGTAGCGGGCGGGGCGGGGCGGGGCGGGACGCACCATAAACATTTATGGGATGTTCAGATAACAGAGCGGTTTTTCCGCTTTTTATTTGATTGTTTCTTGAGCGGAGATAACGAGGCAGCGGCTTCGAACCACGCACCATCATCATCACCATTGTGTGAGTCAATTCAATCTCTCTATACCTAAATAATTGTAAAACAGTTTAGTTATTGCAGGAAGGTTCCCAGTCGGACCAACTTCTACTGACATGAATGTTGCGTGTCCTTGTTCGACGCTCGCGACTCCGCCTTCCAGCTATAACTTAGATGTTACAAGAACATACTCGTCAAAGTTGACAAAACCAAGGATCGATTTTAATTCACCGATATCTCCTAACTGGCTATGTATGAAAACAACATCAAAAAGGGAAATATGATTAATCTTTAATAGTTTGAATGAGATTTCAAAGCAGTTTTAATATGTAATAGATAGTGGTTTAAGACTACTTAATATTGTTTATGAAGGTTTATACTTATCGGCGTCGGTCGGGACGGTGAGCTGGTAGGTATGGAACAAAGATGAAAATCGTGTTTGATACAGAAAATATTACTTACCATTTTATCACTAACTTTAGCAACCAATTTAACTATTCTTTAAAAAAAATTCCTTGAACCATTCGTTTTCAGTTCGGTGCTAACTTGAGAGTACAATTAAGTACTTACCGATAAGATATACTCAAGATTTTTCTCCGTTGAATGTTTCCAAGCAAATGTAGTACCTAGGTAGTTTACGACAAACACAAGCGTAAGCTTCTCTCCGAAAACAGCAGGTCGCTAGGTACCTACAGGACGGACCGATGTTTTCAATACCTACCTATAAGTATTCATTACTTATAGTGAGGTTCTTTAATCTAAGTTTAATTTAATTATGTTGTCTGTCTTATTTTTGTACACAAATAAATATATTTCCTTCTTTCCTTCTTTATGGAATAGGAAAATTCTGGAAAATGGAGAATTATGTTTTCAGGACAGGAGCACAAACGGGAATAAAGACTTACCAAACAATGTTGTAGGACTACTTTTCTGGATGAACAGCGCTGCGCGAGTGAGTGAGTAGGTACAACACCTCGGCAATATCTTTAATCATCTGACTTTAACAACTTTTATATCGATTTGCTCAAATCTTTTTTGTGGATTAAGTAGTAAAAACCAGTGCATTGTGTGAGCGATTATTGAGGCAGTTTGGAGCAATCAGGTAGGACCCTTACCGCTCCACTGACAAGCGTGCCCGGACAAAAAATGTGTGTGTGAGCGCGTCCCGGCGGGGCGGGGGCGGCGCGGCGCGGCGGCGGGGCGGGGGCGGCGCGGCGCGCTCAGCTGACCGCCGCCCCACCGCGCTGCGACTCCACTCCTGTTGCAACATTTATAAACAGTCATTATCCGTCATCTGTCAAGATATTAATGAAGCACGCATTCGAATATTAATTTGTTCAAAATAGTTGTAACACAATGTAAGCACAAGAAATAAAATGTAAGCTCTCTGCCCACCACTGGCTGTAAGGTTTATGTATCTTTGAAAGGGTCCCAAAGTTTCTTCTTCCCAAAGATTCTTTGGGACGCCCGAAGAATTGCAACAGTTGTCAATCACTAAATTTAAAAATATTAAAAAAAAACATGTATCATAAACGCTTATTACAAAATTTGTGATTACCTCGCCGACTGTCTCGGACGGAATCTACTCCAACAACAAATTTTAATTTTGTCGTTTCTCAGATTTGTAAAATCAAACAATGGAAGTAAATTATTTTATTATAATATTAACTTTATTCAGTAACTAGCTGTGCCCCGCGGTGCTACCCGCGTTATAATGGATGAAGTACTCTTAACGGGTTGTTGTACATTTGCCACAAAGTAAATTCGTCACGAAAAAAAGTATGTGTAAGTTCGCCACACTTCTGTTTTTATTATTTTTGGTTGTTGTAAGTTCGTCACATAGATTTTTCCGAAGAGACAGCAGAAAAATCAAACAATAAGTAGAATAGAACAAATAAATGTTTTCACACTCATAGATAGGGTTTAATAAAATTCCATTTATTCCATATAATTAAAAATGAATTGTTGTTCGTTACTATGATTAAAACTCGAGAACGGCTGAACGGATTTATCTTATCATAGTCTAGAAATGTTCGTGGAGGTCTAGGGAAAGTTTAAAAGGCGAGAAAAAAATCGAATAATTAAAAACCCGTGCGAAGCCGGGGCGGGCCACTAGTACGATAATAATTTTTAATGATCAGGAGAAATAAAATAATTTAATCACATTAATAATCACATTTTTGCATTTAAACTTATATATATAATTATTACGCATATATATATATATATGCGTAATAATTTAAGTATTTAAAGGATTAAACCTTACTTTTAGGCAATAGGTAAAACCTTTGATTCATTGCGAGTGCTAAACACCATTCACTTTACTTGCCAACCCTACTTTATGATGAACTTTACATACCTGTGACGAATTTACACATATTTTTTATGCATGTGACGAATTTACTTTCAATGTATGGAGTTTTAAAAAATGTGACGAATTAACTTTGTGGCAAATGTACAACAACCCCGGTGGAGGCGGTAGCAGCAGGCACTAGTAGTGACGTCACTGGAGGCGGTAGCAGCAGGCACTAGTAGTGACGTCACTGGAGGCGGTAGCAGCAGGCACTAGTAGTGACGTCACTGGAGGCGGTAGCAGCGGGCACTAGTAGTGACGTCACTGGAGGCGGTAGCAGCAGGCACTAGTAGTGACGTCACTGGAGGCGGTAGCAGCAGGCACTAGTAGTGACGTCACTGGAACAAGGCCGCTTCAGCGTTTTTGTACATAAGTCCACTTTTTCTATGAACCTCGCGCACTTATCTCGGACCCATCTCAACAAAAACATACGTTGCTATATCTTAGTCCACGGTATAGGCTAGTTCAGATTACGTCACCCCGCGATTACAGTTGGTCAGTCTGTTTATAAACATACTAGCGGTGCCCCGCGGTAATAATCATCCTTATGGATTTTTCCGCAAAATTACTCAAAATTACACAAAAGTTTGTCTATGTCCTTTCTCGGGCTCTAGAAAATCTGTGTTTGGGATACAGATTTTAAATTTTAGAAAATTCTAGATTTAAAAAAATGTTTTGTTTTTATGATATTTGGTACACAAATTCTCTAGAGCCCGAGAGAGGACCCAGGCTACTTGTTACCGCGGAAAATGTCACTAACACACTCCTAGTTTATTATATTTTTAAGGACTAGTTTCAGCTACCATGGATCAGAGAAATGATCTATTTACTAAGTTATCTCCCTTTACTAGATTAAGTATTCAATTAGAAATGTAAAATAACCCTCAACTTTTTTTTGTTATGTAATGTAACCATCTTGCTCGTTTATTTGATACCCACACATTTGAGAAAAAACCGGTTCTTATCACCAACTTTCGATCCCAGTAGGTATATTTTATGCGTTTTAACGAATTTCTTTAATTAACAGTCTCGTTATGCATTCTTTTTGTATATATTTTAATATTTTATCTCCACGATTATGTGTATTATCTATAAAATGGCTCAAAAGGATTTCGATGATATTCATGGAACATATTTTAACATGTTTTCAAAAACAGTGTAACCAAATGTACGACACCTACATATTTTTGGCAGGAGTCGGAAGGCTGGTGGCAAGTTGAGGGTGGAACGCCATGAGTGAGCTGGAGTGGTCCTCGGGCGCGGTGCGCTCGCTGGTGGCGGAGTACGAGCGGCGGCCCGCGCTGTGGGACCGCCACCACGGCCTCTACCGGGCCTCCGCCGCCAAGGTTCAGGCCTGGCGGGACATCGGTGAGCTGCACCACAAACTTTAGCAATTTAGAACTTACACTCAAAAATATATACCTCTATGGTCTCGCAAATCTGACGTGGGGCTGAAAATTCGTTGCAGCGGAGGTGTTCTCGTGCGAGGTGTCGGAGCTGCGCAAGAAGTTCAACTCGGTGCTGGCGTCGTACCGCCGCGAGCGCGCCAAGGTGAAGGAGGGCCACCTGTCAAGCTGGTTCCTCTACCAGCACATGCGCTTCCTGCCCGGCTACATCCCCTGCGAGCCTGCGCCCGGCTCCGTGGCCGCCAGGCAGGACCTTCAGGTAGACCACCCGATACTGAGATAGTCTGTACGGTAGGTACACATGCGCTTCCTGCCCGGCTACATCCCCTGCGAGCCTGCGCCCGGCTCCGTGGCCGCCAGGCAGGACCTTCAGGTAGACCACCCGATACTGAGATAGTCTGTACGGTAGGTACACATGCGCTTCCTGCCCGGCTACATCCCCTGCGAGCCGGCGCCCGGCTCCGTGGCCGCCAGGCAGGACCTTCAGGTAGACCACCCGATACTGAGATAGTCTGTACGGTAGGTACACATGCGCTTCCTGCCCGGCTACATCCCCTGCGAGCCGGCGCCCGGCTCCGTGGCCGCCAGGCAGGACCTTCAGGTAGACCACCCGATACTGAGATAGTCTGTACGGTAGGTACACATGCGCTTCCTGCCCGGCTACATCCCCTGCGAGCCGGCGCCCGGCTCCGTGGCCGCCAGGCAGGACCTTCAGGTAGACCACCCGATACTGAGATAGTCTGTACGGTAGGTACACATGCGCTTCCTGCCCGGCTACATCCCCTGCGAGCCGGCGCCCGGCTCCGTGGCCGCCAGGCAGGACCTTCAGGTAGACCACCCGATACTGAGATAGTCTGTACGGTAGGTACACATGCGCTTCCTGCCCGGCTACATCCCCTGCGAGCCGGCGCCCGGCTCCGTGGCCGCCAGGCAGGACCTTCAGGTAGACCACCCGATACTGAGATAGTCTGTACGGTAGGTACACATGCGCTTCCTGCCCGGCTACATCCCCTGCGAGCCGGCGCCCGGCTCCGTGGCCGCCAGGCAGGACCTTCAGGTAGACCACCCGATACTGAGATAGTCTGTACGGTAGGTACACATGCGCTTCCTGCCCGGCTACATCCCCTGCGAGCCGGCGCCCGGCTCCGTGGCCGCCAGGCAGGACCTTCAGGTAGACCACCCGATACTGAGATAGTCTGTACGGTAGGTACACATGCGCTTCCTGCCCGGCTACATCCCCTGCGAGCCGGCGCCCGGCTCCGTGGCCGCCAGGCAGGACCTTCAGGTAGACCACCCGATACTGAGATAGTCTGTACGGTAGGTACACATGCGCTTCCTGCCCGGCTACATCCCCTGCGAGCCTGCGCCCGGCTCCGTGGCCGCCAGGCAGGACCTTCAGGTAGACCACCCGATACTGAGATAGTCTGTACGGTAGGTACACATGCGCTTCCTGCCCGGCTACATCCCCTGCGAGCCTGCGCCCGGCTCCGTGGCCGCCAGGCAGGACCTTCAGGTAGACCACCCGATACTGAGATAGTCTGTACGGTAGGTACACATGCGCTTCCTGCCCGGCTACATCCCCTGCGAGCCGGCGCCCGGCTCCGTGGCCGCCAGGCAGGACCTTCAGGTAGACCACCCGATACTGAGATAGTCTGTACGGTAGGTACACATGCGCTTCCTGCCCGGCTACATCCCCTGCGAGCCTGCGCCCGGCTCCGTGGCCGCCAGGCAGGACCTTCAGGTAGACCACACGATACTGAGATAGTCTGTACGGTAGGTACACATGCGCTTTTTGGCTGGCAATACAAGAGCAAGCAGTATGCCAACTCGGTCAGACCGTGTTCCGCTACCTTTTATGTGAGTACCTTTTACGAGCAAGCCTCAGGCGAGAAGACCAGATGAGAACTAACATTTTAGACTTTTGCGCGATCCAAAATTATTGAAATCGGCATAAACAATATATAGGGATTAATATACACCTAACATACAAGCACATTCTGTGAATTTCCGCCCTTCTAAACCGGAGACGCTACCAATAATAGGTAATCTTAATATCCATATCATCACCTGTCGTTGTTTACGTGTTGTCGTCGGAATATTCCTAAAGACGACTCAAAACAGTCTGTACTCTGTAACTAGGTATTTGTTTTTTGGTGGATTACGGCAAGGTCGGCCGTTATCACGCCACCTCCCCCCCGCCCCACCCCCCACACCCGCGCGCCTTATCAGTCCGAGTAATTCTGTCACGGAAGTCACAATTACAATAACATACCTATTGTTTATATAATGAACTGAAATTCTAAAATAGTAGACGGGGCTATTCTAATTCATTCAAGTGTAGGTTGAATTAATAATTTAATGATGAAATAGAATGTGACCGAATATTTAATTATTGCTCTGTAAATTATCTTTTGTTAAAATTAGAGTGCTTGGTATAAAAATAGAATATAACCTAAGAAATATGAAATCTGAGAGATAAGGAAATGAAAGAAAATAACACAAAGAGGCCTTACATTATGTTCATAAAGTCTTCTTCTTAAGGTGCCACTTCAGTACTGAAGGTTGGCAGTCAGCTCCTTAAATTTGTCTTTGTCCATGGCGATCCTGAACAGCTGTTCCACGGTTTGAATGCCAGTCCAATGTCGAATGTTCCGAAGCCATGACATTTTACGTCCACCAACTCTGCGCTTTCCGGCAATTTTCCCCATCATCACAGTTTGTAAAAGATAGATAGATAGAATAGGTACCGTGGGTTACGAAGTATGTGACCAAGATATGCGACTTTTCTTATTTTAATGGTCCGAACTATTTCCACTTTCTTGCCCATACGCTTAAGCACCTCAACGTTGGTAACGTGGTCCATCCAGCTTATTCGTAGCATTCTCCGATAGCACCACATCTCGAATGCTTCCAATTTCTTTCGGAGGTCTTCTTTCAACGTCCACGATTCACACCCAAACAACGATATCGATGTCACGAATTGCTTGCAGCTGAAATGATAAATTACCCTATTATCGTTCGCAGGAGGAGAGCCACACCTTAGGCAACGAAACCTACGAAGCAGTAGAAGCCATCTACCAATACGACATGGAGTCGGAGACGGAGACGCGCGGCAGCGGCGAGGCGGAGGCGGAGGCGGGGGGGGAGGACGGCGAGATGCTGGTGAAGGCGGAGCCCGCCGAGTTCACGGCGGCGCCGGCGGCGCGGGTCACGCGGCCCGTCCGCAGGCCGGCCAAGCGGCGCGTCACCGCCGCGCTGCCGGCCACGAGGGCCTATGTGGACAGGCGCATCCTAGAGCTACAGGCTAGTGTAACTATCTCTTTTAACCTATACAATTTTTCTAGAAAAAATTGTCATTTTACCGCATTCTAAATTTGCTATTTACCAGTGAAAGCTCTGTCAAAATTAGACGGTATCGATAACAGCTACAAGAGACTTAAATCAAAATCCAAGGCTCTGGTACCGAGCACCAACGAGACTCTGGCACCCACCATTGGTTGCATTGGACTACTGTGGTGGCCTAAGTCCAGCAGTGGACGTCACAAGCTGAATAAATGATGATGGACGACAATGATTGTGGTGATGGTGCTCTTGTGATAGTTCCATAACTTGATGGATGCCATTCTACGCATAAATAGATGATTAATAAAACGCGCTAAATATGCGGAGCTCCACGCCGCCTCCTATTTTAATTGCACACGAGTGGCGAAGAATGCGATAAATCATATTTGTCAAATAGCTTCAACAAAATGTATCGGTTGTTTTTGTTTGTATAATTCAATATTATTTATTTATCCCTGTATGATATGATTACTCTTGAGTATTATGAGATAATATGTTATGTAGTAGGTATCAAGTACCTACCTAGTACCTTTATTGCAAAAAGTCGGCTAACTCCTGTTTCATTTTCCTGCGGGAACGGAATATTACATTATTTTGAGGAAGGTTATATATATCGAATTCAAATCGAATCCACCCCAACCCAATTATATCTTATCTGCGAGAATCGGTAATACGCAAAAAAGCATTACATTAAATTATTAAAATTTACTTAGCATGCTAATCAAAATAAATAAATATAAAACTATAATTGCTGGCAATCCCAAAAGCAGAATTTATCATCTGAAGAAAATTAGCTTGTGAATTCAACAAACAGTGTATGTAGCAGAGTTCCCGGTGCGGCGGGGCGGCGCCGGCGGCCGCGCGCCGCGACGCCTGCGCCGCGTACGGCGAGTACATCGCGGCCACGCTGCGCAAGCACGACGACAAGGCGCAGTGCATCATCAAGCAGGCCATCAACAGCATCCTGTTCCAGCAGGAGATGAACAAGTACGACGCGGAGGACGCTCTCCGCGCAGAGATCACCGCCGAGATGCTGGACCCGTCCGACTGATATTTCCACCTGTTTAACTAAAAGAGATAATTCTTACAGTTAACCCTGAATATATAGTAAGATTTAAATGAAGCTATGGTTTCGGAAAATATAGCAATAGTTACACATGCTTATAAATAGCATGTTAGCATGCTACTATTGAGCATTTTGCTAACTTATGGCTATAAACTTTGTCATTTATGATTTATCTCTTAAAACTAAGTATTTTTTATTTCTCAATAAGCTTTCATTTGACCACAATCTCACCTGATGTTAAGTGACGATGTGGTCTAAGAGGGGACATGAAGACCTAAAAGGTAGATGGCTTCTCCGGGCCACATTACGGAACACGAAAAAATCGCATCACGCCTTGCCCCAGCCCGGAGGGTGGTGACAAGCCGCGGCCGAAGCCTCCCACCAGAGACTGTTCTTAGCACCACCCGGAGGTCACGTGTAAGGATTCAGAGGGTTACCACTTACGGACGTGAACAGACAAAACCACCAAACTTCCTCCTTTTCAAAACGAGAATGAATCATTTTGCTCAATAGTTCCGTAGCGTCATACATACATATCTTTTGAAGTGTATATAGTGTAAAGATAGTGTTACCTAGTGGAAACGACTGGAGTGGCACAGACATTATGTATTCAGTGATTTCTCATGGACATGTTTAGGTATATAACTGTTATTATTATGTATTTTAGAATAACAGCTAACAGATTATAATGTGGATACTGGTTATAATAATGTATATAACATATTAGGTAATGTTAACTAATTGCTTATTAAGTTTTATCATTATGTTAGGTATTGGTATTTTTAATAAATAAAGTTACAATTACATATTAATCACTTTATCGGAGATAGTTGATTGTACAGTTAAATTTTGAAAACACTTGTATCAATAAATTACTGAATACAGTGGCAATTTTATTATTATTTTTATGATAGTGATAGTGACCTACTTAAAAGTGTAAAATTTATTCACTATTGGGATAAAAAAAGTGAATGAAATTTATTGTCTTTGCAGTCAAATTTTCTAAATTTGTGTAGAAAAAATTAGGACGAAGTAACGTAGCTATTGTAGATGAGACTGAGGCTCACAGGCCACCGCAGGCGTCTCGCCGCTCTCGGCACACCGGTGGGCGAGACCAGTGTTAGGTGTTGGGTTCCTAGATATACAGGATATACAGATATATGAAACAAAAGTTTCGGTAGGTATGGGAAGGTCTGAAAATATAAGACAGGACGATTTGATCTTAAGCACCATCCAACCATAGAGCGGTTCTATCTCGCTAGGATTTATTTAAATATTACTACCTATTTTGATTAAATCTAAGTCCTGCTAGGTCGCGGGCGGGGCGCGGGGGCGCGTCGCACGAAGCGCAGATGCCCCGCACGCATGCTGCGTTTTTACGCAGCGCGTAAAAACGCAGCAGCCTATCTGATCGGGGTAATTGCGGCCGCGCACCAATTACCGCTCGCATGCAGATAATGTACTGATGGAAATCTGCGCCCGCTGTTTTTACTATGTACTTGTGCTGATTTAGAGTTTTGTCGATTTGTACTGTCGGCTGATGGTACACACGTAGGTAGCTGTGATTCAACATGAGATATTTTCCTAAAGGTCTTACAACTTAAATGCCGATTACTCTCCGAGGCTGTTGAGATCTTAATTTATTTATTCATTAAAATGGCACAATAACAACTTACAGTAATAATTACACTCGTTTTCAAATTGCTAAATGCATCGAATTGAGCACCTCCTCCTTTTTGTTTTCGTCCGTTGAAAAGGAAGTCATCAATAAGAGAATGATAAAACTAAAAAAAATATATGATGTAAAAATGTACTAGTTCATTCGAAGATTTTACGACTTAGTACATTATTAGGTGGGCACACAAAGGTTATACGGGTTTTCCAGAACTCTCCATTATATTCAAGTGAACGATAGTTAACATAATGTGACTAATTAATTACTTACAAATAGACTTCAATACCGTAATTGCGTCATTTTCATGAAACTTAATAGGTAAGTACATACCTACTTGTCCGGTATAAACATTAGTCAGGAAATCATCTTAGTTCCTTATAAATACTCTTCTACGTTATACATATAGGCATTTAAAGTATTTTAGTTCCCTCGCTACATACAGACAGGCTTAGCCTAGCTTAAGATCTGGTGGAATCTCACAAAGATTTTAAACACCTACGGCTGTAGATAATACACAGAAGCTTGTGTTTTATTGCTAAAGGTTGGTACAGCCTGTTCCAACATTTAGCAATAATCTTAAAAACATTAAGGATCCTTTTCACTATCTTCGAGGTTAATTAGTCAGTTCAGTTCAGTTTCTTGTAAATTAGACTCTGCGCTTGAAGCGACAATTTGCCAGTGTCGATTTAAATACAATTATAAAGTGAAAAAGATGTTACTTAGTTGAACGCCATTTTCCCGTATCCAAGATGTTAGTCAATGGTTATAAAGATTAATCAAGTCAGTGAATAATTGCGGAGACTGCTCTAGGTATATTAAACCCTGCCATAAACCAAAAAAGAAGAAGTATATATAACCCGTCCGTGTTTACGTGTCCAGGCATGCCCTGTGCTTCTAAGGAAATGAATGATTTGATTTAGACTTTTGACTTGGTTATTTATTTTGGATGGTTAACTTTTCATTTGATCACAATCTCACCTGATGTAAAGTAACGATGTGGTCTAAAATAGGGCATGAAGACCTTGAAGGTAGATGGCTTCTCCGGACCTCATTACGAAACACGAAAAATTCTCACGCACTGGCCCAGCCCGGAGGGTGGTGACAAGCCGCGGCCGAAGCCTACCACCAGAGACTGTTCTTAGCACCACCCGGAGGTCACGAGAGGATTACCACTTGCGGACGTGAACAGACAAAACCTCCAAATACTCGGAGATGTGAAACAAGCCCAAGTAAATTTCAGTACCTGCACCTGTTTTAAATAGTTCTGAATCATCATTGTAACTAAATACTTACAGAATCGTTGTAGTCTGACTGACTGCGACTGGCGCGTCGCCCAGTCTGCTGCTTTTTGCCTCACAAGCCACGTACACACATACATACATACACACATACACACAATGCTCCGCATTACCATTTAATTGTACTAAGCTGTTTTTCTTGCTTTGTTCTTTGTTTCTATTTTAGAATCTATTAGCATTTTGTTTGTGCAGTGTTTTGATTAATCACGTCTGTCAGCGTTGACTGACTACACAAGTGGACTGGAGAGGTTTATAATACGGATAGAATAACATTATTAGGGGCACTAGTGAGTTATTTACCGGTATATGGATACGTAAATAGTAAGGGATACTAAATAGTGGCCAAATCCCTATAATTTCTATGGAGACGATAATTTGTGTACACAATTAGAAAGGGGGCAAATACCAAACAGATTATAAAATTACATGTACGTATCTTACTTTAATATATTTTGGAACCTCTTGTTCCGTCCTTCTCTGTCAAAAGTCAAAGTCAAAAAAGTTTAATTTCCTTAGAAGCACGGGGCACTCAGGTCCACTTAGAAGTAGTGTTTGGGAACGTCAGAGGTAGGTTCACACTCTTCGCCATGCTGTATCATTACAAAAACAAAAGTTATAAGCTGCTATTATTTAAGTTTAATACACGGCTGGTATACCTTATTCACGCCTATCTACCTGCCGACACATTATACTAACCATCTTTAATAACCTTTGATTAGTTGCAAGTACCGTAGTCCTAATAAGGAGTAACCTAGCCGAGCGGTGCCGTGGTGTGACATTGCATCAGCCGCGGGCGGCGGGCGGGGCGGGGCGGGCGGGCGGCGGGGCGGGCGGGCGGCGGGCGGCGGGCGGCGGGCGGCGGGCGGCGGGCGCACACGTCACGGAGCCTGTTGCCGGGCCGTCTCGCCTCGACCGCTTAAGGCGCGGTTCCGCACCGGGCAGCTCGCAGCACCGCTGCTCATGATAGCCACTACGGCACTGTAGCTCACTTCATTGTAACGACAAACCTAATTATAATCTAGTGGAAAATAACAACTCGCGTATTAGTTTGTTGTGCATTTTCCCTATGCTTGAGTAACTAGGCCCTAACCAGCCCAACTCCTTGATGTAGCGGAGGACTATGATAAACCTATATGTTCAAATAATATGGGGACCAGTAGCGCTGCGGCGGCTGTGTGCTGCCCGGGCAGAATCATACCTTAAGTTTAGCGACTCCACTCGACCAACTTGCTGGACTGACAGTGACAGATGTTGTTATTATAGCATTTGACTAAGTATCTCCTTGGTCTCTATTGTGGTCAAAGAGTTTAGGAATCATAGTTATATTCTGTTATTTCCATACACACAAGAGAATAGGGCTATCACCCAACAACTGGGTTCCATTTAAAATTACTAAAAATAGACAGTCACAAGGGAATCACTAGAATAGAATAGAATAGAATAGAATAGAATAGAAAACGCTTTATTGTACACCACACAAATTAATAATAAATTTTACAAAAACCTTAACTAATTAAAAACAGGGTACAAAGGGCGGCCTTATCGCTATGAGCGATCTCTTCCAGGCAACCTTGGGATGGACAGGAAATAAAAGGGACGAAAAGACAGTGGCGTAAAACCAATATAATAAATATATTAAAAAAAAATACATAAAGTACTCATATACCTAATAAACCTAAATATTATACGAAATAATAAAAACATTTAAGTAAAATAAATAAATAAAGCGAGATATATATGTAAAGTAGAATAAGGAAAATTAGTAGTACACTAGTCACTAGTCACTAGTTTGAACTTAAGTGTTGGTCCCATGTAAGCTATTACCCCTTCTGACTTCTATTTTTCGGTCATTTATGATTTACAGTAAGTTCTATTTTAAATGGTTGTCATGCCGTTGGAACCCATTATTGAGTTATGGTCTGCTCCAGTTTATGCCAAAACTCTTTGGTCCTATTATTGACGGCAGCGGAGTGTGACCAAATGTAATATTAGTAATATTACTAAGGTGCGACGGTTTCCTCGGTGCTCGAAGAAATACCTACTCATTTTGATATTAGTTAAAATATAGGTAACTTCGGCCGGAAACCGATGAAGTGGTATCACATGTAGTGTTAGTTAATGCATCCTCCGAGTGCGCGGACCCCAAGCATAGCCGTTTCTGCGTTCGCAGAGGGTCGTTTTATTTATAACTGCACATTTCAGTTCCGATCTTTTTTCCTCATTCGCGTAATAGGTTTCTGTGAAACCGTAATTATGTCCGAACGCTGCCAACAACTAGAAACTCTTGAGGCAGGTATTACGTTCTCGCCGAAGGTCACGCACTATGATGGTGACAGTGCTCGCCCCGAGGCGCGTTCACCCCGGCTATTCTGGCGGCGCAGGAATAGCGGTGACGCTGTCACACTACTGTGTCGGCGCTCAAAGTCGACTTGGAGCCGGCCCTTGCCAGAACCCGCGCCCGCACCCCGCCCCGCCCCGCTGAGCTCCCAGACACATTGTCGCCGCTAAATATAAGCTCTTACGCGATTGCTGTAAATTGCACCGCATCCCACACGCAAATGTACACCTTAAATCCAGTACTCTAGGCACATTTTCGCTTGTGGATACAACGATATTGTATTTGTTTTTGTTGTCGTTATCAGCAGGATATGAAGTTATCGCAATCTCGATATGAATGTCTCCACTTGTAGAACAAGTTAGATAAGACCACCTATCATCATTACTCACACAGCACTCTCTTCTAAAACTAATTGTCTATTTCTATGAAACATTATAAATTATAATATCTTCATCAAAAATTGGGCAACAGCCCGCAAGAGACATGTATCAATAGAGATATGTGTAAGTAGTGTGAGTGCACCAGCGTATAATCACTCAGCACAATGTCGTCCTTGCGTGACTCCTCAGATTGCAGTCTTATTTACCGCTCATATTAAATTGCATTGGTTTGTGTGTATTGTTACTACATAGATAATATGATGGAAGTTTCTCGAAAATTCTTAATGTTTTCGGAGGACTATAGGCATTGGTTGAGTGTGAGTTTATGCTCATTCGTAACAGGTGAATCCACTAGTAATTAGCGAAAGACAAGACGCCTAGCCAAAATACTCTGACATCTATCAGGGTTAACCTACCTTTGTCAGTTGAGATTTTACGACTTACAAGATATTGATAATCATTATCATCACACTTTTTGTGCCCCCTAAGAATCTAATCCCCCCTGATTAGACCATAACACATCACGCTGGTCCAATGTGTGTTGGTGGTTGAGCCTCGTTTGCTGTTCGGCAGATGTAACAACGGACCAGGTGGTTAGTTTGGATCTCTAAGATGGCTTTTGAAGGCGCAAAATCCCATTTTCCCCACCGCCATTGTTTTGAATCAGCGTAACGTGCGAGAAAGCAGGCACTGAAAGTTCCCGTGTCAGTGATCACGTAGCGCTGTTTGCTCGCGGGCGGTATCTGCAGCGCGGCCTCGCTCCGCGCGCGCCCCGACACGTCCCGGCTCCCCGTCTCCTCAGGAGCTGAACTGCTCAATGATGAGTTTGTTGGCACTACATTAATACGTAACGTACATTCACGAATATATACTTACCTGAAAGCTATGGTTTTATGTTTAAGTCGATTGATGAACTTCAATATGTTGTACATAGGTAGGTACCACATTCAAAAACAAAAGATAACAGTGTGCAAATTGTGTCCTAGATTTTTTGTACAACTCGTAGTCAATTATTTTCTATGTAGATTTGAGTGTTCGACAAAATAAGAACTAGGTAGTAGGTACAGCTCAAGGTCAACCCATTTTATCAAGGCCAGGTTTGTAAAGTCTAGATAGATGTAGAGTCTAGATCTAATGACATTTCCGTACTAACATTATATTCTTCGGTAATAGAGTTTATTATTTTAGATTCATCTAACTCTCATACATAATATTTAGCAAGACTTTTTGTTTTTTTTAACAAACACTAACATGTAAGAGACGAAAACGTTGGCGAGACGTTCTTCAGGACTTTTGGGGAAAGTTGGTGGCAGACAGCTCTGGATAAGGATGGTTGGAGGAGCACTTTGCCCAGCAGTGGGACTAAATAGGCTAATGGAAAAAAAAGAGTGATTAAAACTGCATTCAATGTCAGCTGCAATAGACTGAAATAGTTTTAGTTGACAGCTTATAGTTTAGATTCCCCAGAAGTAACAAATCACCTAGTACCAGAACACACCTGCTACGTGCTACCTGTCCAGCGATCTGACAATTGTACAGCTCCTATGACCAACAATAGACGACTTCCGCAAAATTAATCACAATCATCACACTTGTCTTTAACTTTTAAGAAACAACATTTCTGCATCGCGACTATTGAGCAGACTTGCTATGTGGTGTAAAAATTACTACACTCAAAAGAATCTACACAGATACCTAGACTAAAGACCTGAAGCGGCAACCGATCATAAATACTTCTAAGGAACCAACCGGATAAGCAGGTTCAGTTAGGTCCCTTCTCATTAGGTAAGATATCATTTCTAGGTCTTTTGAGAGTACCTATTCATTGGGAACAAAACAAAGACAAACCAATAAATTAGTCTCAGATGGATTGCAGGTACCCGCTCGTGAATAAACGCTGGCTCGCCGTCACTCACTGGCGGCGGCAGGCACTTTGAGCGCTCGCCAACGAATTAACCCAAAAACACCGCAATAACATCATACAACATAGCAACATGCATTGACGTCAGCCACGCTGTCTGTCCGGCTGTCACCGCAGCCACCGCCAGCAGCTCGGGCCTCAGTGCTAGCGGCTGCCTATTCTCGGAGGTGACTTGATCTTGGGCAGATGTTCATTTCATTACAAAGCTTCTGGCTTAGCTTCACAATGTCCTAACGTGACCTGAACAATACGGCTACACATGAACAGGTCTCTTTGTCCGCCCTCAACTGTACCCACTGGGATACAAATACAACGGCCCCAAAGCAAAAACACTCCTAGCATCCGGATCGAAGCAACCATACATTTAGCGAAATGTTTTTATATCTTTACAACATCAATAATCATAAACCTGTTAGGTCGAAAATAGCCACAATGCCTCAGGCACAGAGTAACACAGGTAGCCGGTAGCCTGCCGCCGCCGTCTCCCTCGCACCATATCCACGGCCGTCTCTGTGTCTCGTTCGCGCATGTGCCTACGGTCACGTACACTGCTGGCACGATATTTTCCTCACCCCGGCGTGTGTGAGTGTGTGCATGTGTGCTTTCTTACGAGAGCTGTCACAGGGCACGGAGGGCACCGAAGGGCAGAGATAATGACTCACGTCATCTCCGTTACTGTGTGATACCTGTAATCAACCGCTCCCTGCACCCCGATATCAAAACGATAATCGACGAATGTGACATAGGTCGATAAAGGTTGCCGGTTCACGGTTGCAAGCCGCTTTAGCTGTGAGCATAGCGTCTCAGCTGTGGGGTTTCTATATAATGTGGATGCAGCAGAAAATTGGTAGTTTAAGAGCACATTCAAATTGCTAAGGCCGTACAGGCATGGTCACAATGGTATTCCACAGCAAAATACACTCCAGGAGTCTTAACCTAGAACATCATCATCATCATTTTAGCTGTGAGACGTGCACTGTTAGGTATAAAACTCCCCCAAAGATTTCCAGATATTTCCGTTGGAAGCAGCTAGCAATCTTCAAGTATATCCAAGGGTTAGGAACATCTCTAATATACTTGTTTTTGAACGCCGAAATAGTCAAGCTCATTATGATCAAGTTAGCTGCAAGTAAGTACTTACATAAGCAGCCAGGAGCGCCGCTCCCCGCCACCCGGCCACTGGAAGGTGACTCGCGAGTCAAGGTCGGGCGAGCGCGCCGCCGCTTTGTTGCTGCTCCACATATATATACTCGTACTTACTAACTACTACGTGTCCACTTCTCTGTTCTTTAATCCTGTTATTTTCCCTTAATGATCATCATCACCATCTACCTACAAGCCTGAATGGTACGAGTAGATTCCTGGTCTCAGTTTTCACCAACATTTCCTATATTTACCTAAGTAAAAATACTTTATCCCAAAGGTATTTGACACAAATTTGCTATTGTTCTTCGTTCCGTCGCGATACTTAAAGTTTTAAACCCGTTTTGGTGAAAACGGACATTAACGTATTAGTCCCATGACTTTTTATGCTGAGCAAAAGTTCTGAATTTTAAAATCTGTGGCAAATCTCTCCAAATTGTTGGACCTGGGATTCTGCCATCATGCAATTATATCCAGGAAATAAGACATGTGACTGACACGTTTTGTTGAAAAAAATCTCAGCAGGAATCGAGCCCATTGTGCGTTCAGTGATTAAATCGGAGGATATTTTTTTACTACCTTCACCGGTTCGTGTTACTTCTCAGCTATAAATGGTTATGATTTTTGACTAGCTGTCTATTTTTACACGTGACTGTACTTATGTATTAAATAAGTATGTGTAATAGTAATAAGTATGTAATGTGTACAAGTTTAGGACGTAGTAATAAAGTTTCTGAGTTATTTCATAGGTACCAACTGAAAATACTTAATTTGGAAACATATCTACTGTCAACTAATTGGTATGTACTGGTACTGCTGATTAAAATGCTTATTTGGTGATTATGTTCTTTATTAAAACAAATAACATTTTATAACTCTGAAATTTCCCAAAGACTTCCTTTGTTATAAACTGTTTTTCTGATTCAAGAGAACGTAAGAGCTGAAAGAAAGTTTATCTTATAAAGTATATTTTTATAACCCAATATATTTTTTCAATACCATAAAATTTATTGTGTCTGATAAATGTATTGAAAGATTGTCAGATAGCCCATCTAGCGACGGCACTTAGAGGCTCGCTCTTAAAATAACCTTTATTTTTTATTGAAACAACACAAAAGGCTATATTTAAAATCGAAAAAAGTGGTTTAGGGTCAGCCACATCCCACACTGAGCTCGGACAAAGGGCCAACGTGTCAGGTTGCTAAAGTGCCTTGGAAGGTACCTTACATCGGTGCCTTCCTAACTTCACATCTACTTTACGAGCGAAATCTACACACGGGATTACTTTTATAGATCGTAAACGAACCCACATAAATTAAAAAGCAATAAACTGGAGTCACACTCACACGGACTCGCATTCGCCGCGGAGGTGAGCCCCTCATCTCAAACACCGATAGGCACTTACTTATAATTAAACACTTATGTGTTATCCTTAAAAAAATACTTATAGTTTACGTGACTTAAACAGGATTTTCTCACAGTAAAACTATAACATTTACGTTTAATTTTGTAACTTCTGTATATCCGTTTTAGGCCTTCCAACATGTTCAGGTAGGTATAAAATTAGTATCATGTTGCCAAGAAAATATGGCAGCTCTATCAAAAAGTTGACAGCTTTCTGGGCGCTCCCCGTCCCGCGCCGCTCCCCGCCCCGCGCCGCTCCCCGCTCCGCCGCGCGGCTTGACGCGGTTATATGAAATCTAACTGACAGTTTTGTTTATCTGCTCTATTTTTACACAGACTTTGAAGATATTTTACAAGCTGACCTTGGCACTGGCGCTGCTAAAAGCTTCTACTACTTTCGTTGAACCAAATAAGTGCTTTGTATTGCAGGGATTGTACCACTGCACTCTCGGAGTTCTGGACAAGTTACAAAACAGTAACATAAAGGATTGCCCCATTAGTCTGTTAGTCTTGGATGCAGCGTTTATTCCACAAAAAGCTGCAAATAAAAGTGAAAAGAAGATAACAATTGATACCCTTTATCAGTGTTATCACAATCAACGTTAGCTGTTCGAATGGTCGATAAGCACCGACACCGGTTCGAACCGGCTCGCACCGGCCTCACTCCGGCGGCCTAGCAACCGTCCTGCTGCCTATCATACACACTAGCCGCAACCAGCGACGCTATTACAATCAGATAGAGCTCAAATAAAACCACGGCACTTACATCCCTTTGTGGCTCGAAGATGTCGTCCTTTTAGGAATACTAGGTCGTACGTGCGAGCGTTAGGGTGCACAGTCGCCTGGCAACAGTTGCCGCCGCCACAGACGCATTGGCACCCAGAGGCGTGACGTCACTCTTGTGCAACAATGGCCGCTTTACTTTGTTACATTGTCCTCAGAGTGCTCGCTGCGGGCCGCAGTGTCTGTCTCGTTGCCGCCGTCGGTGATGGCTACTTAGCTGTCATTTGAACGGTATTGCCTTCAAATGGTTACAGTTGCGAAATGGATCTGAAACAAAGAGCCGAGCCACGCATCCATCACGATATACAAATGTAACTTGTCATGCAGAAGACATGAACGCGCGACGCATTCTAATGTGCTTAACGCCTTTAAGAGCAAATGTTTATTTAGACAAACGTATAATGTATATGTATAATGTTGATTTATTCAAGTTAAGTACTTACCCAGAAGTTAAAAACAGGTTCTAGGTTTATGTTGGAATAATTTCGGATCTTTGATCTTCCTGTGGAAATCTCCTTAATACGAAAGTGACCCAAATATCCCCCTGAATCAGGCATAATTTGCATGTCCCAGAAGTCCCAATAGATACAGCTGTTAGTCGTGAGTACATAAGCAATGTATATATTATTTGGCACACGGAATGGCCTAGAATCCTTATCGAGCAAATAGCATCGTACGATATTGTGTACAGTACAGTGATAACAATGCAAAGAGACTGGCAAGAGCAACCTCAATACTAAGTGATTAAGGTATATTTTGCTTTGTAAGAAATTGTAGCGAACTGTCAAAACAATGTCATTTCCCAGATAATTTTGAGTTTATTTTCAATTAACTTTAAGTAGACCTGTATGCTCTGTGCTTCTAAGGAAATAAACGTTTTAACTTTGAACTTAAATATAGACAGGTACCAAGAAATAATATTCACAAGAATTTATGGAAACTTAGTATCCTTTTTATTTTCCAACAAAACAACAACTGCAAGTGTTGATACATAATGTGAAAGTGTCGCATTGCCTTTGTAAGTATTCAAAAATATACGACGATGATTCATTTCTATTAAGTTTTATCAATACTTTTATCGTTGTGAAATCCTAATAAAAAGATGACTTAACCCATGCGTAATACAAGCAAAACTCATAAATAAATGAAACCCATTTTAACTGAATTTTATGTGTACATAAATTTTATGATTAAAAAAATAATATTGCACATTCATCATTAAAAATACGGTTGGTTCTCGATTATTAGGGTACCGTAGCCAAATGGCAAGAGACGGAACCCTTATAGATTCGTCATGTCTATCTATCTGTCTGTATGTCCGCCCGTATAATGTCATAGCCACTTTTTGAAGTGAAACTTCTATAGAATCGTAGTGATTTCAAACCGGATGCAAAAAGATGAAACGGAAATGGTAAGAGACACAAATACAATGCTTTATTTAAATTTCTTTGCGCGATACATCGTAGTTGAGACTACGAAGTATCGCGCAAAGAGGTATTGCTGTATTTTATTTATATTATTTTTGTAACATACTTTATGTAATACGCTTTATTGAAGTAATATAAATAATCCGAATAATTACAGATATATGTTTGTTTCTCTTATCATTTTAGCAGATGCGTTCATTTACCCTTTTTTTCTATTCGATATTTATATCATAATTATAGTTCGTAAGTAGTGCGTCGTAGCTGACACACACATACTTTTTTTTTTATTCTTCTTATTCTTTCGTCGATTTACTGAAGTTTCACTTCTATCGTGTGTGAATCGCACACACACCTTTTTTTATTTTAATGGGATGATATGGAAAGTAGCAAATAATACTAACATATTAAGGAAACTTATAAGATGTAATTGTGAAGTTACTGTGTGATCTTTATTTTTGTAGAAGTATTGATCTCGTGTCGGTTAGAAGACGTCCACTGTAGGACACATACCTGACTACCAGTAGAGTTCTTACTAATGCAGAGATGCAGGTTCAATGCAACGCCTGACATGTTAGACAATTTTTCGATAGGAACTAAGGACATAGTTATTAAAATCGAGGGAGTATCATCATCATTTCGGTTCATCATTCAATAACCTGCTGGACATAGGCCGGCCAATCATCGTAATATGGGTATTTGTAGTCCCTATTATGATGGCAAGCGCTAACAGTTGCATTAGCCCTGAGGCGCCGCGTCACTCCGCGCAGACAGGCCGGCGGCCGCGCGCGCTGTGCAACTGACTAACGTTGACATTACAGGAAGTGAGTCATATGCACTATTTACTGACATTAACAATAAGTTAATATTAACACTTGAAATATGATAGCTACTGATTTAGCGTTTTAATACAAAAACACAAAAAGTGTAAATAACACAAGATTTAAGCAGCGCAAGCAATTGCTTCTATTTCGAGCGACGCCGACGATGCAAAAATGTAATAATCCGTCGGATCTTATATCAGCAGACCCGATTAGAAATAAACAGTGTTGTGTTGGTAGACGGGATATCTTTTCAAAGAAAATAGCAAAAAATGTTTGTGTTTAAATTTCTTGTGATGTGGTGTGGTTGAATATTTCCGACATTTGAACTGCATTATTCGTTTATTTGTATGCAATTTCGGCATTGTAGATTATTTTACAGCATAGAGAGATAAAGATTGATTTGATTTGATATAATACTTATTAGTCAGTGTTCGTGAGTGTCTGTTTACTCTAAAATGGTATTTTGCTAGCTGATTTTTTTTATTATTTCATACATTAATTTTGTTTTCTTTGTAATTTATTTTGACGTGTCTAAGTTTTGTAAAACCAAACAATGGAAATAAATGATTTTGTATCTTGTATCTTGTTAGCATAGAAAAGTATTGTCACACAGTTTAAGGCATGGAATACTGGCCTAAACTGATTTTACTAATATATCAATTATTTATAAATCTACAAAATAACTTGTGTTTACCCTCACCAACTCTCTTTATATAAATAAAACAACAATTTACAGAAGCTCATATAAAGGCTATAAAGTTCTCAGCACTCATGATGGGAGCCGGAGCCCCAGCGATGACACGAGCCCCTCAATTTGGGGACTGTTATCTGGCTCGTTCGCGCGACGCTACGTTCTACATCCGTCAATATTGCCACATTTACCCCGCTCCCCGGGTTATTGCGGCTTTGAGCCCAGGCAGACGAGCAACAAAAATAAACTTAATTCAAGATAAACATACTAAAATTGATTTACACCACTAAATAATTAAATGAACTTAAATTTAGTCAAAAATCCTAAAATGTTAAATAAGTTGTCTTGAAAATACTTAATTTTTTTTTTAGTTTAAACTTTAAGATGACTAGTCCATGTCCCAGTGCTTCTAAAGGAAATAAACATTTTAACTTTGACTTTGAAATTAGTGAAGTGAATGTTGAAAACTTTTGGAACAGTGCCAACTTTTTTTGGAAGGAAAAGAGGATATCTGACTTCAATGAAAATAAATAAAGAGTCCGAAGTTATGAAAGAAAGTGCCTTCTCGTATGATTTATAAATATTTTTCTTATAAGTTTTTTTTTATCAATTAATTTTTAGATACTTTCTATTCAAAACTTAATTCGTCGGTTAACACGCAGAAGGTCAATGTTAAAACAACGGGTACATTTTTTAGTTAAAAAATTTTTTTTTACCTGGATTCTAAAGCCAAGCCTGCGTAAGTTTTGAAAGCTAAATAGATTCAACGATGATCCATGTTTGATCATATTTTATGTGTTGTTCATGTATTTTTTTGTGAATTATTTATTTACATATACCTTTTCTGGTACATGGCAGCACAGCCTGGCAGCTAATTACGTATCAGTTTGTGGTTTTTTAAAGTTTTTGAGCTGTTGTTTGTTTAGGTACCAAAATTAATGGTTTTCATTTACTATTTTAGAGTACGGATGGCAACCCATAACAGCACTTAATCACTGTGCCTTGCTAACAGGAAGACAAGAAATGAAGAAAATAAGTATTCAAATAATAATAGAAGCAGAAATACATTTGCTTACAAATAATTATATAAGTAAGCCATAATCGATAGGAAATTACTTTATTGCTCATAATTATCATAACGAGTAATATCAAACCTAACGACCCATAACTATTGAGATTGGCTACTATTATAAATAATAACGACGAAACTATTGTATTAAGATTGTCTATAATGTTAACAGTGGCTGAACCACACTGCATGGCATTCATTACGAGACATTTGAAACTGAGGATATTATTAATAAGCTTGCCCAAGCTGAAAATCATTTAATTTGTTATGTCACTTATCTTGTTCCTCCAGTTCTTTAAGATGTTAAACCAATCAACTATTTGACCAACCAAAGTATGTTCCATAAAATATATCTCAGTGTAGAATACTGATTTAACAGATTTTATAAAAGTTCCAGACTTAACGATCGCCTCTACGAAATGTTTCTCAATATAAATATTTCACTTTATGATAAGTGACTAGAATGTTTTCAATTTTAAATTCTTCTTTTTACATTCAAAGTTATTCTTATTGTGGAATTTAAAAACTTTCCAAGAAAGTGTATAAAGTTTTTCCATTTTTCATGACTTTAACTTTGAAACCGTGACGAAAGGACGCGGGAATCAAAATATACCTATATAGGTACAGCGCTTTTAAAGCACCTACTTGCTTTTATACAATTTTGCTGCAGCAGGGGTAGTGTAAGATTATCTCGTGGAACAATACTGTTACGATGTTCGCATACATGTTTACAAATTAGGTTTAAGATTAAATTTGATTATGTATTGACAATAAATGTTTTGATTTTTAAACTGTTTTGTGATATAATTATAATATCCTAATAAAATGAAGGACGATAAAGTAAATAGTATATAGGTATGCATGATTTTTTTATAATTTTAAAAATTTAAATTGGCTTATTAAACACTTACCACAAACACAAATGCCAAAATAATGGTACTTAGCTGCTTCACTAACATAGCTATAATTGACTAATAAGACACAAAAGTATATAGGTATGTATACTTTTGCATCTATCATACATACTAATTTTTGGAGTCCTGATGAAATAACCCAAAGGTGGTTGGTTTATGAAGTCTGCAACAATCACACAAAATGCTCTGCGAATGTACTGGCAGTGAGCGGAGTACGCGCGCAGGTGGCGCCCTCGTCAGCGGCATCTACGAGTTATTACTTCTTTATTGTTCGCAATAACCCCGCCGCCGCCCTCACCCCGCCGCTCTCACCCCGCTCCATGCGGGTGTTCCGCCTGATTGAAGCTGTAAACCCTCTTTAACATGAACCGTCCTCATCGCCCCCCTGGAGCCCCGATGATCTCATATGCTCTGATTTCTTTATTTATCTTCCATTGTTTCAGAGCCATGTGCCTACTGCGTTAACTGTGTTATTTTTATTGCGGGTTTTTCAGATGATTACGAATTTAGATAATGTAAGCGAATGTAGTGTCATTTCCTGTAGCGGTGCAAGTGTCGCGTCTATGACAAACTTTCTGTCTGACCTCACTGTGTGAGGCCATTCTGACGATATATTTATGTCTATAATAGATTTTGTTCTCTTATAATACAGTATTAACACTATTATATTTTTTTATTAGCGCGTTTAACCAAACAAACTTTTCAGCTTTATAATTAGAATAGAAGTATAAATAAAAATATATGTATATTATAAATTGGATATAAGGTCAATTTCAGTGAGCAGGTTTGATAGCCTTCATGTTATGGATGAGATAACACGATGACTCAAATACATATTCTCTGATGTGTATTATTATCGCTATTGCAATATTTCTGAAAGTAATTAGGTTAATAAATGATATTTCTTTGTACTAGATAAATGTAATCCTTGATAATATTATGTTTTTTTATAATAAAGTCTTCTTCTAATCTGTCATTCATTTTATCTTAATCAATTTATCAATCTTAATTAACTATTAATTAATATAACTTTGTTTCAATATGTGTCTAGTTACTTCCTTTGTTTGTATTAATAATAAATGAAATTACAAGTATTCCTTAAAACAAAGGCACGTCGCAGCTACTTGCAGCTACTGGTGTAGGTAACCAGTACTTAGGTACCAACATAAAAGTGGAATAATTCATTTTCCATTTAGTGAGTCACTTAAAGTAATAAAATAAAGAAGGTCGAGCCACACGTGCTGCCCGTCCACTGGTCTGCCTCGTCACGACGTGCGCTGACTCACGGGCGGTATCGCACATCGCGCCCCCGCCCGCCCCGGTGCAATGCGACGTCACGGTGAGTGGTGCTCCGCTTCCGGCGGGGGCTGGCTGATGAGACGTCTGCGCCGGCGCGGTCAGCTGTCGCAGCCCTGACCCTGCGCCGGCAGGAGGGGGACAGGGGGGGGAGGGTCACCTGATGCAATCCAGCTGCTCTCGCTGTCATCTCACACGAGAAATTCGTAATCACTAATAGGTAATGTATTATCTCCTGCGGGTGTTTCATAAATTGCGTTAATTTTCCTCATTTCTCTGATGGTTGATCAAACACGATTTCATCATAAGAAAAACAATTGTTTTTTTGTCTACTGAGTAACAATGGAAATTTATTATGTTTATTTACACTTGATTTATTACGATTTGTATGTCTTTTATAAATGTAGATATTCAAGTTTTTTCCATAGGAAATTACTATCTTTCACAGGAATAAATTTTCCGTTAAATGGCTAGACAAAGCGTATTTCATTAGACCTTAGTCATAGACATAGCTAGTAATAGCAGAAAGAGATTCAAATCAGTTTTAATTTTGCATGAAAGCAAGAAATACTTTTTGTTGTTTGTTGGAGAACATGCTTGTCAACATGTTTTAAGTTGGTTTCTTGAGAGTTATAACATTTAGGAATGGTAAGTTCACGTTTCAGAGTTAAATTGTAAAGGGCAAAACCGCGAAAGGAAATCTAGATATAATGTATATCGAAATTCTATCTTCTATTGCTATTACCTACAAGCAGTTTCCTAGGCATCTTAGCGAAAGCCACAGCGCGGCTAGATGGGACTAGATCTCAGACAAGTCTAGGTCCTGACTGGATCTGTTACCAACTGCTCTGCAGGCACTTTCATCTCCGACCAAACCTCTTAAAAACTAGCCCCGGGGCTTTCTACAATCTATAATCGATCTCATTAGCCGCCTCGTTTGGACAAATTACTGCAACTTGCTGCTAAATAACGTTAAATCATTCAAGTCAGGTTTAATCTACAATATTTACATAATAGGTAGAGGTATGTCTATTTATACAAATGCTTATTTTGTTTTGGTAAAGAATGAGCAATAATCGGCGAGGTAGCTCAAATGCGCCTAGTGTGGGTTATCTGCGAGTTCATGCATATTGTAATCTTTGACCTTTCTTGAACGTGACGTTTTTTAGAACTTATAGTTCTTCATTATTATGTGATTATCTCATAAAGTTATCTTAAGAATATATATCAACTCATGAGACGAAATGATACGGATCTAACCGAGGGGTTCGTATGGCTACTTCCAGCTCCTTCACAAGATCAGCTCCATCTTATCTTAATTGCATATTACGCGATTGACATACTGAATGTCTGTAAATAGACAAACATCATTCAACAAGCCTGTGATTACATATTATTTCATGCAACTTTTGGATAATTCTCAAGCGAACCCCACATATGCCTTCTTTGTTAATACAGTGAATGCATTGAATTTTTGTTTGTTGACCTAAATAAAAGATTGAATACTATAGTAACTTCGTTCGAGTGATCCGCGCATGGCAACAGCGCAATGCGCCTGCGCCGGTCTACAAAACATCGCCCGAGCCGGAAAATCACTCTGCGCAAGAGTTTACAGCGAGCCATTTCACGGCGCCGATTCTAACTGCCAAACATTTTAGTATTGAGTTCTGAAATTAACTGGAACTCTGGTATTGAATGAATTACATCCATACATATGTATTTAAAACTTATATAAGTAAAACTGTTTCACATATTGGAAGAGTAAAAGAAATGTTGTCCCTTACAAGTTTACCTGGTTATTAATACTGATACCAAAAACAAGCGCAATAAAATTAAAGTAAAGCAAAAATCATTTATTTGCTACTTCAACACACATACATACATACCTACTCATTTTCTTATTATAGGTACACTCAAACTTTATATTAACTTACAAGTATCAAACATAATGTTAAAGCTAAAGCTAATCAAGGTCCTAACATGTGTGATCCAGTGCGGCAAATAAGGGATTAATATTGGACATTTTTAAAATTTTTAGGTGATTATGATGAAACTAGGGTACTAAACGGATCCAGGCGGCGACACCCCTGACCTGCGCCGGCGCGGCCGCCGACGCAACTCGGCCACACCGCTGCAGGTCACAGGCGCACTCGACACCGTGTGACCAAGCAACTGTATCCTACGGCTAAAACGATAATGATGATTTTCATGATTTTTTATAATATTAAGACTCAATGAAAACAATTTCACGGCTACATTGCCATCATCACCGCTGAAACTATTGGCAAGTTACCCGTCACAAGTATTAATAAAGATTATAATGTCTATTATGGTTAAAAGTTATCTAGGTGGAATGTGTTGTTAGGTTTGGCCCGGCTGGGCCCACACACTAAGTGAACTGGTACACAATCGTACACGTGAACATGTCTCCACTTGTTTTTGTTTCATTTTATGAAACAAAACACTCAGTTAACAGCGTTCAAAGTGAAGAACAAGATAATCTTTAGTATCGTTATTATTAATATTTATCGTTTCTAAGATTTGTAAAACCAAACAATGGAAATAAATGATTTTGTACTTATCTTGTATCTAGTAGATTCTTTAGACTTCATGGAAATAAAGGTCCTTTTGAGGTAAATTTAGAACTTCTATTCAAAGTTTAATGTGTTTTCTATTCTTCTGAATTTATCGAGTTCGAGCGGTCTCGTTACGTGGACGACCACGTAACGAGACCGCTCGAACTCGATAAATTCAGAAGTCGTCGTCGTGTCGGTGAACGGCGACGGCCGGAGCCGGGCGGCTGGCAACAGCGGCCGTTACCAGTGACTCATTTGTTTATCAAAAGCGAGCGAAGACGCGACGCCGACGGTGAGGCCATAGTGCGCGCACCCGACTTGACTTACTTAATTTGTTATTTTACTTAGACGTATTTTAATAAATTTTAAGTGTATTGACCAGCCCCGAGCAGCTATGGAAATAAACGTCTTAGGTATTAGTTTTTTTTTTACTTATAACATGTTCAGTAACTGTCCGGTTTGAAATCCATAGGACTATCATCTGTATCTCTGTCTGCAGATATGGCTAGTTTCCCCTCTCCAATAAAGAATAATGATTTGTTATTTTAGGTATTATTCAAAATCATCCATTTGTTTCATTGTTCAGCATTACTACCAAGCATCATCTTTGTCCATTTCCCACATCATGTAGGATCTGATCTGATCTGCACAGGATGGTACCTATCTGTCTTCCTTTCACTCTATCAGCCGGAATCTCAACAATCACTCCTTTTACACTTATCATCCTTCATACAGTCTAAATCTATGCAATTCCGTGACTCCCAAATAATTGCACCACCTTTACAAGCTAAGCGGACTCAGTAATGACTCACTTCACACGTACGTGCAGCGCGGAGCGTCCACCGCCCGTTGCTATGCCGTTTCGTTATGAAGTTAAATGAGTCATCCATTTCTTTTGTTACTGAGATTGTGGTAATTGCTACTATAAACAAACAGCCTTAACTGGTTTTTCAGTCTTGAGTTCGATAATTATGATTTTTACCGTCAAAATCGAAGTAAAAACATTTATTTACTTGAAATCATTAAAGATCAGGATCAAAATTATTTATTAATTTAATAAACTGTTCAACATGAACATGGAGAAATATCATTTTATTTAGTAAATTAACAACTACTAAAACAAACGATAAACAACGTGTTATTTAATAAATCGAAAGGTAATAAATAAAACAAGAATCTAACATTGTTTTGACAATTCGCTTTTTTTAACCACCGTTTTGAATTCTTAAAGCATTTAATCAAAATGTTCAGAAATCCGATAACATAGTTAGGTAGTCAAGCTTAAGTTATAGCTTTTATCTTGATCTTGTGCCAAAAGACTACACGCTTTTCAAATAATAAAAATTCACAAGAAATGAAACCGTTTTTGGGTAAACATTTTGGAAACTCAGTCAGACGAATATTTCTTTTTATTTTTGCTATAAACGAGCAACCGACGAAAACTGGTCAATATGATAATGAAGTTTTTAGTTAATTTGACCGCAAGTTATCAGGCCGGCTGAGCCACTCGTCATAGCTACCGGTCGTTTCCTGTCTCCACCACACTCCACTTGCCTCAGCTAACCAGCTCTGGTTGCTGGCCCAGTTAGCTTTACGACCGGCTTCATTCACAGCTCTATCAGAAGGCAAACCATTGCACTGCCCCTTTGAAAAACGAGGAAAATTAGATACTAATTGACTAAAATACACATCAACTCATTGCGTTATGGGGCTTCAAACACTATCTAGAGATCCAAGCCAAGCTCTTTGCCGACTAACGAGAGAGTAGAGAAATAATTAAGGATCTAGCACAGCCGCATTGGACCAGCGGTGTTAAATGATGGCGATGATGCTTGGCTAAAACTCGAATACGCTGATTTCCTTGAGAATATAAAACGTGGCTAGTTTCATTGACGTTTGGGTAAATACATTACCAAATGGACTGATTCACAGCGGAACAATTTTTTCACTAGTGGCCAGTGTTACAATAATGAAACGCTTATTAATATAGAAACGTAAGGTAGAGGCTTACGTGACGAGCAGGAGGAAGCGACGCTATCGTTCACGGAAAGAGATAATTTACAAGCCTATTGCATCATCTGTTTTCTACGGAATCTTTTGAAAGGCACCACACCACTTCCACTAGATTTAGGGGATCTGGTTCTAAGAATCCGTTACAGGTATCGTCAAATTTTTATTTAGGTAGAAATTTGTAAGAATTGGGGCAATCCATCATGGATGAATCAGGCGATATGCCTTGTGAGTTGTGACACACACGTCGCACGATGACAATGACTGTGTTATCTGTTGCTAGGCGGCGCACATGACGAACCATCAAGATACACGTAGTCTACTCTTGCCTTCTCGCGTAATCACTGACTAATTAACAGCGAAGTAATAATATCTACAGCCATTTAATCGAGTGCTGTTAGTATTAGAACCGAGAAACCGGGTTACGAATTACGAGATTGTCCCAATTCGCCGTTTCGGATCCAGAATTTATAAAATAAGCGCTCGGCGACTGGAATATTATTAGAGTGGACTGGTTCCGTGCGGACCCGATCTCGCCGATTTAGTTGATTCTTGTCTTTACCATTTGACATGTTGGTTTCTATTCACGAGAAAATAACAGATTGAATGCTGGAGGTATAGGTATAATTGTTTACGTATCTATACTAACGTTATAAAGCAGATGAGTGTGATTGTTTGTTTTGCGCTAATCTCAGGAACTACTTGTTATATTTTTATATTTGAGTAACTCTTTCAGTGTTGGATAGCCCATTTATCGAGATATCGGCTAAATGCTGCTTTTTACGGCTGGAAAATCCATTAAACACGGGCGGGGGTAAAAATCAAAGTGCTTCCGCTGTGTATTGATGCTGATATTTTAAAACAAAGTACTCTTGAAATTTTAATGAAATTTTCATAAATGTTGTCATTTTAATGTTTCAACATCAACCGTATTAAAACTCATTTAAAATTCAATCGAAGAAAGAAATCAAGTTATCTCATCATATTGCTTAGTCATAACCACAGACAGATAGATAGTCAACATTAGTCGCCGAAATAGAGCGTCGAGCACATGTTGAAGTGTCTTTGTTACGATGCGTCAACACGCGATTACGAGTTTAGTAATATTGAAAGAAATATATCTCAGTTTATTGATATATTTGTAAGTAATATCTCAGTAGATTTGTTAATAAGGTGGTCATTGTCAGAAGTCCGTGGACGATAAGCGGCCGGTGGCTACGTGAGCGGACCACCGTGCACACTACCACCCCGCCGCCAATTAAATTACTTGGCATTAACACAGATATTTTCTTGTTTAACCTGCTTATCAAATACGGCAGCTTGTATAACCAAAAAGAGATTCTGATAACGAAGATAGCAGAAATAGGTAGTTTTATGCAGTTTCAGATACTCTCAAATCTAATCAAATGATTATATTCAGAAGACATTTTTAGAACATTGTCCATGCTATGGCCTAGTGACGTCAATTGTTTTCAACCTACAAGCTGATAAAAATCATATTTCATGTCCAAATAGCAAATAATAAGCAAATTTTACAATTTAAATTACTTAAAGAGTGAAAACAAAATTCAGATAACCTATCCACTTACAGTTTATAAACATTATTGTGACCAGCAGCGAACTATTACGCTTTGCCCTACTTAAATATGATGGCCCTTTATCTCGACCACAGAACAATAAATTACTCACGTAAGCTCTAGTAACTCACGTAACAGCTCTTTTTGGATCAAATATCTTAAAATAACCATACCGCGTCTTTATGTTCCATTAAGTATTATTATATATATTTGAACGACCTGGTGAAGGTAGCGGGCTCGCGGTGGTTACAAGCTGCTACCGACCGAGGTCACTGGTGGTGTTTGAGGGAGGCCTATGTCCAACGGCTGAAATGATGATGATGATAATATTTGAATGTATAACAAACATCCACTGTTAGAATTGGCTTGCAGTGAGCATCGCCGTAATGACGGAGTTCTCTATGCTTTGTGGCATTAGGAGCAGCGAGTCGGCACAAAGACGGCTCGCTTCTGACGCAATCGGTGCTGGCTTGTTGCTACCAGCGCGGCACGTACGGACCGATTAACTAATAGCTCCGTCACATGTGGTAATGTGCTATCTACCAAACTGCAGTATATAAATATATTTGGCGTTAAACTTCGCAGGAAGAGAAAATATATTTGTCAGTGCATGGCTTATTGTTATCTTGTGCCCAAGATAGAGTGGCTTGACTAATTATAATTGATTTTGAAATGCGAACAAAACTTATGATAATTTTTATTTATAATACTTACATTTATTAATTTTAAGGTGAACTGTCCTTGTATGCCTTAAAAACACAGCACAGTGTTTTTAAGGAAATTGACGTTTTTACTTTGATTTTGTTTGGTTCATACGTACATTAATTCTCCGTCTCCGAGTTGTCGCTTAGCCAATACAATAACATAACCATGTTGGTCTATTATTTTAAGCTACAGTTCCACTGCACCGTTATTGATGAAATTCGGAGTGTGAGGAGAACATGCACGTTAGTTTAGTTAAATATAGATTTGAAATAAACTTCGAATTTTAGTTAATTCTGAACTCTAATAACTTAAACTTACCGTTGAGTTGTAAAACATTTCTATTCACCAAACAAAAAATAAATAACTTTACAGATATCGTTTTGAAGGAAGCCTTGCCAAATATAAAACATCAAGTGTGTCTTATGTTCGTTATAAATCTATAATTGTTATAATCAAACGCAGAGCATTTTTTCCTTGTTCTATCCGCGTTCACAAAGTTAGAATTCGTGAAGCGCTAAAGAACCTTCGCTCACTCGCAAGCGGCCATCTTGCGAACAGTTGCCTAGAGCGTTCTAGACTGTTCGGACGTCGCCGGCAAACGCTCCGAAGTTCACGCGTTCCAGATTTGAAAACAATCAAATGGATTGGTGTCAAAAAAAATGTTTACAAATGATAGACACATACAAGAGCTGCGCTTGCCTGTGGGACCCGGCCTCCGAGCACTACAAGAACGCGGCGCGCAAGGAGGCCGCCTGGCTGGAGGTCGCGAGCATGATGCAGTGCGGCGTGGAGGAGGCGAAGAAGAAGATGGAGTCACTCCTGGCGTCGTACCGGCGGGAGCGGCACAAGACCAGGGCCGCGAGCTTCAGCGCTCCGCACCTCGCCTATACATCCAAATGGTTCGCTTTTAAACAGATGCACTTTTTGATGGATAAATATAAACCGAGGAAGGCATTGGATGTGGATGGTGGTCAATTTAAAAATATGGTAAGTTTGTACATTATGCTTATTTAGGTATCTATACGAATAATATAAAGCTGAGGAGTTTGTTTGAAGGCGCTAATACTGCTAGATGGCCTGTTACTGTTAGATAGCTGTTTAACGAGGAAGGTTACAGGCTATTTTACTGCCGCGAAATCCATAAAACACGGACAATTCTGTGGCGTCAAAACAAGTATAGGTGTTATAGTACATCGTAGATACTAATTTTAAAGATAAGGCGTTTATAAAGTTAGTCTTATGAATTATGAAATATTTTGATTAAGTTATTTACAAGTCTAGGCTCTAAAGTCCATTTTAATAAATTTCATTATTATTATTCAAATTGTATTCTTAAAAACTTTAATTAAAATAAAATTAAAATTTGAACTTGAGATGTAAAGTTGCGAATCAAATACCAACAGAAATACATTTAAGGCACCTTATGGGTAAGGTTATGATGTGTTTACGGCTACTTCGGTTGTTGGTTGCTCTCGAATCTTTCAAGACAAACGTATCTACCTACTTGTCCCGAGTTTCTGCGAGAACGTGTTAATGTGGAATAAAGTTTATTATTATTATTAAGATTACTTTAAGGCACAAGAAGCAATACAGAGTTGGCAAAAGGTGTGCCAGCCAAACTCAATTTAATGCCACACAAAAAAAATAGAGCCATATTTCTACCGACTTTAAAAAGGAGGTGGTTCTCAATTCGACGGTAAACGGAGGTTGATGGACCTGAAATGAAATCTGCTGTAAGTTGGTCCTTTTTGAATTCGACTTAAAACTGACACTAAAAATAAAATCTGTTAAATTTTGTGAAAATTTCATATTAATATTTATATTCCGCCCATGATGGTACATTGATGTTCTTATCGTATCATACGTCGCTCCTAGTACTTTCCTTTGCATCAAATATTTCTGCAATGTAGGTCTGTGTAGGTATGTGTACACATAAGTGAGTAATTATGATGAAATATGTTGTGCCTGTCTGCTTGTGGACTGTAGTAACATAAGTTTTTGCAATACAGGAAATAATGCAGAAATGTATGACGAACGTATTTTGTACCATTCGACTTGAGCTTGACACACGATTGATGAATTGTTTTTCTATATTTCAGGCATTTGCATTATGATATCCTAAAATGCTTTTGTAATAGATAGGTATTTGATAAACGAACAACAATCATTATGTTCGTCTACCTGAGCGTTGGCTATAAAGTCAATTTATTTTATTATCTTAGGGTATATGAAACAGGACGGAACAAAATATCAAACATTAACTTTGTATCAAACGTTCTCAATACCTTATAGAAATATAAGGTTTTGCGTTTGCATTCCGCTCACTTACTTCAGTTTAAGCTACTCTGATATCCATCTGTTAACGCTGAAAATTTACGAAAGGTGACACTAAGCTACTGGTAGCCGGAACTTTCAGGAATAATATACAACTTAGCTTGTTTCAGGTGGATGACCCCGAGAGTGAGCGAGAAGACGAAACTGCGATACTTGGCCCGAGTCTAGGCACAATCACCCGAACACAGTCCCTCGCCACACCATACACCCGGTCGGCCGCCGCGGTAGCATCTGGCCTCAAAAGATCCAGAACTGAAGACCACCGCGCAGAAGAAACCTACATTTTCAAAGACCCATATGAAAGGTTAAGCGACCAGAGCCAAGCCTTCGGAAACCACGTAGCTGCGAAACATCGGGAGTACTCGAAACGGACAAGAGCGTTTGTTGAACATCATATCGGTAGGATACTGTTTGAAGCAGATTTGGGGAAATATGATTATGAACAATTACAGGAGAGGATAAAGTTTGAAGATCCCGAGGATGAAGTCCTTTACGAAGAACCGAGTGAATTCACTGAGCAGTAGACAAACAAGTACGCAACAGTATCCGTATAATAAAGTACCTATAGAAGGTTTTAAAAACTGTTAAGCATCGAAGTCTTAATTTCAATAAATTTGTTACAAACAGTAAACATTTTGTTATTTACCATTTTTTAGTACTTACATTAAAGACAAAGTATTTTTATTAATCACTGAGAAAACATTACCACGTTATTTATATTTTTTTATATCTAAGTTTTGTTCATGATTAATAAATTAAAGAGAGAATGATGAAGAGATTCAATTAAATAAAAACTACAAATTACAAAATTATTTATTGAAATCCGAATTACAGCTAATCTGAGATATCATTGGACAAACTCTGACGTAATTATAATTATGCAACAATTGCACCCTTACTTCAAAGACGAGTATTGTAGAATAAAAAGTACCTAATATTAAGTTAAGCAATTATTACTAAGGTTCTTGTTTTATGTCTTCTGAATCAGGTGCCAGATAAACTTGGCAGAATTCCTGCGTCGTGGTGCAGTCCTCGCAGCTGGTGCCGGAGCCCGGCGAGCCGGCCGCGGAGTCGCTCGCGGGCAGCCGCGTCAGAATCTCCATCTCCATCTGGGAGACTATCTCAAATATCTTGGATTTCGCAAAGGCTCTGAACCTCGGGGGGAATGACCGCACCGTGGCAGTAATCCCAGCCATAAACTGATCAACGTCAACCTGAATTGATTGTTTGTTGCAGCAACGTCGTTCTGGCCCTGTGAGGGGGCACAGAGAGAGGTTTCGAGGCTAGGCCTCATTACCTCGGCTTCATCTCAGAGGGTGATAACCCTCTGGGCGTGAGGTTTTGCAGTCCTGATAAGGGCTGCTGACATCTTCTTGTGTCTTCTTTTTTTTGATTCTTCCTCTTCTTCTTTCCTTCTTTGTAGGTCTAGGTACTATATACATCTATTCTATTGTCTATATTACTATACTACTTTAAACAAAATAAATTAAATGCTAATATTTACAAACATATGGAAAAAGAAATAAATTATATAATTATCTACATATTTCTATTCTATAATCTATAATATAATATAATATTCTATCATATAATCATATTTTTTTTTTTTTTTTTTTTTTTTTTTTTTTTTTTTGTTTTTTTTTTTTTTTTGCCTTTTTTCTTTTTTCTTATTATATATTTAATCATCTATAAATAAGCTTTACATAAGATAGTTACAGTACTATATACAATAAATTATTTAAACTATAAAAATACATGCTCTTGGAATAAGACTACTTACAGTATATAGTTTGTACATTATAAGGAAGCGTATATACTAAGTACAGATGTATAATATTTTTTTTTTTTTTTTTTTTTTTTTTTTTTTTTTTTTTTAATATATATATATATATTTTTTTTATATACATAATTATACAGGTAATATTATTAATATATACATATTATACAGTACCCGGGGGTGATCCTAGAGGGGGGGGGAATCAATCGGACGCCTCTGAGGGCGGAAGTAGCTCCCTAGGAAGGGGGCGCCATGGGCCCTCGGGGGGGCGTGTGTGCAATGGGGCGATATTATTGAGGTGGACATGGGAGCTGTTGTCTGCGCGATCATACATGCGTCGCGCCACTTTCACGATGTGATCTTCTATGGACTCCATCCGCAGGTCACGGGCTATTACGTCATTTCTGACGTAGTAGCCCGCGCCAGTGCAGGTTCTGAGGGTAATGTTTTGTACAGCTTGTAGTTTGGCCTTATTTGTATTAGATGTTAGGGCAAACCAGGCTGGTGCTGCGTAAGTGAGTCGGGGTCTGATGTAAGTTTTGTAAACTCGCACCTTGGTCCCTAGCGGTAGGCGAGATTCTAGGACTGGACGGAGGAGAGCCTGAGCAGCGCGTGCTTGGTGAAGTGCGCGATCTACTTGGGGCTGCATCCTCAACGACCTGTCAATCTCTACGCCGAGGTACCTGACGTGCGAGTTCCAAGCCACGTTTTGGCCCCGGAGTGTCATTGGGGGTGGGAGGGGCATTCGTCTATTTGTGAATAGAATGGCCGCAGTTTTTGTGACGTTAACGGCCATTCTCCAGCGGTCGAGCCAATCTGGTAGCAATAACAGGAGGCGCTGTATGAATGTGGCTGCCACGTATGGGCTGAAGTGGGCCGCGAAAAAGGCGCTGTCGTCCGCATAGAGTGCCAGCATGACGTCCTGCTCCCACGGGTAAATATGACCCTTGAGTGTCGGGACGTCGTCTGTGTACAATGCGTACAGTGCTGGCGACAGGCAACTACCCTGCGGTACGCCAGCTTCGATGGGGCGTGTGTTGGAGGTTGCTCCCTCGACGGACACGTAAAATTGCCTTCCTTTTAGGAAGGAGGCCAACAGGTGTATCATAGAGTGGTGGGTGCTGCCTTGCAGGAGCTTGTAGATAAGGCCTTGGTGCCAAACGCGGTCGAAGGCTTTCTCTACATCAAGAAAGACTCCCACCGCGCTTCGCCCGGCGTTTAGCTCAACTGCAATGTAGTGCAACACGCGGGTGAGTTGCAAGGTGGTGGAGTGGCCGCTCCTGAAGCCGAACTGTTCCGCCCTAGGCTCGATAGTGTGAGACAGGCGGTAAAGCAGCAGACGTTCCAGGAGTTTGGCTACCGTGGGTAATAATGTGATTGGTCTGTAGTTGGCGGGATATCTTTTGTCCTTGCCTGGTTTTGGCAGGACGATCACTCTTCCGGTCTTCCAACTGGCTGGAAAGTGTCCAGTCCTGATGATACCGTTAAAGACCCTGGTGATCGCGGTTATTCCGCGTCGCGGAAGGTTTTGTAGGGCCTCATTAGGAATTCCATCAGGACCAGCAGCCTTCCTTTTAGGGAGGAATCTAATTGCTTTTTCGGCTTCTGCTGGGGACACAAAGAACTTCCCTTCCGGGGGAGGAATAGGTTTGTCCAGGAAGGCCTCTACGGTTTCTTCAACCTTTTTGTGGTGTGTTCTTATCCCCGTGTCCGCGTCCGCCGGGACCGGGTGTGGGACAAATTGCTCCTGAAGGTGATCGGCTAGGATTTCCGCCCTATCTTCAGGTGCAAAGTGCCTCACCCCGTTCCTGTCTAGCAGGGGGTAAGTGGGAACGGGCTGTCTAAGAAGTTCTCTGTTTAGAGCGTGAAGATTTACGTCACGCTCCGCGGCCTTATCAATCTTGTGGTCCCAAGTCTCACCCCGCCAGGCTTGTACAGCTTCTGCGAGTTTGAGCGAGATGGCATTCAGCTCCTTTTTTATGGTGGGACAGCGGGTACAGGCCCAGATGCGGCGAAGCCTTCGTTTCTGGAGTATGTCCCTCTGCAGGTGCGTTGGAAGGGCAGTCCTTTTGTTTTTAGCGGGGCGTGGTGAAGAGGAAACTTTTAGTGCCTCCTTAATTTTTGATATTAAAGAGGCAGCCTCCGCCTCCACGTCGTCTGCTGTGTTTATGGGGCCTACTTCTAGTTTCTCCAACATGCGCGCGTACGCTACCCAATCTGTTTTTACTCCCCTCGGCTGCGGGACTGTAAAGTCCGCAGCCAGGTCTAGCTTTATCAGAATGGGTAGGTGCTGTGTGTCCAGATCGTATAGTACCTCCACTTGTACTGGGCAGTGCAAGCCTTTATGGAGGACTATGTCCAGGACATCCGCTGCGTGTAGTGGGTTAGAGGGGATGTGAGTGGGTGCATCTGGTCCAGTGACAGTGAACCCTTTTGCGTCGCTATCTAGCAGGAGCGACCGTCCTGCCGGGTTTATTACCCTTGACCCCCACGCCGGGTGCTTTGCGTTAAAGTCGCCCGCGACCAGCGTGGGGGTTGAGGATTCAAGTATTTGGGCTAGGTCAGCCGGGTTGTACCTAGGAGAGGGGGGACGATATGCAGCAAAAATCCTAAGCTCTACGCCCGCCGCTCTCACTAGCACTCCTGTTGACCGCGTTTCGGTGAAGGGTGTCTGCTCCAGTTCTTCGTGGACGAGGTCTCTCCGAACAAGGACAGCTGTACCGCGGTAGGCCATGCCCGTCGGAGACACCTCATCCCGTCTGTAGGTGAAGTAGTTTGGCACCAGGAATTCAGATTCGGGGGTCAGCTTAGTTTCACCCAGCAAGACCACATGTATGTCTTGTGTCTGGGTGAGTAAGCGAAGCTCTTGGTGGTGAGACCTTACGCCACCTGGGTTCCAATAAAGGAGGCGCAGTGCGGACGCCCTATCCATAATGGATGGTCCTTATGGCAGACAGTCCGCGCAGCGCCGCCTCTTGGAGGTTATGTCCTGCGGCGATGGCCATCAGTAGCTCGGTCAGGACCCCCAGCAGAATTTCTGTGGGATTCCCGGCCGGCACTGATTTTTGGCTCCCTTGCCCGTGCGTGAGTGTTTCTGTTGCGGGGGGGAGGGCTTCCGTGGTATTTGATGGCTGTGTTGCCATTTCTGCAGCCATTTTACCACGTGGCCTAAGGGGCACTCGTTGTGGTAGAGGCTGTGCGGACTCAACTGTCTGGGTACCCGTTATGGGGGCTTGCCAGACGGAGTCTGTGGAACGTCTGTAGGGTACTGGGGCTGTTGTCTGTCCCTGTGATTCTGAGGGCGGTGGCTGTGATCGTTGCCACTCTGCCTGGGGTCTCGCCGGTTGCGGTTGAGGGACCGAGGTGGTTCCAGGATGGGTTTTCTTTTTCTTTTTCCTGCCTCCTCTGGGTCTCCGCTTCCTTTCTGGAATAGTTTCCCCCCTGTATGTGGGGGGGTTGGCCTCGGCCCTTATGTTCAGGGTCGGTTCCTCTCGAGCCTGAGTCGTAGGGCGTGCGTGTTTCTCCACTCGTCCTCTATGAGGAGGGGGTGGAGGGTAGGTATACCCGGCTGGATGCTGAGTGGGTTGCGATGGAATCACAACTCCTCTCTTTCTTGCCTCTCTTCTGTGGACCGGGCACGACCTGCTATTTGCGGTGTGTTCCCGGCCACAGTTGGCACATGTGGGTTTTTCTGTGAGAGGGCGGGGGCAGTCGCTGGCGGCGTGTTGTCCTCCACAGCGAACACATCGCAGGGGCCGATGGCAGTTCGCCGATGAGTGGCCGAACGCTTGGCATCGATGGCACTGCGCCACCCTATTTGTGGCACCGCGCCAGCCCTCCACGCGCACGCCCGGCATGTTGAGGAGTTCGTTGACCCGATATAGTCGAGCCAGTTCCTCTCCCGACATGCGGTCAAGTTGCGCGTGGAACAGGCAACCTGCGCGGCCCTGTTTGGGCTTAATTTGTTTTACGAATCGCACTGGAAAATCCAGTGCGATTAGGGCGTCATGGATGAGGATCGGGGGGGTGTCCCCCGGGAGGCCTCTAATGGCGACTTTAGTAGGAAGTTCCGTGGCCACGGCATAGCTGAACCAGCTGATTGCTGGGTCCTCGGCCATTGCTTCCACCAAGTAGCCCTGGATGCATCTGTATTCCTCAGGGCTACGAGGGGTGAAGCGAACTCCTTGCGCAAGTGGGCGTGCATTTGGTGCATGCCCTATTTTTTGTCTCAGGGACGCAAAGTGCTGAGCCCAATTGGGCAGGCATTCCACCACAATGGGTGGGTATGCTCTCCTCGGTCCCTGAGAGTTGGTAGGCTGTGTGGAAGGAGGTTGGTCTCCTTCCGGTACGGCTCTTTGGCTAATGTGGCCGTGAGGGGCCTCCATGGGAGGGGCCTCCCTGGGAGGGGCCTCCATGGGAGGGGCCTCCAGAGGCCCCTGATTGGTCACTTGACCAGAGGTCTGTAATTGTACCTCCATGGGGGAACCGCAGGGGGGTCCCGCATGTGTCCCCTGGGAGGGCCCTGCGGCCGAAACCGGCGAAGGGGTAACGGGGGCCCTCTGGTTAGTAGCCAGGGGGAGTGCCTGTTGGGCCTCCCCTGTAGACCCGTAAGGGGCCTCCATTTGGGATTTTTCGGGGGGGGTCGCGGGGGGCCCTGGTGGAAAACCAGGGGGGGGATTACCATTGCTGGTGTTAATTGCAGAGTATCCGTGCGGGGCTCTTTGGAGGTGGCCCTGTGGACTATCCCCGGGGGACCTCTGCGGGGGTCCCTGAGTGACCCTGGATATGGGTACTTGTGGGAGAACATCTTGGTCCTCCGTTTGGGACCCATAAGAGTGTCCGGGTGCGATCACGTGGGGGGCCTCCGCTGGGACCCTCGAGGAGGCCTCGGTGACAACAATGCTCGGACGGGAGGCCAATGTTGCGAGGTCTGCCTCGGGGTCTGGGCTGCTCGTAGCGAGGGGCCCAAAGCCTGGAGGGGGCAGGTATGCGCTTTTTTGCGTGTCCCCCTGTGGGGGTAAGTATGTTTTAGGGGTCTCCGTTCTTGTGACCTGTGGCGGCACAGTGATTCTGCGCCGCGGTTGGGGCTTCGGGGCCCCGTATGGCATAGGGGCCGCAGTAATCTTAAATATTGGGCGAGCGGCAGGGGCCGACCCCAGCACCGTCATCCTTGGTTCCGGGCTCGGGGGCGGGGGGGTTGGTCGCGTGGGCGGTGCCGAAGTGGCTGCCGCATAGGATGTTGTGTATCTGGGGCTCCTGGGCACCGGTGACGGCATAGCCATCATCGGCGGCGGCAGTTCCCCTACTTGTTTGTATGAAGAGGACCCATATTCACTATCGTCGCTGTCCTCCACCTCATAGACGAAGGACGGGTCCCCTGCACTCGGATGCTTTGTATCTATCCGCACCGGTATGGCGCGCTTCGGTCTCGTCGGGGTACCTGTTTGAGCGGGTGATCCGGGGGGTGAGGAGCTCGTGGTGGATCGCGATTGCGACAAGAGTCGCTGGCGTTTGTCCTCCCGGGTCTCCTCATCTAATCTAGAACTATCTACATTACTATATCTACATCTGCGTGGCTGCGCCCTCGGTCCCGACGTCCCGGGTTTTAGGTGGGGCGGAATCTCAGTTCCGTCTGCACCTAAAGCGATCGGACCTGCGGGGGGCTGGGGGGTCGGATGCACGCGGATGGGCCTATATCTAGGCCTACGGGCTTCTTCACCCCCCGGCTGAACCGGCTGGCGCCGAACGGGCGGCGGCCGGTCGCCTACCGCGGGCGGCGGCGGCCGCTCCGGGGTGCGGGGGGGTGAGGGGTTATGTTCTGACATTTTGTCTATATATACATTACGCTAACACACTATTGTAAGGTAATTAATATGTACACAGGGGAAAAGTAAATAAATAAATGTACAAAAGCCTAACAATTTATTTACAGCGAATTCTTGTTTTTAATTTGTTTATTTACAGAGGTCGGAGCGGGTCCGCCGGTGCAGCCGGGCTGGTCGGAAGAACAATTCCACAAGGGAAAAGCCTTAGCAGACTGCCACAATCCACTCCGGGGTCCCCGCAACAACAGGAAAATCAATAATATTTACATTTACACAGTTGCCACTGCGCTGGTAATTTTAATATATAAAATTCCAGTCAGTGGCTTATACTAATGACCGCTGGACGAGATTGCTTGGAAATGAACCCAGCGGCGGTCGTATAATATCGGTACGTGCACAGGTACTTACCCCGGGTGCTTTAATTGCCGCACTGGCGTTTAGTCCTAGTACCTGGACGTACTTTTTGAGGCTTACTGAGCCTAGTAATCTGAAACCTAATAAATTTCGATTCGCGCGCGAACTAACAGTTCCGGCTCCAAACCCTCGAGATTCCCGCGGTATATTACCAGCGGGGTTCGGGAGGGCCAGGGGGTCGGTTCCGTCGGAATGCGGCGTCACTAGGTCCAGCAAAGACCTCTAAGAGGGGGGCAGGGAAGCTGCGGGAATTATGTGGAGGCCTGAAAGTTAGGAACTTTCAGGGTTTTGATAATAATTCAGATTTAAATACTCGCGATGAGATATAATGATTGTTTGTTTGATTGCATCTTAGGCGCTTCATCGTTGCTGACAGATGGCGCTGTTTCGGATTCTTGCGATCCCTCCGGCGACGGTTCGTCCGCGTCGTCGTTGGCCTGGCAGGCGGGTTTGGGCGGCCTCCTCTTCATGAAGGGAAGCAGAAACGACATTTCTTCTTCGTATTTCCATCGTTTTTCTGGAACACTTGTCTGTCCACTTCCATCGCAGGGCCTCTTCCTGACAGAACGTCTAAAGGCGTCTCTGAGCAGGGCCCACGCTTTCTTACAGTCCTGTCCTGGAACAAGTCGTAAAGGTAAATCAATAAATTATTTTGAGTTTTATTGCATATAGCATTAGCATTCTTGTTTCATCTGGGGTGAGAAACACACGACTTTCTAAATGTCAAATCAAAATGTCAAACTCAAAAACACAGCAATCATTCTTCAACGCATTCTCATTTCGAGGGTCGCTCCCTAATGACACCCACTGCGCTCTGCGCCGAATTTGATTGAAAACACAGTATCTATAATTTGTATTTATAAAATAATTCAATTATTAACCTTACTTGTTCAGTTAAAATGTTAATTAAGGATCAAATCAATATCTTTATATTGGTACACTATTCATAAGATCACCTACATTATTTTGCTTAAAAGCAGTCCACACATTATACATTTATTAAACAAACTAGCTGACCCGGCAAACTGTGTTTTTGCTTTATACTTTTATCATTAATATAATAAAACAGGGGTTGAGCGAGGAAGGGAGAAAAAAATTAAGTTGTATTATTTTTCCTGTTAAATCTTCTACTCCCACACTCACTCATATTTCAGACGAAAACAAAAGACGTATGGTAAATTGACTTTTGCCTACTTACAGAGCATATAAAAAAAACCTACATTTATTAGAAAATCTAATTTTTACAAATAATCTTCTATTGATTAGATATTATTTTATATAAACAAATCTTGTCCTATAAATAACAAACGCATAAAAGTAAGAATCATCCAATTTGGTGCAGTAGTTCGGAAGTTATTCACGTACACAAATGTTGGCGTCGCATTTTTATATAGAAGATAGAAAGAGGTTAGAAGCAACTTTATTCTATTCAGGATCTCATTACAGGGGAATTTTATAATAAAAGTTATATATATACATTTTTTATAGTAAGTTAATTATCGTGCCAAATTAATAAAACATAAAAAGCGGGTAATTGACAAAAAATGCACATTCGGCCGATACGTTCCGACAAAATACAACTTATATTTAAAAATTAATCGCTAAATGTGTCGCATAACTCAACAACGCCAGGACCAATTCGACCAATTTTTTTTTTAAATGTTCTTTGGAGTTCAAGAATTGTTTTTACGGCAAGAAAAAATCGAATAATAACCCGGAAAATAAATTCGAATAAACCCGTGCGAAGCCAGGGCGGGCCGCTAGTTGTAAACATGAATAATTAACTAATTTACAACAAACATCACCGCAATCGCTATACGAGTTGCGAAGCCGTGAAGCAAATATTTACATAGCTACGTTGTATAAACCGACAACACAGCCGCCATGTTCCATTTCGATTTTAACTAACCATTCTAGCCGGCGCCGCGATGTGGCGTCGTCCCATCCCTACTAGTTTCATAATACAGACGCATTAATCATCATCAACACTCTATTAACGTTCCCACTGCTGGGACACAGGGACTTCTCTGTTGACCAGAGATATTTGGCCTTAGGTAATTCCTGGGCCACATGTCGTTCAAAGTTCCCAGAACATGCCCGTTTCCTTACCATGTTTAGCTTCACCTTAAAGAACGTGTTTATAGCTCACATATTTTTTTCTAGGAGACCGACACGACCCTCGGAAGGAAACTCGAGTGAGCTCTCACTTAGCCAACACAGCTCACTACACACATACATACAAAGTATTTCTACGTTCGCGACTACAACACTACTCACAATGAGAACTAACAAACATGCACTCACCATTCTTCTTCAGCTTGAGCCCGATCTCGCCCCAGGCGAGCTCCTTCTTGTGTCCGTCGCCGTACTTCTTGTCCGATATGTCGTACAGGAACCTGTATTCCCGCACGATCTGAATCAGCTTCTCGTTGTTCATGTCGCGGGGCGGGGCGGGGCGGGGACGTGCGGCCGGCGGCGGCGCGCGGCGCTCACTGACAGACACGGCGCAGACACACGTCGCCGCAGACACGCGCGAACTTCGTGCTGGTTCGACGTTTTCAACTGTTTGCTTGTCTGCCCGGCACGGCTCGCGTCTGACACAAAATGATCTAATGAATCTAGTTTTAATGGATGATATATTTTGTACCTCCGGCTTTCACAGGGCTCTGAGCTGGCTGTGTTGTGTACTAAAATAATAAAGCCAATCCATTTAATGTTCTTTGTATGGACATGATGCTATTAAATGGTATTTTTACCTGTTTATACGTTTAACATCTGAAACCCTATCACTCTAGTATCATAATGAGAATGTGAGTATGTACTAATCTCGTTATGCATAAAGGGCTATTAAACCTATTTTAGCTAAAATGTCGGTTTGTTTGTCTTCCTCGATCACTTAGAAATTTGCCTATGTTAGAAATAGACGGAATGAGTGTTTATTAAATAAGGCATGCTAAGTATATGGCAACGATGGTTCCTGCGTTTAAAAAAAAAGGTTAACAGCTGATTTATTTTTGAAGGATTTTAATAACCGTGTCAGTAAGCGAAACATCGGAAGCAGAGCGAGCCTCCCAGTCACGGAGGCACCGGGAACAGTAGCGGTGAGGCTGACGGTACAATCACGCCGCGCGCCCGTTCCCACACAGCGGGTAATTATCGCCCGCTGCCCGCGCGCGAGCAGGCCGCACCCACGCCGCGGAAACACGCTCTGAGTAACGGTGATAAAATAATATGTTATGTACTTCGAAATCTTCATCATACTTTTAAAATATTGCTATAGAAAATATACATTTTGTCCACAATCTCACCAGATGGCAAGTGTTGATGTGGACTAGGGTGGATTACAACGATCTAAAGTACTTACTCCTTATTCTTAGTTTTACTAGGTACTTGAAGATATTCAGGTTGAAGTATTTAGAGAGATTATTCCATAATTAACCACCACTCTGGCCAAGGTGAATGTCACGCGTCATTAAAACTCTTCAAAGTACTCAGTAAATGTCGGTCAATAAATGTTTGCCTTCACTGTTAAAACGCCTGAACCTTTTGAATTATGAAGGCGGAGGAGAATCGTTTAGAGAGTATCGCTTGTTCACCAAATAGGTCCGATTGAGACATTTGTCGCCTCCATGGTGCTTCCACAGTGACGTGTAGAAGTAGGTACAGCTAAGCACGAGCGAATCACGAAGCCGGCACGAGGTGCGCACACGCTGCACAATTGGAGTCAATGTAGACAATACAGACAAATCGCAGCTGCTGCTATTCTATTAACTAATCACCGCTCACCGATGCATAAACAGATCAATATGTGCCCATTCATTTTGTGGCTCGCCATAACGAAAGTACCTAGATCGCTCATAAAATCCTTCTATATATTTATTTTATGTCGGTCGTTTTCCAGTGACGCTATGGCAGGCTGAAATCGCCTAGGATAACATCATTATCGTCATCATGAGACCCGGCTTCGGTTATTCACCTGATGAGGACCACCTCATCAGCAGCATCAGGCATCAAGCCCTTCGAGGGCTTCATCGAGGGCTTCCTTTCAAAATTTCATCAAAACCCTTGTAGCAGTTTCCGAGACAGAAATTGCTCGTCAAAAGATATTAATTGTACGAATCAGCAAAGCGAATGAGTTCTACAATTAAAGTTGGACCAAAATTCAGTTTTACGTATGTAATTATGTTTGTATTTCAATAACTGATTTCATTGACTGGAATTTGATGGAGATAATAAATAATTTAGAAACTGAAAAAGAGTTTTAAGTTCCCTGGTTAGGCAAATAGGTTAAGTCGTTTTCAAATATTTACGTAAATAATTGTATTTCCTCCGGCCTATCGCATTAAATAAATCAATAACAAAAAATCTCAGTTTATTAAACTGAAATTTTTTTGTACGACTGTAAAGGCTAACAATTTGTTAGTAAGTTCTTTGTGTGTATTCAACAACTATGTAGTTTCTTTAGATAGAAATAAAAACTCAAGGATTCTTATGGGGCGTTAAAATACATATACAACCAAGGAATTATTATTTTTCTATTTGTGAACTTGCGCCTGACGCAAACATTTTTATCTCTGTTCCCTTCGCATTTGACCCCTGCGTTTAATTGTATTGTTATCACAGTACTTACCTTTTTAGGGGCAGCTGTTTCTATTTTGGTCACATACTCCTGTTCACCCAACCTCAACTCGCTTTTTACTTGTGATTCTGATTTATGATTAGTTTTATATGCAAGAATAATTAGCACACAAAGCTGAGGTTCAGAACTCCCTATAAGATGAGAAATGCTAAAAAGTATGTCAAAATCATACAGTTTGTTGGTACATACAGAGAATTACCGAAAATTGGTTTTGTTCAGTTTCAGTTTCTTGTAATTGGACTTTGCGCTTGAAGCGACAATTTGCCAGTGTCGAGTTAAATTAAATTATAAAGTGAAAAGATGTTATTCAGTTGAACGCCATTTTGACAATCAAAGATTGGTTTGATCACTGATTTTTCACTTGTCGGATTACATCTGACGGTAATTTCATAAATTGACTGTCAATTAAATGACAAAGGTAACATAGTTTGCTCGAAGATGAGACCAAAAAAAATGTAATAATAATATAATTTTCGCAAATTCGTGTACTTCATCGCGAATAATATTGAATATATCAATGACATATAAAACCTCACTGTAAACATCCTTTTCTGAGCTGATTACTAGCAAACATTTCAAGATACAAGATACAAAATCATTTATTTCCATTGTTTGGTTTTACAAAACTTTGGACATTTGGCAAAACAAGGTTCGCACAATTACAATAGCAAATAATTACTCACATCAACAAGGATTATTTGTTTTTGTAACATTACAGTGGGCTATGGGATACGACACCGTAATCGTTTATTTTCACTGAAATTCAAATTAATTAAAATTATTATATTAATATTTACCATAAACATCATAAAAGTACACTAAATTAAACAACACTAAACTAAACAGAGGCCTAAAGGTTCATAACAAGAAAAACTATGACACATTTAGTACTTCAATTACTGTCTGTTTTTGTCTCTGGAAATTTAATTAGGACTCCTCGCTCCCACCTTTCTTGTTTCTTAATGCGTAGTAAATTAACTAAGAAACGTCTAAAAGACTGCCTTTTTAAAAAAGGAACAATATATACAGCGAGTAGGTACCTTTAAACAAAGTTTATCGTCAACGACATTTAATCGAACCCCTATGCGTTTATTCCTAGTTTATTTGATATGCGCTGAGTTGCCAGTTGCGGTGCTGTTTTGCACTCTGTATGAGGCACAAGGGTAGGGTTGGCGGTTGGCTGGCCTTGACCGACGCCCGGCAATAATTGATTGCTACTGTTGCTACGGTTGCTAGCAGCAGCGGCAGCTACGGCATAGCAACAACTTATAGATGGCTCGCATCATTCATGACGGAGTGAAAGGGGTTGCGATACACTTCAATCGAGATATCATAAAAAGCGTCATATTAGGGGGTTGCAGAATGGAAAAAATATTTTAATATTGGCGCAACCACGCCTCGCAGAGGCCCGCTATTATTGATTTTGCAGAATTGTTGAGCTTTTAAAGTAGCATTAATTAATCCTCATGACATCAGCTTACTCTAAGTTAATGTTAGAATTTAACCAGCTGTTTCCGGGATTATCCAAAACAGAGAGACAGACAGACAGATACACAAAATGGTTGTTTTCGCTATTGGTCGTATACTTAGTAAAAACGTTAATTTCATATTCCAAACAGACAGTCCAATTTCATTTACTGGTATAATTCTGTGTATGATAATAAATTGATTCTATATTTAGCTTGTGTGTCATGTGGTAGCTTTGAGGCACAATTACAATAAGTATAGGATGGGGCTAACATTGTGTGCGTGACATGTGCGTTAGTGTGCGCAATCACATGTTTTGCATAATGAAGTGATACATAACATAAGATATCCCACATTGTTGCTTCATTAGTTGTTCGTGAATTTTAGGTAACTTTGAGATAATATGAATCTTATTCGAATCCCCGATTTCACCAGTTTATGCTTCAAGTCGAGTTTTATTGAAACAAGTTCAACTATTAAAAAATGACAATTTGATCATAGTTAAGCGGTACAGCGAATTTAACTGGACCTGATCGTGTTTATAGCCAATGGTGAAACTGGGGCTAAGAGTTTATAGAAGTAATAACTTTATTTGTTTATTTATTTACGTTTTTTTCTAGACTATACATTTAACAAGTATATTAGTTTATGTAACATTGTAACTAGAAACAACACGATTAAACAAACTGAGAGACTTTAAGACTTTCAGCTAAAATCGATTGTGTAACAACCATACCATAATTATTCAAAAAGTGTTTGAAGGGAATGGCGTTCGTCAGATTCGGCGCAAACGGCGCATGAAAATATAAAAATAAATTGACATCTGTCCCCGGCCGCCCCTCGCGTGGCAGCCCTCGCCAACCGCCCGGGGCCCCGGCCCGCGCCCAGCGGCCCGCGCACAGCGGCCCGCAGCCAACCCCTCAGGCCCTGCATACTTATTCTGTAGGTATCACCTGATCTCGTACTTTAAGTTTATTGTTTTTTATAAAGACTTTTGTTTGACCTCAATCTCACGTGATGATAAAGTGTCGATGAGGACGATCATGGATCACAAAGATTGAGACGGTACCACTATGTATCCATGTCTTGAAGATATAAGATTACACGACGTAGTGAACAGGTATCTTCGCCAAATACAGTAAATATTCCCTTCACCCACCGGCGGGATTCAAACACCTCTTGCATCTACATCTAATATCAACAGTCTGAAGTAATTCGTTGTAGTCTTAATCCTACAAAAAGTCTGAAAAGGACGGTCTTTGCAGACTGTGTGTATGGACTCCTTACTATGAAGAATAAAAAGCAAATGTCACACACACAATGTAAGCCTTCATTTATTGTAATTGAGCCTTAAAGCCATCATGACACAGTAAGCAAAATACTATACAATTATTTAATACAAATACTCGTTATCGTAGAAACAACTTAGTATCAGTAACTGAAATTTGTACTCAATACAAATATAAAGAAATAAATTTGTCAAAATACTTTACCACTCCTTACTATAGGCATAGAATAGAAACTTACTAGGTACGTAAATAGTCATATAAATAAAAACTAAATAAACTTGACACAAAGTCTATTTTTAACCTTGAATTATATTAAATTTAAACAGTGATTCGAGTGGGGGGGGGGGGGGGTAGGTATTTAAATGTGCAATATTGGAGCGATAAAGAAAGTGCTCAGTTTCCGCATAGATTTAGCAAGCGCAGACAATAAACGATAAATTGTGATAAAAAGGTCTTTGCGTCGCAGATATCGTTCCTTTAATTATCTTTTGATTGATTACCATTATAATTAAAGTAAGATCTATAGATAGTTTTGTTCTGCATTGGCATATATAGCAATGGCGAGTATTGGCAAACCCCATCATCGTGATTGAGGCAGGCCTGGGTCCTGCAGTGGGCTTCCTACGACCGATCTGGCATTGCTATACATAGATTTCATAATATCTAATTAAACTTCAGTTACTATTGTTGGAAATAACAAAATCAGTGGAGTGATATATTGTTGGAGCGGGCCGCCGGTTGGCTCGCGGGCGCCCTGTTGGAGCGGGCCGCAGGTTGGCTCGCGGGCGCCCTGTTGGAGCGGGCCGCAGGTTGGCTCGCGGGCGCCCTGTTGGAGCGGGCCGCCGGTTGGCTCGCGGGCGCCCTGTTGGAGCGGGCCGCAGGTTGGCTCGCGGGCGCCCTGTTGGAGCGGGCCGCCGGTTGGCTCGCGGGCGCCCTGTTGGAGCGGGCCGCAGGTTGGCTCGCGGGCGCCCTCGCCGCGCTGAATGAAGGGGAGGTTTGGCTCAGTGTGCGCATTTCGATTCCGCTATAATTGAACGAAATATTCAATGACGAGTAATTGACAATTATTTCCGAAACGAAATCGAAAAGCATCTTGGTCGATTAAAATTGTCAATTTGACTTCAATAGCTTCTTTGATACTCCAATGGCACCCGTTTGACGTAAAACATGAAGGAAGATAAACGATAATTGGGAAGGCGTAATGAGAGAGCGGGCTCCGCGCGCGCTGTTCACCGTCACTACCATACATACTCGCATGTTTTTGTGCTCAATATTTCATAATTTTTTGTTCATTTGAGATTCTTCATTTCAATTCTTTGATTACGAGTAGTTTCAATTACCTGCTGTCACACATACCGATATATCTAATACATCGTTCTGAACAATGGAGTATGTGAAAATACAGTCAGAACAATAAGTTGCAAAAAGCATCGGGTCACGTATCTGACACAGGCCGCCACCGCGCCGCCCCGCCCCGCCCCGGCCCGCCCGCGTGTGAGTGCGCGCACACAGCGGCCCGCGTTGTACACCAGTGCAGAGCTGTTGCTATGCGAGTTGGCCTGCGCTTGGATATACACAGTCGTGCAATATTAGACCTTAATTCCTAGATATAAGGATTTAACATTAAGTGCTTAGGTAGGAGGTCGGTAGGTAATGTTTTTTGGAGACTTTTTGCACAGCAGTGACGGTATCTATCAGTTTTCTATCTCTCTGTCTTGAACTTTTAACAATAAATTGCTGATTGTAAGTACTTTTCGCTCGTAATTCATCTCTTCTGGAGCATAAACCATAGCGTGTGTGAAAACGCAAGCCCTTTGTGCTGTAGCGCTAAATTGCAAGTTACAAGGTACCGCAGAGAGAGCGCGTAGCAACTAGCGCCGCGCTGTAACTTTCACAAAGCGCTCTGCAGGCCATTGTGTTCTGCCTAGCAACCGCGCGCCGCCCGCCGCCGACGGCCGGCACTGCCCGCGCCGCCCGCCGCCCGCCGCCGACGGCCGGCGACCCGCCCGGCGAACGGCCGAGACAATGCCCTTTGTCACAAAAACATGCAAATAATACTAACCCTATGCGATATTACTTTGGTTAATGTAATTTATCGAGTGGAAAGCTGTTCGAGCAGAATTATTAATGCGTTAGGTAAACGGATTTGTATAATCTCTGTTTCAGGAATTATAACGTTTCTAGAAAGCCATCGGCCTAATCCGCCTTAGTACTTAGAGCCTGGATTTGGAATTACTAAGCTCCGTCTTTATATTGTAGGAATTAAACCCATAAAAATAAGAAGGTAATAAATACATTAAAGGTTTCGGATTTGCAAGTTTTACAAATTTGCAGTAGGTATATGTAGCTACTGCTAAATTAATACAATGAATAAAATTAGATTTACGATAACAGCCACGAACGAAATGCATTTCCACACAAAGGAACTTCGACTTGGAATAAACAATCACCATAACAGTTTAAAAGTTAGTTATCAACACGAAATAAATGGTTCTGAAGCCAACCCTTTGGAAGTCCACAAACAGCTCGGTGATTGCGGCTGGTTATTAATCGTCCCCCTCCCCGCCGCCCCGCCCCCCCCCCTCCCTCCCGCGATAAATCACCGCCAATGGCCCAAAATATCAGTAATTTCGGATCCACGCACCGCCATAACGGACCTACCTCTCATAATCATTTTCCTTACTATAGCTTGTAAGTTATTTTATAGCCTATAAGCCCCCGTCTTTGCATGGCTACAAATTACACATTTAAACATTGGTATTGAATTACTCTATCTCTCGCTGTAAACTGGATTAAAATCCTATGAGTCGTTTGAAAGATCTAAGCGTATATGCGGCGACTTCATTTTATAATACATAGAAAGCTTGCTTGGCAACAGCGCCTCTTCGACTCTACTATTACATAAGAGTATCATTTCGATTGAGTAATAATAACCTTATAGATCGATTCATAAGTTCGAGAAATCAGTCCTCATTCATGGATTGATTTTCACCTATACTATTAGTCGTTATCTCATCGACGTATCGTATCTCGCCGTATGTTTATTTAGCTTGGGTGCTTTTTATGTCTTTTCATTCGTATTTCTGAATGTGGCATGCTTTCGAGACTTGGTAGGTACTCATCATAGTCAGCTATAATAAATATTGTGGACCAATGATCTTATTTAGAGTTGTATGTGTGAATGCTAAGGTGTATGTCGTGAAGCGGTGTTAAATCATCGTGAACGGGTATTATAATTTATTCGCGATGTTCCTGTCGACATTAACGGACAACGATTTGTGTCGTGTTGCGCGCTACAAGATTCGTGAAGTGTCGTAATTGCAGCCACGCACACGCAAACATTGTCTTCGCCCGAGTACTTCGCGTCGCAACGATTTGCTCCTAAAACGCGTTGATACGAATATTCGCCGTAAGGCGATAATGTAGCTGCAAAAGGGGTGTCCAGTGCGATAGTCACAGTAGCTGAAATTAGAAAGCTTACTGAAGAAGGCTTACTGCAGCAATGGCAGTCTTACCGCTGACTTTTAATACACACAACATTTGGCGTTGTGTTCACGCTGAGCCCGAGTTCCGCCCGAGCACAACACAATGGCCGCTCGCTCTATTCTCTGCATTCTGCATGGCAACCGTATGTTACTGTAATGGGAAATGATATCACGACTTTTTATTGCGGATATAATTGTGAAATTTCATGTTATGGACAGTAGGTATAATTATGTTATTACTGTAGTTTTTTAGTTGTGTTTTATAACTAGGTATTCGTTTCATATGGTTTGAGATATCAATATATTACGTATCGTCAATGTGTTTACGTTTTTGTGAACATCCCTGAATAAAAAAAATTTAAAATTTTATTCCAAGAAAAAAATATTTTAATTATTATTTAAGATTGTTACTTCTTCATTATTTTACTGCTACCTTTATTTTTTGTTACTAACTATCTTAACTGAAAAGAAAAGTAGAGGAAAAAGTGTCACGTAGTTTTATGTGGAACAGGAAAGGCCCAGGTCCTATTTACTCTTTTCTTAGAAAGTATAATATGTTTATATGCTAAGGGCAATTGTTTGTCATTCTCGATCACTTCGAATATTGTGCTTGTTAGAAGGTAACAGATCTATTCTAAATTTTTCATGTAAGTATATAGTATGTATCGACCCTAAACTGTTTTGCTATTAACAAAAGCGTAATATAAAATCACTTTAGAATACTGTCAGTATAAAAGTCATTACGACTGAATTATATTGAAATTAAAAAAAACGCACGAGGGTAAAATAAGAGCCTTTCGAATACAAACAAAAGAAATGAACCGTGCAAGCTAATGGCCCATATTTTGATGTATTGTGAGAGGAGCATCGCGCGTGACAGAGCGGGCCGTGTTCATTGTCTCTCTCACACTCATCTATTGCATGTAGGTATGATGGCCATGCTGCCTGCGCGGCCTACAGGCAGCCTACAGGGAACACTAACTTCATATATTTGTACCTATCGTCATTTCGGATTGCATCCACCGGGAACTCAATCATACCTATTCGTTCTTGTTTGGTAGAAATCTATATTTTATTCAGACAAAAAAATACAAATGGATCATTTCATTGTTATGTTACGGCAGAGAAGTGAACATTTTTAGAATATAGACTACGGATTTGCTAGCTATTTTCATATGTACCGAAAAATATGAAATAATGTACTGTAAATGCTTATAATTTTATCATCATCATTTCAGCCGTAAAAATTCCACTGCCAGTTATCATGGTTGGTAGGAAATATTATTTAATTTATTTTTACTTACAAAAATGTAATTCGTTTTTATTGAGATATATAATTAAGAAATTTAATTACATTCTTCTATCTGTTACTAGATTTCAGTTCGACATCACTTATGATATAATTTTAATTGATAATTATGAATTGACATAACTTTAATAGGTAATTCAAGTAGATATACTCGAACTCTTTTGCAGTGAGTGTCCCAACGGTGTGCCTGTACATGTTGACTTAAGCTAGTAATAAGACATTATTTATGATGTTTAAATGTGTAGGCAAAATAAAAAAAATATAAAAAAAAACGCAAAACAAGTCTCATGTCTGTTTAAAACTTCATACAAAGGTAACATAAAAAACCTCACATAACTACACACTCACTTACATTTTCACCCCCTGCCTGGGGGCTACGAAACTACGAAATACCAGTATCACAGGCGCTCCATGCACACGGAACTACGCGCCGTCTCAAAAACCCATTTCAATATGAAGAAGTGCACCCGCGCTAATTACACCCCACTGCTAGCTATTCTGTGCCCCCAACACCCCCAGCACCCCCGACACCCCCTGACAGCCAGCACCCCTGTTGCCATGCACAGATTACTTGCACGCCGCCGTTACACAGTTACATAAACTGATTGAATTTCCACCGAATCACTTGTAGGTTTTCATCGCAAATTGTGGGGAATGCTGCGAGATTGAATGTACTGAGGATGTGGTGCTCTGTGTATGGAGTCAGTTATGATACAGAATAAAGCAAACTGTAGAAGAATATAATAGTTTTTTGCATAAGGACTTAAAAATTCTTAGACAACGTAACAATGCACGCTATCTGTTCGCTAACGCACTCAACGCGTCGTATGTTTAATGATTAAATAATTCGTTGACTTAAATGTTATGATACTTTCTTTATCTACATCAGTTATTTATTAACTATAAAAATATTATGTTCAAAATGTTCAAAAAGTTACTATGTTTTTGATCATGTACGATCTTGTTATGACAAGTCAGACTTCTTTGGTGAATAATAGAAATTGGAAAAATAATATAACTTGAACCAATAACGTAACAATATAATGGTTATTGATAAGTATATTATGTATATTTTATGTTGAAACCTAAATTTTAAAGGCATTAAGGTTTTAAAAATTAGATAAAGCTAAGTAATAATGACGCCTTATAACAATTAGGGCTTGTTTTACAAAGTCCGAGTAAACTAAGCAATGGTTAGTAATGTCAAAAGGTATCTCCCTTTGTCTTAAGTGACTGAGCAAGATAGATATGTTTTAGCGATTGTCTAACATTATTCGGAGATAGTTAAATATGCCCTAACTATTAATTAAGCTATTGTAAATTGATTGACTTGGTGCTTAGTTTTATAAAATACTATTGAACATAAGAAGCCAGAAATTTAACTAGTGCTTTTTTCTGTTAACGCTAATGAAAATACTTACACCGAAACAAAGTATACATATATATTATGAACAAAGGTTCCAGGGTGGGTCCTGGCCCGTAGCACCGCGTAGAACTTCGTAGCATTCTCGTAGACCCCGTAGCGTGTCCGTAGCGCTTCATTTTCTCAATACTTACTCGAAAATTTCCCCTTTCCGACGCCCGACTCCCAAAAATACCTCTCATTGTAATGTACCGTCCAATTCAAGGCATATTTGAGTACTTTTTTATCTGATTCAATAGAAATTTCAATTTCCTTGAGTTCCCGTCGAAGGGCCCAACTTTTATCGCGATTCTTTGTAAATCAGTAATCAATATCTGGAGTTTGAAGTCACTCACAATACTATCTACACAATGGTTGCTCGACTCAGTGTATCATTAGGGTCGAGCTATCAGTTAAATGTATTTTTATCTAAATGGCTAACCGGTGTCCATTCATAATGACCTGCGGATAAGTGAGCTAGATAACCTAGTTTACAGTAATTACCAACTAGGTACATACAGAGTCGTAGGTATTAAACTTAGTACTTAATATGAGGAAATAATATACCTACTTCAATCGCATGATTCAAGTGCCAGGCAGACAGGACGGCACTTGAGTATAATTGTGTTCTTATCAATCGTCTTGTTATATAACTTATCTCGAGTCTGTACGTCTGCCACTTTCACCTACCTGCCTATGAGTGGGTTTGTAATCGATAAAGGGATCATGTATGGAAATCAATAAATGAAAACAGCTGTGTTATAATCATCAGTCTTTATTTTCTTTAATACAGGTAACCCATATATTTTTGGCTTAATTTTACTTAATTATGCCTTTATGTAAATGTTCTTAAATTAAATTAAATAAGCACAATTGAATGATAAGTATGCTGAATGTATTATTCAAATGTTTGTTGCCAGCACACAGTAGTAATTGGAATGAACATCGATTCAATGTGTTATCAACTCAAGGTCGGGCCGCCCTGCTCGGCGGCGGTGCCCACACTCCAATGCCTACTGACCTAGTAGCACTCTATACCTGCTACAATCAATTTATAAATAAAGACAATCAAATCATTTAACAATTTGCTGTAACAACAAACAAGGAAAACTTTATCACATTAACAATACATTTAAATGTTGAATTCATTAAAAACATGAACACCATTAAATACAATTCTCCAAAAAGTACACCCAACCAGCGCTGATTTAACTTATAATAAATGAAATACATAATATAACAACCTATTCCATTAAAAATCAGTATTACAGCACAAAATGCATTAAATCATCTAGTTGAGCTGCCAAGTGATCATAAATAATACTAAACATGTTACAACTGAACAGCGATGATGACATATTTATTAAAACAAAGTCTCATATTGTACAACATTTTACAAGCACGCCCAGTGTTCGTAAACAAACCACCGAACTCGTTTGGCCGCAGCGGGCCAACAAAGGGGCCTTACATAACAACACTAAGTAAATAACGTGTTCGACTCGATCGCTCCAAAGCAGCTTCGGCCGCTATTCAGTACCTACGACGACCGCTGAATACCTAGCAGGCACGTGTATCGACACAAACAAAGCGTTCAAATGCTAATTACTGCCTAAAGTTGAAACCGCGCGACGCGAATACTGTTCAACTTACCAACACTCCACATACAGCAGACACAGAATGATGTCAGCCGCTGCGAGCAAAGAAGCGACAGCCGCTTAGTATGTGCGCCGTGTCCGACAGACACACAGTTTCTAATGTTTCGTGATGTGCGATAGAGATCAATAATGTTTTCGCTGGTAACAGATTCAATAATGTCCGTAAACGTGATAGAAAAACGAACACAAAGAGTGACAGGTTCGCACAGTCGACGTGTCGCGACGCGCCGCGCCCCGACGCTGCAAGACGAAAAGGACGCACTATCGAAGGGTCTTTGTTAGGGGATGGGAGATTGAAGGGATAAGGGATTCTTTTGTTGAAAACCTTTTCGGACAGGTTGAAGCCTGCTAGGGATACACCCGATCCCTTATTATCTCACAAAGAATTACATATTCACAATATCCCGAACTGAATTCCTACAAGAATCCCACATCTCACGCACATTCTGAACCCGTCGGTTTACACATACACTATGTTAAAAGTAATTTAAAGAACGCTTTTCATCGCTAATGGATCATAAATATATCAGAAGGTTTAATAAAATAAAAGTTAATGTGTGTATAGTGTATTATAAAGAAAACAATGATTTCAGTATCATGACAAGAAATGACAAGATCTATAATTAGTTATCAGGTAACGCCGAGCCTTACTGATAGCGCTCATTGCATTTGAACGACCCCCTTCCGCAATAACCCACTGAAGATAGCAGGGGTACTGAGTAGATGATTATAAGCTAAAGACGGTAAAAGAAAATGTAGAAAAATAGAGTCATGTAGCTAAAGATGATGAGAAAAGTCTTGATGTAGAGTCAGTTTTGAAATTTGTAGAGAGTTTTATCAAAGTAATGTGAAATTGATTTTAACGACTTCACGTTTATATCGAGTGTTTTTATCGCATTTGTTATAGCTATAGTCGGTATAGCTATGGCTAGTGAGTCAGCGGCCAAGGCCAGCGCGCCCCGCCCCGCCCCGCCCCGCACCGCCGCCCGCCGCTCAACAACAACCTTTTTTCATTTCTCTTTTTGTAGCCAGTTTTTGCGCTCGGCAAGTCCCGGTGTTGCACGGCTGTTGCTAAGCGCACTAGCGGCCGCAGCTAACTTCGGTTACTTTCTATCGACCCGCTCGCTCTACTGACTACTTCATTGTCTTTATCTACTCTATCTGTCGTTTTCTCCTAAGTTTATTCAGTCATCAGACTTAAAATTTCTACATAATGTTTGTGTAGATAATGGTTGTCTAATGGTTAATGTTCTATAGCGTCTTTTATAGCTATATAACTGCTTAGTAACTGACATTGCTTGAAGCATTTAAATGTTTTAATCAGATTAAAATTTTTAGCTATCACGAATTCTATCTTTGACTAAAAAGGCTAAATATTATTAATAAATTGATGTTGGGTAAGACTTTTTGTAAAGTCCTATTCAAACAATTATCCCCTGCTATAAAATGAGACAAAGGGAGCTACGAATTTTCGTCATCTATTTGAAACAAAGACAAGCCCTACATAAAAGCAACAATAAGTCTTTGCAAAAGAAATAAAATAGATCCTGGGAGTGATTAACTTTTTGCTGAACAAAGAAAGTTCGAGAAAAGGCCAAAGTTTTGTGCTGATGTAACATCGCCGGCTGCCGGCGCTCGCGAGCCTGACTCACACTATTGTTAACTAACCGGCTAATTAAAATGTATGTGGATTGTGCTACAGAAAGGATTCGTTTTGTATCCATAAATTAAGTGGTAATTGCGCTTGATTTATATTTGTTCGACTCTGTCGCCGAAATGGGCTCCGAAACAAAGGGAGTGCGGGCTCCTCCGGCCTCCTTTGTCCCCAAACCTCTTTTGTTTATAGTTTTCTGACGCAATGTTTTACGAGTTTGCGCTGGAAATAACGATTGGAAATATTAATTTGCTTTTTGATAAATTGACTCTGTCTTATTTACGAGATTCAGACGTTCCTCAAATACAAATGATTGGTCTACGCCGGCGACATGATTGATCTCGGGAGCGCGGAGGAGATGTTGCCAAATTTTTTTGGTAACTTTGAAGATTACTAGGCATTTATTTATCTCGACTGAAATCTGTGGTTAGTGATGTCAGAGTTGTTACTGATATTTTGTTTACGAATCACTGGGACACAAAGTTAAGCACTAGAAAGCTCTCTCCAATTCTTGAAATAATTTGTACATTACGAATGGTAGAGAATGCTAACAAAATTGTCTTACCTGTTAAAACACAACTTTTTTATCACAAATATAAACATTTCAGAACAAGTCAGAAATAGTCACAATGCACATTAAAAATTAAAATTCGGATAAAAAAAGCTTATCTTATCTACTAGGTAGAGTTTTAAACAAAATTGTAGAGCAGCGAGATCGTAAACAACGATTGATAGCGTCCGTGCGTCTAGCTGTTAGCTCCGACAGCTAGAGATGGGGGTGGTTCTGGCAGCTTCCACCACCGGCACCGACGCGGAGACAAAGGATTTCTGGGACGGAGGAGTCGAAGCCGGCACCGGCGCGGGCCGGCGCGGAGGCCGGCGCGGCCGGGCGGCGGACGACCGGCGCGGCGCGCGGCGCGGGCACACTGGCGCGCGGGGCCCCGCGCCGCCCCGCCCGTCGCCCGCGCACCCCCCCGCGCTCCCTCTATATAAAAGGCGCCTCCTTCCCGGCGCAGTCAGTCCGTGACAGAGAGCAACGTCGGGTGGGTCCAAGCCGCGGGCAGACAGCACCCCGAGGTTACGAGATCTGATCTGATGCGGTCGTGAGCGCCGTTCCACTTCCGACGATCTCTCCGCTAGCCGGTCGCACGCGCAAACTACTAAAGACACTTGTGATATTTTCAACTAGTTCGGTTCCGACGCGGAACCCGCTCGTTTATTCGGTTTTACAAAGTGTACAATATAAGTAAAGATTTGGAGAACATGGAGATCCTGCCGGTCACGAACCAGTTTAACGTCGGCTTCAATGGCGAAAAAGGTGAGCTGACTTTCTATTCCGCGAGTTAGAGTGGCCGCGAGGATGCGGCTTTCTCGTCGGCGCCCGAGCCGGCGCGGTGCCGGCCGGCCTCGCCTCCCAGCTGACGCGTCAGCTGTTCCGCTCGATGCGCTTCTGCGCCCTTGGAGCTGCGCGAGAACTCTGATTCCAACTCGTTGCTTAGCTAACTTTCCACTGACCAGAAGATTCTAGAAGTTCTAATAAGGACTTATCGATAGCTTTGATTTGAGCGATTAGATTTGTTATTTAGTTTTTTTTTTATTGAGTATTTGTATGTTGTGTGAGCAAAGTGCATAGATCTCTAACAGTATATTTGTATTGTCGTAGCTTGGAGCAGTCCAACATGGTTGGAGCCGGAACCGGAGCCCGGGAGCGAGGACTCGGGCGTGGTGGCGCTGGCGGCGCGCCTGGAGCGCGAGCTGCGGGCCGCCAAGGGCGCGTCCGAGCTGGCCGGCGCCGAGGTGCTGGTCCCGGCGGAGCTGCTGGCCCGCGCGGCGCGCCACACGCTGGCGCTGGCGGAGGAGGAGCCCTGCGGCTCGCGCGGCGCGGCCGTCATCGTGGACGTGGCGGGGCGCCGCCTGGCCGCCTTCAAGGTGCACGCCGGCGCGCTCACCACGCACGAGATCCACATCCACCTCGAGCACGACGCCACCAACTGGACCAGCATACTGCCGCAGTTCCTCAAGTGAGTTCTCCCCCTGCCCTTTTGCCCGCGACTACTCTACATTCCACCCGAGTGTGCGGCCGTGCTGACGTTACTCTCTCCCTTGCAGAAACCTGACGCGCAGCGGCACCATCATCATCAGCCCGCAGTTCACGATAGAGAAGAAGAAGCTGTTCCGCAGCCAGGCGGAGTGAGCGACCGAACGCACCGTAGTTCAACAGATATCAATATTACTATATATTTGGATAAAGCGCAGCGTGATAGGCGGAGGCGGCTCTGATCTCAGCGAGTGATAGCGATACCTTGATCCAGTTAGTCTTAGGTATTATTTTTGTTTCGAGTTCGATTCTATTCTGAAGTTGTGAGAGTCTGTACTCTCATGGATGCAATGTATTTATTGAGGCGACGACGGAGAGGCGGCGCCGCCGGATATGTGTACGTTTTTGTATTGTACTAGTTCGTACATTTGTTTGTGATACTACTTTTGTAATGTATAAAATTAAAATGAGAAGATATACTTTATGAATGAGAGTAGAGCAGGGAGAGCGCAGGCGCGCTGAAAAGATCTCAGGTTATATTATTATAGTTATTAAAAGTATTAAGTTATTTAAGTTAATATAAAGATTGAAATGTTTTGTAAGATTGTCCGCGCGCCGGGCAGCTAGTGCCGGACGCGTCGGAGGCATTTTCTTCATCCAGTGTATATTCTACATTAAATGTAAATCAATAGAATACAGTTTTTAAAAGAAATCTAAATGTTTGTAGGGTCCAGTGTTTAAACGCACAATATCATAGTACCTAGAGTTCACTTTCATCAATAAACATTTAAAAAATGCTGCATACAACATTTTACTTCTCATTAAGTCGATGTTTTACGCAACTCAAACTAACAATAACTACTTATATAACTGTATCAATTTTTTAAGATTGATATTATTGTTAGGCCGTAAAAGAAAATGTAGAAATTATGAAGAAAAAAAATACATAGATTCAAATAATGAAGCTACTTGTTTACATTTCCCCTCCCCCCCCCACGCACACACGCGCGGCGCACCCACACAGGCGCACCGCGATAAGTTATTCCAAACATATGATACGAGTAGAAAAACAAAGAAATCATTGTGTGATTTGCATTAAGTAAACGAGCTAGCGACTCGGAGGAGGTTCTATAATTGGAAGGCGACTCGGACCGGTTTGAACCGGTTCCAGTAGAGATTGGTGCAACCCCCATCCTCGTGGTTGTCGATGTGCGACCAGTCTGTGGCTAATAGGAGATAGCACGTCCACACGCCGCCCGCCGCCGACGACCGGCGCGCCCGCCGCCGCCGGCGTCTTGACCCCCTGCCATCTCTCCACACAATGAACTCTCATTTGGCCGAAGTTCCTTCTTTAATCAACTTAATTAGGTAATGACATAAAAAGTTCTGTTTTATGCGTTACCCAATAAATTAAAATTGGTTTTACGAAACTTAAACCCAAGTTAGGAGACGCTTTTAAAATTCAACGTCGATAATTTATTTGACGACTTTTTTAGAACAATTTTGTAGAGAGATAAACACCTAATGATGCTGGAGATTCAACAATCACTGTTTGTGAGAGCAAGTGCACGTAGACTTGGTACGCGTTATATTATTTGGACGAAGTGAAGACTATGTTTGAAGACCAAAGCGACACTACATGACATTTTTACCTACGCGGCAAAAATGTCCCGCGTCACAGACGCTCCCACATCGCGTCCCGCTTCCCGCGTCGCTAACAAGTAGGTTTGGTCGAAACCTGATTTAAAAAAATGCTGAAGTGTTTGCTAAAAATGAATCATATGGAATAACGCCTTATTACCACAGAAACAGTTCTTAAAGCAACTACCAAACCGTGTGATGAAAAGCAAGTGCTAGATAATATAATAGTGCCGGCTTCTCGGCGTGAACAATCGACGCGATTCGGCGTGGCGACGCCGGCCGCGACCAGAATCACAATTGCTTATCGCTGGCTTCCTATTGATTTATTCAATCCTACAATTGATATCTGCCGCTACACGCCGGCTCCAGGGACGCATACATAATGCTTATTAAACTTATCATAATAATAACGTTTGAAATTTAACGAGTAGTGTAGTGTGGCGTTTCTCCCTTCATTATGGACTAATTTGTTCAATGTTGCAATGGTTTTAATAGTTATTCTTCAAAATAAATCAAATTACATAAAAAAAACTCCAGCCGTTCTCCAAAAACACGACTTTTGTATTAAAACTGAAGATTCTATTCTACTTCTATTTTCCATCAAATAATTGAATTTCGGAATATGCATCAGACTAGAAAACACTATTTTTGTTTCCAATCCTGATAAAGTTGGGTTTGATGGCTCGAGGCTGTTGTTTTATAAAGGTTCTGCATAATAGACCTGTTTTATTTTATTCATACCTTTTTATATTTTATATTTAAAGATAACAATATGTAAAAGGGATCATCGTTCACCGAATGGACCCCACTCTCCTCAAATCAAAGAGATAAAAGTAATTTGGCTTGTTTATGTCATCGCCGTCGTCGCCATGTTTTTGTGGCCACATTTAGATCCATGTGTGTCGATAGGCGAGCTCGCAGCTAAATATCCAACGCATCTGTTTCTTTCTCTACATAGAGCTATTATAGAGCCGACTAAAAAAGAGATTATCAAAAACTATAAATAATCTCTATATCTTGTAACTTTCTTATTAAATTGATTAAGCAGAATACCTATTGTTATATGTAGGCATCAGCCTATCGTAGATACTTTGTAAGAATCGACGCCAACACGGGAAATATTCAAGTCAATTTACCAGATACCTATAAATTTGTTGTTTCTGAACATGGAACTATCAAACTGCGTCCAATAAACATAAAAGCAATTCATGTACGAAGCAAAAGGCTGTAGCTTGTGAGCCGCTGTCGGCAGGCGGAGGCGCGGCGGGCGCCTTCTCGCGCGAACTATCCTCGAGCCTGATATTTAGGCGTGTTTTAACAGATTACACCGTTCGGATTGTCGCTATGTGAAATGGAATTACAGCTGAAAAACAAGCCGCTAGGTGCCGAACCAAATCAGACCTTATCTACCCGCGATAGAGCCGGTTACGCCTCGCACCGCGCTATTTGTACAACTACACCAATATTGACTCAAGTGCTTTAAAGGCTGTTCTATTTCTGTCGATTATGTTTCGTATTGAATAAAAATAATTCGCCTCAGTGTGGCCAAGTGTGGCGGAGTATCTGTAACAGTTAGCATTATCTTTATAGCCGCAGCCACTAAGCTAAGCGACCTTATTTATTGAGTTCTAAACAACGTGCTCGGAGCTAGCGCCACCCACGGCTTCGAACGTCGCTTACAAATGTCCGAAATTACCATAAATCCGTATTATGTGAGATACTCGTATATATACACCATAACTAGATATAATGGGCGCTATTTTATCTACAAAATATTTAAAAATAACATGGATTTGACGTCAAATGTTATGGCTGAATCAACCCGTTCTTCAATAACAATCCGCATATATCAATTTCATTAGCATTATCAGCTTTGTCCATTTCCTACATGATGTGTGGGGAGAGCATTTATTCTCCTTCCATTTTCCTCTATCAGCAGTCATCTTTCGAATCGACCCATTCTTAAAGAGCCCTTGGGCGATTCATACCGGGTATAAACAGGTCGCGGTATGAAACGACCAAACGCCATTACTTTCTAACACATCTATCACATGCTATCCTACTTAAGCTTCGATACCTGGACTTATAATTCGCGTCATTTCGACAAATTTGTCGCAACCGAGGTGGCAGTAGGTAATCCTTATCAAAGCGTGATAACCATGTGGGTTGATAAGAGCTAGACGTAGATAAGAGGCGCGTCGCCCGTCCGTCTGACTGGTGAGCCCTCGTGTGCTCGTGTGCTCATCAGAGCTCAGATAGCAAACAACTTAACCATGATTACACCTCGGATTAACCCGGATTTGAACCTCAGCAGGGAGCGTTGCGTTGCGTTTTATCTGTTTTTGTGAGAGGCTGTTTGACACAAGTTTACACGAATTGTGGGGGGTACGGATACCGAAACCTTACCCTCTATCGTATGGTTTACTGCACTTATACCATTTAATATTCGCCTATACTTTCATTTTTCTTAATCTGTATGTATAAAGTTACTTTAAATAGGCAAGAGCGGAACCCCTTTAACATAGGTACACTTGAAAGGGGGTTTCCGATGCATTCATTTATATTATGTTACTGAACTAAACAATTTTATTTATCTGCGTGTGCAACAGAAAAGATAAATGTATGAATATGATTACAATACAAAACTCTTTATGCCTATATGTCTAATTACAATAAAAATCAATAATAATTAAAATGTACAAAATTAGTGAATCAATTGGCGGCCTTATCACTGACAGCGATCTCTTCCAGTCAAAATTGTGATGATATTTTTTTATAACGCTTTAAAGTTTTCCAACAAAGATGCCAACATCTTTATAACTTAAACTTTTAATGTAACAAGTTTCTTGTTTAAAATTGTTTAAAAACCATGATCGTTCCCAATGTTTCATTGCCAAAAATATGTGGTAATGGTGGAGACAACAATACGCTTTTACCATCCAATTTACAGCATTTCTCCTCACACTTACAGATGCAACAGTAATTGTGCTCGCACCTTTGCAATTGCATAAATACTTAATACATTCAAAGTACGCTTTTACACTTTTGCACCCATTCATGATAAAGCAGCCTCCACACGCGTCATGCCAGCCTCGGCTGGCGTGTGGCCACACCATCTGATCATCAGCTGATCGTCACGTCAGCTGACTCCTCGAAATGTCGGTTAGCGCACCTTAGGCAGATGTTTACTGACAACCGTCGCGCGGCCAAAACACTCCGAGAAACTTCCAGAAAAAACGGCAGCACTCATAACTCTCCGTTTACTGTTGTCGGGTAAACAGCTGATTGTGCCCGTATGGCAACAATAGGCTTCGAATGACAAATTATGTTATCCGATATTGTGAAGATCTATTCAATATCACGAATGGGTAATAATGGTTGGGTGGTTTGGGGAAATTTGTCAAGGTTTGCGTTGATTTGACTAAAGTTGAGTGTGTTTTTATAGTTGTCTGGCTGGTGGTGATAAGCCGTGGCGGCTCACCTGCGCGGGCCGCGGGGTTGTCTCTATCGGGGTTCCGCAGCGCCCTTCAAGTTCCCTCATGCATAAGTTAATAGATTTAAACAAACTGTAGCCCCGTACACCACAGGTTCTGCAGACTTTTGTTAAAGATAATTAATTCGAGATTTTATTTATTATATTTTAAGTAATACTGGCTGAAAGTGCGTTAAACCGTAATTTAAGGACGGAACAGGAGACTTTTGCTGTATGTTTCTATCAACAGCTTACAGTAAGAGTTTATTATTTAAAAATAAATATATATCGACCTAAATTTTTGTTGGATTTGCCCCGTTTCTTTTTAATTATATTATGAACGTCTAGGAGAGCTCTGACGATAATCGACGATGTTTCCACTCATTTCCATCTCATTAGCAGGTTCTAACTCAAAACTCTTAATTGTGAGTTCATCCGGGTGGCGGGGGAGGGGGGGGGGGGGAGGGGGCAGGTAGCGGCGATAAGTAGGACTGCTTCAAACGATTACAGGAATCGCGGAAGTTTTGCAATTAACGTGAATAACGTGAATTACGCCGTTTAGGCCGGCACCGGCGCCCCGCCTCCCCTCCCCTCCCCCCCCTCCCGATCCACAAACCACGTACACACAGTTTGTTCTAACGCAACTTATGGAATAATTTTGGGATGCCAGCGTTATGGGATGAATATCTTGCATTCCGACACCAACGTTAATGTAATGCGTAGAACCTTGGGTTTGCCTTTTCTCTGTGTAATTTAAATAAACTTGAATTCTAGTTCATAATTGCTCTACCGTTTGCTCTACATTACACAATTGTTGAAACTATTTTCCGTTGTTTGCGGGAATTATGTAAGTTTCTGTATTAAGGCGGAGGATATAGATGGTCCGGACATTGCAGCGCACACCCACATTATGTCACTCCGCACGTAAAAACATTGTCGTATCAGCGTTGGGAGCTGAGAAACTTCTTCAGATTATGAATAATATTAACTCGATTGTTTGGTTTAATTAAAATAATCTAGTTTGAGCATTATTGGGTTTTTTATGTTGGAATATTTGAACAATCAAAACAAAATCAACCCCTTTGTCCTCTTTACAACATTGGATTTCACAAAGTCATTCATTGAGACGATTCGATTTCCGCCGACAAATCAGTGTTTGTTTATTCTGCATGAAATTTTGCTTCTGGGTGGGTTTCTATACATGTATGTGCATGTTGTATCAAGTCGTATTATCAGATGTGTAGTACCCGTAACTTTAGAAAAAACATCCATCTTTTTCCAATATAAATTAAAAAATATATAATTCCGGACAATTCACCCAACAACATAGCCCCGCGGTAAGCCTGTGTTACGCGCACTAGACATCTGATATACTTTATATAATAGACATGCATTTAGATATTTTTCATTATACTTAATAAACACCCAAATTATAATTGTAAATATGATTGTAGAGTTCAAGTTATTAACCTATAGTCGAGTAGGGCTTTTCGTTAGCTTTTAATCTGGGTCTGTGATGTTGAGGCCACTGGAGGCCCATCGCCGAGCTTGGGCCTCCGCGCCTCGGCCTCTCATTCGGCCCACGTCGCTGCAATGGCCGTTTAACCCGACTAAACGGCTCGTAATTCAATTTAGCTGTGAAACGAGTTCCTCCTCCACAGACGTACAGAACAGCTGGACAACTCTATACATATATATGTAGATGTATCTATGGTGTATTGTTTTGTTAGAATAGATTCTAGACATTTATCATCCATAAAGTTTGTTGTTTGTGTTCATTGTTTTCGTACAATTCTTGAATGTAATATAATTTCAGTTATTTTATTATGTAGTTTCTTACGTAAGTGGTTTTTCTTATAAGATATTAAAAAAAAGTGGTTACAATAGCCTATGTCTTCTGATATGTGAGCTTTTGCGTAATTATTGTAAAGTTTTTGCGTAAAAGAGCAACAGCTCACTTATTGATAACTATTTCTTGATTAGAATCAGAATGTCGTTGTGATACCCTCCCCGAGCGTGCCGGCGAGTGCGAGTGAGCCGGCTGCCCCGGCCGGGCTGCAGCCTCACGTACTTCACTATAAATAGCGACAACAACAAGGGCCACTTATGGGCAACGCAACCTTCCACAAAACACACAAAAAAACATAGCTCTCAACCTTATGTTATTACCAATAGAACTCAAAATCATATCTCGATTGCTACTATCGGATTGGTACATCAGTAGTTTACCATATTCCAAATGCAGCTACTATATTTGATAGTAGCCTCTGCGCGATGGAGATAAGGTTGACTTCGGTCTGGCGGAGGGCTCGGCCGCGTTGTGATTATGAACAATTTTATTAGGTGGTTAATTTATTTGTTTGTTGTGCGGCACTTGCGCGGAGTTAGCGGACGAAAATAAAACCGGTTAGATAAATAGGTTCACTTACTGCAGTTACACATTTAATATTTCAGTTAGATTTAGTGGTCCGAGTGCGGACTGCTCCCGCAGCTCGAGTATCGCGGACGCGTAGCTGCCGAGGATTTATGATTTTATTTAGATTTCAAGGCTTCACCTAGGGACAACTTGTTAAGATAGGTGGAGAATAGAGATTGTACCATGAAATCTACGTTGCATAGAAAATATAATGATATTATGTAATAACCAAACAAGGTACAGTTCAATTTGATATAATAAGCGTCTAAGATATTTTGACTACTTGATCACACTCAATATTAACAAAAATTTGTCGAAATGTACAACCACCCAGGCATAAAAAGCTGCAATTATCTTTGTCTTTTATAATTAAGAGAATTCGAAAGTCTGCAAATTCATTTATACTTAGTATTTTTCAATGAACAAAAACTTGTTAATTGAAAAATTGTATCTTTATAGAATTGAGATTTTTCTAAATTTTACGGGCGTTTATATTTAAATCTATGTAGGCATAGCAATTACAGCATAACATTACCGTATAAATTTAAACTGTCCGGCATTATAACTTATTCCAGGGGGTGGAGATACAGGCAGCAAACTTCCAAGGTACTCAAAAATGGATAAAATATCAATATTTTTATTATTATCTCGTTATTTTTTATTTTAAGGCGTTCTATGTCCCTTTCTTATTGGTCTTTCTTACATACTATAGGTATTTAGGCACTCAATCGTCTTCTTCATCCTCTGTGTAATACGTTAGATGAAACCAGCTCGCTGATTGATCAACAGATGAGAATCATTACCATGAGCTATCGGCCGTTACGTGAGTTGTGCAGCCTTGTGCGCCCACGCGTGGAGGGAGATATGTGATAAATTACTTATTAGGATCTTAAGCGAGATAAAAATATGGTACAAAATAAATATCTAAAACTGATTTCATGAATCACAAGTTAAGATTATATGGGTATTCTTACACATATTAGTTAAGAACGTCGTTATTAAACACTTTTATTTATTTTATTATTGTGAGGATATATTCTAGCTGATTAAGGCCTTAATACATTAGAATTGAGTGATAAGAAATCAATTGAATATTTCTTGTTTTCTACCCTCTCCAACTTCAAAGTTTTACAAGATGTCACCAGGTACTCTGCAAAAAGCAGTACCGGGCTCGGTGCTTCTAATTAAAATATCATCAAAATATGTTCACAGACAAAAACATTCATAGATAGGATAGGATAGGATAGGCCCGACAAAAGCTTCAAATTGTTGAATCTTCTTTTACAAAATGACCCTTTAAATGCAACTGGAAAAAGCAGTAACACTTTCAACTTGACTTGACACGATCTTATAGTTTATTACCAGAAAGACTATCATGCCAGCCTTTATATCTAGCTATACGTATTGAATAATGTAACACTGTACGTTTGTTTGTAAGTGCGGTAGGTAGGTCCAGCATGTGCCGTGATTTGGGCTATAAAGCGCAGTTACGGTCAACGCGCGCGTGACACACATGCGCTCACGTTTCCCACAAACGCTACAAATCGCTGTATACTGAAACAAAATAAGAAAGTCTGATATTAAACCCAAATAAATTAATTATCATACCCACTGCTGGAGACATGTCTAACTCAAAATAGACTATAACCCACCACGCTTGTAAAATGCGGGTTCGCGATTCTTAGAGGATTCTAAGACAAGCATAGAACAAAAACCAGCAATATTTAATCATTTGTAATTGTGAGTTTGATCAATGAGACAAACTTATCAGCGATAACATTAGCATAATGAGGCCTTAATTCATAGTCGCAAATAATCTATGATTACTTTTAATATATGAATACATTTGTAATTGCTAATATAAATAATTAACTATAGGCAATTCCATCCTACAGTTATATTTAACATAAAGTAATTAAATATTATTTGAGATTCTTCTGACGCAAATCTGTTTACAGGAAAAAATATCTGTAGAAAAATACTAGATACTGTTTACTAGGTTTGTATTAAAACCTTTCTAGGAGTAATTAAAACCGAGTTCAATTTAAGTTCTAATCTAAGTACATATGTATAACAACAACTTTTGCACGTTGAGTGCGAAATAATAAAATAATTCATAATTTGATCATGAAAAATGAACGCTTTGTGTCCAGTACACAATATTAAAACTATAATTTTGTTCTTGCTCCGCTCAAACATGAATTGTAATAAGATTTTTGTAGCAAACAAACAGGAAATGCTATGTACATCTAGGAAGGAAGGCTGTATATAAACACATATTAGATTGTAAAAAGCCTGTTGAATAGTTGTAGCGCGCATGGCAACAGGGCGCGCGGGCGCATTGTTCGCTTTTTATGGAATTATGCAAACCGCCATTGTTCGCGCACAATGCCTTCATCTTCTTTTTGTGGGTTTATCATAATTATAGCTATTTCATGGCTCGCTGGCCACAACTTATTGTTTAAATATGTGATTTGGTAATTGTATGAATTGGGGAATAAGTAAATGATTTAGTTATGAATTTAACTGAATAGATCATTTAAAAGATTTTTTTTCAAGGTTTTCGGTTTAACGCTGTAATCATACACATATGTTCCATCCAAAAGTTGCCTGGAAGAGATCGCTTTTTAGCGACAAGGCCGCCCATTGTACATTTTGTTTCCTACTTGTTGTTGTATTTTGTTTCCCTGTGTGTGCAATAAAGTGTTTTGTATTGTATATTTTAATTGAAATGGTATTTTAACCATCTATTTATTAGAAAATTAAATGAAAATCGTCCCTAGTTATTACATATTTATGTAATATGATGTATTTGCTTTGAAATTATTTTTTTCCAGAAACCTCATTAAATTTTTTCGTTATTTACTCCCGAGCTTTCCCCGAGTTTAAGAAGATTAGAAGTAATTCTTCCATCTTATTGGTTGAATGGTGTTTGTAGCTTTACTCGTAAAAATACTGGATTTGTCAATAATCATGTTAATATAAGTTACAGATATCTTAACATACTTTGTAAGAAATCATTATCATCAGTTTTCCAATTTTTGGTAGTTGCCCCTCAGCAGTAAACGAACCCGCACTCGCACTCCAAAGCCGCCAGTGGGGTCCGCATCGTTACTGGAGACAATCAGTTACACAACAGCGCAACGGAGGTCGACCCTCAATTGCCTCACAAGTTAATTGAAGGATATTTTTAGCATGCGCGCGAGTGCGAGTGAGTAGGTACGTGCTCTGTTCAATTGGCGCTGTGTGACAGGGACGACACTAATTACATTATAATTGGTGGAAATAGATGGTTTATTCGAGACTAACTTGCGGGAATATACCTATTATTGTGCAAATATATTAAATTCAAATTACTATCACGGATTTCGAGACATCTCGAGCTGAACAGCATCTGCCGAATATCACCTACGAACAGCAATTATTCATGTATTTAATAGGTGCTCTTCGAGCTTTGAGGTAAAGCCTGGGGATAAACGGAGAGACACAATAGGAGAGTGAGAGATAAAGTGGTGGCGGGTTCGATTCCCATAGGGTGATTTGAATCCCCCTAATAGTTCAAAGAATAGGTATCATATTACTAAGACTCTGTCCGTCTGTCCACAACCTGACCGTGCTTGTGATATCCTCAAACCGGAGCTTGCGTCGTCCATCCCACGAAGAGGGAATTCTTCGCGGAATGATCTATGACCGGAGAGTAGCCACTATTCCGCTCCATGGCTGAGTAAAAAGAGCATCGTGTATATAAAAGGCCAAGGTTTATCAGATCTGGTCATCCTATCTGTGAGTCGGTGACCAGGTACATCATGAGAACAGGTGAGCTCGAACCTAGTGGGTTACGCGCTTGTGGTTTTCTGCGCTGCGGGGTAGGTATGACTCTCGTATCTGCTGAATGCTGTAACACACGGCATGTGTGTGTGTGTGTTAGTGCAGTCGGGCGTCGCTGGGCGCAGTAAATCATTGCCCGCGCGTGCGCAAATAGACTTGGCAGGAGCGCACTGCCACGTGCACCTACAGACGGACAGATAAGTGATTACAACGTACTGCATTTTTTATCTAACTAGCTGACCCGGCAATCGTTGTTTTGACAGATGCGCAACAAAATGTGTCTGCTACTGTCAGTTGCCATCGGTCACTATAAATATATAATAAGCTTTCGAAATGAATGCTTGATTTTTCCCGACTCTTTCCACAATTATCATCATAATTCAAGTAATTCTCAGACATCCTTAACAAATTATACCTATATTAAAACCTTTCGATTGAGTTATTGGCTTATTGCTGAAAACATTACGATGATCAGTTTTCTAGGTTTTGAGGATATTCCAAACGTAAAGACGGACGGCCGCGGCAGGGGACATAAATGTATACTAAGCTAAGTATTCCTACACGAGTTAGAATGGTATTTTAAAAGAATATTATAATTGTGAATAATCTGTGCACTGGCACGCTCAAATAAACTCTTTTTTTTATATTAATCGAGTATCGATTATCGATATGAATCGATCGTTGCTGATAGAAAGAGTTAATTACGTTTTTAGTATCTTAGTAGATTTAAAAATTTCTTGAAATACTAAAGTTATTTTATGAAATTGGAAAGTAGGTATAGAGAAACAAATATGTAAGGTGTTATCGAACATCACATTTTCTGTACAAGAATCGAAACAGGAGGAGTTCTTCGGTTATCTTCAAAAATATATATTTTTGACGCTTTATTTTGGTTATTTACTTGCTCACACAAAAGAACAGGTATCGTTGAAACGCTTAGAAAATGTCGTACAAGTTTGTGTTCTATGTCCGGAACTTTAGACAACATATCTTTAGATTAACATAATTCAAATTATAAATATACAGGTACATTCTCTTCGAATCTAGATTAATGCTATTCAGTAGATTATAGTTATATTATTATATAAGAAATTCAATCCTTTTCAAACGAGAATCTTATTTGTGTATATAAATATTTTGATTGATGTGTCCTGACAAACGTCACTGAAGATTTAATCACCATCTCCGTGAGAACGGGTCTAGTCGCTCACATACGCGGTATAGTTTAATTTAGCATTTCCGTTCTATTCTAGCCTAGAAAAGATATACCAATGTCATTTATCTTTGTGTATAGTACAGTAGAGTATAGACAAATGGTAAACATAAGAAACACTTAAAATTAAAATCGTAACATTGCAAATATCAACTGATACGTAAAATGGCGCATAATCTAAAATATTTCGAGTTCTAAGAAAAATAGTATTAAGTATTAAGAAAAAATTCAAATATTTATTGAATTTTTCGAAAATACGTAGTACATGCTTCTTCAAGAGATTATTGTGATTGCAGCTAGTTTCTAATATATTAAGCTGAGTCCTTTTTGTATCATTTGTTGGATATTTAAAACAAATAAATCAATTAACTTGTAGCTTTGTTTTATCTGCTAGACAATAATGCACTTTTCTAGCTAGACAACAACGTGCTAGCCCAACAGGTCAGTGTCTTTTGACGCTAACTGTACTTCGACTGTCAGCTGGAATCAAGTTGACATAACAAATGAGCTGCTCTTCAGTATACATTATAATGTGACATTATATAACTTACTATGTATTATTTCAGTTGTGTTTGATGCAGGCGGCTTCCAATCGAAGCTTCTAGAAATTTAAGGCGTAATCTAAAACTTACGGCTGAAAGTTTGTTGTAACGGTACGCCTGGTTATCTGTTACCAATGACCAGTCATCAGATTTTATTAACGATCCGTAGTTAATACGACAAGTTTACTTTATGAACACCGGTCATTAGCACGAAGTTAATTCTTGAATACATACATATTTTAGTAGAGTAGGTAGTGTAAGCCTCTAATTTCTAATTTCACCGGACTAGTTGTAATCGCTTATTTTGTTATTCAGTGAAAACGCAAATAGATTTAGGTTCGTATGCACTGGGTCAACGACTCGTGAGATAAGCTAACGAGATAACGTAACGTATCTTATCTCCGTCACGGCGCCGCCACGCGCGTATTCTGGGCTCTCGCGTGCACGGAACTCTCTGTACGTTTCACTGCTGTTCAACTTATCTACAACACGTATTTCAGACTTAATAAATCGTTGTATGATATTGATGACAGATTGAACGTTAAAAGTTTTTTTTATAACAGCGCGTTGCGTTTTTTTGCCGTGTCCAATTGAGAATCCCAATTGGACACAGTTCTCGCGCTATATAGAAAGAAAAGAAAGAAATATATTTATGATTATACAAAGGATCACAATTAAAAAGGTTATAAAACATTATATCAAAAACTAATAATTATATCTACCTACGTGTAAAATAAACATGATAAATGGTTTATCCGGGAACGTGGTGCAAGGTGGAGCGTGAAAGTGTAATCTTCATACATTTATAAATTCGTTATTTTGCCGTCTTCTAACTGAAAATGTGGACTTAATACAATACACTTTTTCTTCCTATTAGAAAGTTTTTATATTTCCTAGGAAATTTATAAATTGTTATTGTTCGGTGACAAATATCTATATAAAAAGTTTTTTTGGTATAATGAACTTTGTACAGTCATTTTACTGACACCGGTCCATCTGTATCTTTACGATTACCTCAAAAGCGACTATCGATTAACTTTTGAGCCATGCGAGCGTTATTTTAAATTAAAGTATAACAACAAATGCTGTATCTTTTCTGCAAATGTCACCTTCGACAAAATGCCTTGTGACCCTGATCACCGCAGCTTTGCGGAAACACATTTATTTAAATATGCACACAAAATAGCCACACTGCCATATTTGATAACTGATTAATTCCTTATAACTAAAAGCAGCATTCAGTCAGTGTTACATTTTATCTCCGCACTGTTAACCCAGGTTATCAACATTTCAATAGTCATTTGTAGAATTTATAACTGCACATTTGGAGTTGAAACTTAAAATGCATCACCATCATCATGCGCAGCCTGACTTCACCCACGGCTGGGTGTGGGCCTGCTCTTGCTCTCGCCACTTTTTACGTTCCTGTGCCAATTGCATCCAGGTGCGCCCGGCGACTTCAGAGATATCGGCAGCCAACCTAGCCGCTGGACGACTGAAAATACTTAAAATTATTGTAAACTTATAATTATGTATGTTATTATTTGCTTTCAATAGGCCCCTAGGCTACTGCACGACTTGAAAACTCCTCCACTGTTGTTTAGCTCATTCGTTTTAATTAGTGGAAAATGTAAAACATTACACGTGTTTACAAATGCCTAAAATGGCGTAAAATAATGTGACAAAAGTTTGTAAGAAAACTTTTGGAGTGGCAGCAAATCATGCGGCCATCTTATGGTAGATGTCACATTTCCCTGCGATGTCTGGAAGAAATTGCTTGTACGCATTCTAGGTTTAGTTTTAATTTCTTATTGTATTGTTTATCTGGTGTGTAATAAAGTATTTTCTATTATATTCTATTATATTCCCGTTTCAGGGTTTCCTTTCGAGGACCTTACGGCCCCAACCCCAACTGGTAATCCGTTTTAGAGATTATCTGTTGGGCCACTTCATTATGCTGTGTGAAAAGTGGAATGAATGTGCGCTCATCAAAACTCGAGCTTTAGTTGTAAAATACCTACGATTTTTAAATTGACTATGTCACACGTGCTGTCATTTCGTGTTATCGATATTCACGTGCGCGCCGCCCGCTCCGCTCGCCGCTCCGCTCGCCGCCCCGCCGCCGCTCGCCGCTGTTCATTCACTCGTCGCCTTGACACGATTGCGTCCAATGAGAGCTCACGCACACTGCGCCGGCGCACGCACACACGCGCAGCTGCCGTCCATGTTGTTTTGAACACTCGCTGGAATACAAAAACAAGTCATATTATTTGAATTGTAAATTCGCTTCGCCATTTTAAATTCTATCGCGTGGAGTCGAGATTATTTGTAATCTTTTCTAGCGATCTTAGAGGTCGCAGGTTCAGTTCTTGGCTTGATGAACTATGTGAATGTTCTTTGTTCGTTCCCTTTCGAAAATATCGCGGGCTGTGAGTCAGAGTTAGAATTAACAGCTAAATAAATAAATATTTCTTTACAATTCAAACAGCAAATAACCACTCAATAGAATAACAATACTTAAATAGATATTTCAAACATACTTACCTGGAAAATAACCAGAGTAGGAACAAGCCTTAAATCAAGATTGGAGCCTTAAGACGTCCACTGATCTGAATTCCACTGATTCTAATCATCTAAGCACCTTTACTAATCCTACTACTAATCCTTAACTAATTGGTAGGTACAAACACATTAATTTTTTAATTCACAAATAAAAGCAATGCAATTTCTTTATTTATTTAAAGAGTTTGCTTAGCTGAAAAGAATATCCCATCAAAAACAATACTTGTCAAAAAAACCAAGTCGCGCAACTCAGTTGTTCTGCGGTAAAAAGTTGTGAGATCCAAAGTAAATCCAAGTCTTCAAATTTCGTCTCAAATTTCTTTAATGTTTTATATAAATATATTAAGACTTGGCCATCGCCTGAAAACACGTGTTAATTCAATCGCCTGAAAACACGTGTAAATTCAATTATTTAGTGCAATGGCCAAGTCTCAATATATTTATATAAAACATTAAAGAATTTTGAGACGAAATTTGAAGACTTGGATTTACTTTGGATCTCACAACTTTTTACCGCAGAACAACTGAGTTGCGCGACTTGGTTTTTTTGACAAGTATTGTTTTTGATGGGATCTCATTTCTTTTTGTATTTTGTAGACAGTTCTACTTTTTTCCGTTTCGGTACCTTCTACTTATTGTATATATGTCCATATAATTATCTTTTTGCCGGTCTAGATTGGATTTTTTTATATTTCGCATTGTTATTACTTTAGTACATATTTCGTATATACGTGGCGTTGCGACAGCGCCCTCTATACCGGTCTTTTCTAGATTTTTTAGTTTTTCCTTGATTCATACACCAAACACTACTTATATACCAAATTTGAAGCTTCTAGGTCTGCTAGAAGTGCCTTAGAATTTTGATGATCTGTGAGTCAATGAGTGACAAAATTAAGAAATTTGACCCGTTATAATTCTTAAAATACTGGTTCAAATTGAATGAAATTTAAAATATACCGTGTCTTTACAATGCCTGCATGGTTACTGAAAATTTCAGTCTTCTAGTTTTATCCACAACGAAGTTACAGGGGGTCGAAAATGGCCTGAATTGCTTCGAGAAAAGGTACGACAGCGCCCTCTATACCGGTTTTTTCTAGATTTTTTAGTTTTTCCTTGATTCATACACCAAACACTACTTATATTCCAAATTTGAAGCTTCTAGGTCTGCTAGAAGTGCCTTAGAATTTTGATGATCGGTGAGTCAGTCAGTGAGTGACAAAATTACGAAATTTGACCCGTTATAATTCTTAAAATACTGGTTCAAATTGAATGAAATTTGAAATATACCGTGTCTTTACAATCCTGCATGGTTACTGAAAATTTCAGTCTTCTAGTTTTATCCACAACGAAGTTACAGGGGGTCGAAAATGGCCTGAATTGCTTCGAGAAAAGGATGGTACGGCCGTGCCGCTTTTTTGCTCGACTTGGTGGGGGCACTGCCGTGCCCCCAGATTTAGGTCCAAGATAATTCTAGTCTATCTAATCACCTCCAGGGCACTTGAACGTTCCTATAGCTCATTATAATAAGTACTAAAGTTATAGATTCAACCTCACTGATGCCCAAAAAGTAAACGTCAAGGTCTGGTAATGATGATTGTACTATTATCTTGAACCTGCTCACAGAATAGCTAAGTCTATGATCTTTTATTATATGAAAGAGGTAATATTCATAATTGACTTATTTTTCCATCTTATTTGATTTTTTTATCCTGGATAAGCCTTAATTTGACCACAATCTCACCTGATGTAAAGTGACGATGTGGTCTAAGATGGGGCATGAAGACCTAGAAGATGGCTTCTCCGGGCCACATTACGAAGCACGAAAAAATCGCTTCACGCACTGGCCCAGCCCGGAGGGTGGTGACAAGCCGCGGCCGAGGCCTCTTTCCGCGGTTCTTAGCACCACCCGGAGATCATGTGTGTGAACCACTTACGGACGTGAACAGACAACACCTCCAAAAATTTGTTATTGTTTGATTGTTTTTTGTTTATTTGATGAATTTCTGTGGAAATGACGTGACTTATGAATTAATTCAGGCGTTATTTTGTGAAAATCTAAATATAATAATATATAAAAGAGTCACGCCAGTCGCAGTAGGTTACAAGTTTTTATGGAATTTTCGATTTTTTTTAGAGGAATAGGGTACTTCTTAAATAGCCTATATGTATATATAGATGCGTTTATCGATAAACGGACAATCTAATATTGAAATATTTTTTCTAATTGTACTCGTTGTTTCAAAGATTAGCATTCAAGCAAACAAACCAACTATTTTGTTTCGTGGCGTAAACATATATTTTATTCATAGACCGATAGATATATAATTACTCTATGGTCATTATATACTTACTATGTGTATCTAATTTACATAACGTTTCTATATTTTTATGAAGCACACCGAATATTCTTTAGCTACAGGTGTTTTCGTAAAATAAGTGTGAAGATTTACATACCTAAAATTATTTCCTCGTAACCGGTGCCCGTGAACCGGAAACAAACGTAAATTACGTTAAAAATAAGCTACTTTAAATGAGAGTTAAGTGTTTGTTTGTAATAACGAATTAATCTAAAAATACTAGTCTGATCTGCATAATTCCTTCGACTTCGAAGAGCAGCAACATGGGGACAGAAAATAGACAGCTTGTTACAGGAAAATTATAGCGCAAAAAATAAATTTATAATTATTATAAATGTGGAAATGCAATAAAAAGCAGCATATTTAGGTACAAGATAATCGATGAATGATGGATGACTTACAGACGCACAGACCGAATAAAAGATAATTTCTTATCTCAAGGATGAATTAAAAATTGAGTTACGTAAGTAGTAAACATGTTTTCAAGGCGTGCGCGGGAGTTGCAGTTTAAACTCTAAGGTGTGGGAATAAGGTGAGTAGTCGCGTGTGAGCGAGAAAGATGACTTTCAAGTGTGCAGGTTGTTTCTATGCGGACATGGAGCGGGGAATGTTGGATGCGGCATTTACTTCCGTAGAATTTTTATTAATTATTATTATCATTATTATAGAAGGGTTATAACATCCAAACTAATTATTATTAAAAACGAACGAGGAAGTTAGTTTGTTCGTTACATTTTTGTGATCTCAACCGATCTCCTTGAAGTTTTGTGTTCATTTTGTTGGGAGCACTGAAAGGCCATCGGCATATAGAGGGGTTTCTCTACGTGATCGAATCAGAAATGAGGAGATACGTAGAAGAACGCGGGTTACCGACATAGCCAAGCGAATTAGCTCGTTAAAGTGGCAATGGGCAGGCCATGTAGCGCGTAGAACAGATGGCCGTTGGGGCCGGAAAGTTCTTGAATGGAGACCACGAATCGGCAAACGCAGAGTGGGACGTACACCAACCAGATGGACGGACGACTTGGTGAAGGTAGCGGGCTCGCGGTGGTTACAAGCAGCTACCGACCGAAGTCACGGGAAGTGTTTGAGGGAGGCCTATGTCCAGCAGTGGACGTCCTACGGCTGAAATGATGATGATGATGATGATATAGAGACACTACAGTTATACTACTATACTTATATGACATTTTTTATTTGTTTATTAATGCGTAATGTACTCATAACTAGTGTTTATCATATAACATATTTTAGAAGATTGATTCTTCATTGAAACCCGAGAGCTTAAGGAAGAAAACCTTTATTGTTTAAATTGTGAATGATGTTATGAACTGATGTTAACAATGAGTAGGTATGAACAATTTTATCCGTTACTGACGGACAATAGTCTTAAGTAGTCACAATAGTAACCATTGAAATTATTTACAACTTAATACAATTTGGTAAGGATAGAATAGAAAAGTATTAAAACCCGAGTAAGAGATTTCCAGAAATTATGAAAATAAATGTGCGAAATGTCTTATCCATACAGAAGATATTATGAACTGAATGTGTTTACCAATTTCCTAGTGGAGCGGACGTAGAGGTCGCCAGTCGCGGCTCGTACAGACACTCGGACTAATGCCACCTTGTACTTTCTTATTGTTTTGTAGGGTTAGCAATTTACGATCTCATTTATATTATGACTCATCAAGTCATCGTGGAAAATTCTAGTTTAAAATTATTCTGATTTTAAAAACAGGTAGCGAAAGAGGACGAAAAGTTATTTTTTCGTAACTAGTTACAAAATATGGTTACGAAATTATATATTTTTTCATGACTATAATGGCTTTGATAAGAGAGTGTGTCGGACTAGGTTTTGTGCGGAAGGTATTTTTCTGTAGGCATAAAATCTTGAGTGGAAAAGAAATGATTAAAGCTATTTTTGACTTTGCCGTTGATGAGGACAAATGTTCTAGACCTACATAATATTACGTACTTTCTGATGCAACTCATTCAGAATGATAGTTTACGTAGAGTGATGGTGCACTCTATTATTCACTCTGCTATTGCAAAAGATAGCGCTATATAGCAAAAACATTGCCGACGTAACAGACACGTCAACACTACACATATTTATATTTATCTTAAATAATTATTCCATCACTATATATTGAATCAAACTGAAATATTCATTTGAATCTCGGAAACGGCACCGAAGATATTTTCGAAATTAAGTGTGTTGTGGTTTCCGCGATGAACCCGAGTGTTTCGCCCAAATTTTTAAAACGACTTTTAACTTTTTTTTGCGATTTTCAGCGATAGATAACTTCGGGAAAATACGTCATTCCCTAAAAAAATCATCATAACGCAGGCAAACCTGAGCCGCGCTGCTAATAAACTAAACTTGCCTGAAATAGAGTAGAACCTGCGTCAGCGCACTGAGTCGGCGACAGGCGGTCTCGGCGCACTGAGCCACGCGCAATGCGGGTCGCGGGTCGCCGGTTCGACTCCGACCTTCACCAGCTCATCACGCAGCTCGTGAAGTCGCCGGGACGCGACTGAAAGTTATGCATTTGCATTGTTAACTATTTATTGTTTCCAATTAAAACGTGTTATTTATTGCGAGTCACTCAATATGGAATTTACATGCGTAAATTAACCGAGTCTGATCTGATATGTAGTTTCGAATGTATTTTGTAGAGTGTTTTCTATGTATCATATGTATATATTTACAAAAAAAAATGTATCTATGTAGTATCTCAGTCACATAACACCCACAGTACAAGCTCTGCTTAGTTTAGGGTTAGGTGATGCTGTGTGAGTAGTCCGGAAATATTTATTTATGTATTTTAATGAATAAGCAAATATGAATGAACTTGCTTTCTCTTTGCCCGTGTTTTGTGGCTTTTCCCGCGGGAACAAGGGATTTTCCCGCGATACAAAGTAACCTGGAGCCTTCTGGGGCTCTCCAACACAGCACGCAGCCGCAGCAGGTTGGCGCGTTCAAGCAAACAAACTAACTCTTTAGCTTTACGATATTAGCATAGATTCAATAGTAATAATAAAGTTTTATGAATATTGACACAAGTCTAGAAGTTCTGCGAAGCGCTCTAAGAAGATGTTGTTTCTGACAGCCCAAACCAAATTCTAAATGAATTATTTATATAACACAAATAGTGTAAACATATTACAATTAGCAGTAGAACTCTACTTCCTTAAGTACACTTATTATATATGACTAAATAACTTAATAATTATTTATATATATATATATATATATCTGTGGGTTCTGAGCGTATTTTTCTAGGTATCGGCGTAGCTGTGAGTAATCATATTAGTATTGGGTAGTTTTCACAGCTGGTTGTCGTAAAATGAACACTTGTATAAGTATGTAAACTTATACGGAAATAATAGTTTAGTAATATCAGACACTCTAAAGGCCATTCTGGTGAATAATTCCTTCTGAGCTGAATTGTTGTGTGCACCTTAAAATGACGTCTTAATAGAGAGAGAGAGAGAAAATTCAACAGTGATGTTGTGGGGCTTACAAGCAGAAATTAAGGAAAGTATAACCGTACCTATTGTGACTTTACTTTTTTTGCGAATTTTTACAGTCTATATGCCTATTAAGAAAAGAATAGAATAGAATAGAAAATCTTGATTTGTTTCTCCAACAACTATAACAACGTTATATGTTGGAGAAACAAATCAAGATTTTCTATTCTATTCTATTCTATACATACATAATTACATAATTTTAGTTAAAAATAATAAAACACTACAGAAACAAAATGGTTGCCACTCAGCATGTGCTGAAGTTGCTTATTAAGTAAAGTGAGAATGGTTGTTACGCAACCTTAATTAGATATACATAGATCTTAAACTATTTTATTTATTCAACGATATCCCACATGACATATTTAGTGGACAAACATTTTTTTTTTTACAAAATGGCGTCCAGTAGTCGCCATAATTATTGTATTTTCACTGACGTCATGTCTCTCGCCATACTAAGATGAATACGTAGATCGTATGAATAATAAAAATCGGTTCAGGCGTTGGTCTGTAAAGTGCTATAAAGGTTCATATAAACATTCATAGACTGATAAACATACTACCTTTGCGTCGCGCATTCGGGTAAAAATGTTACTATTCCAAGAAAAACTGAACTAATTAACTAATGAAGTTACTAACAATTACTGGATTTATAACCTGGCAACTCCAAAAGCACACTATCTCAGCGAGACTCACAGACAAACCTTTGTTTGTTCCGAGATAGTGGTATTGTATCGGAGCACAAATAGAAACTTTGTCTGTGTGTACTCAAGATACGGCAGGACGAGTTATGTAACGTGCGTGCATGTGTTTGTTTGTATGGCTGTGTGGGGGGACGCCGAGGGATATGTGATAGTATGACTTGTTTGTTATGTTAAACCTTGAGCTTCAAGTGTTTTATTATTAGTATAACATAAAGTTTATAATGTAAACTGCTTTCAGAATTCATCTTAAATGATTTAAACATGTTTTTAACATAAGAGCTAACTTTTGGGTGGTCGTTTATTAAATCTGTAGCAAATGAATACTGAGTTAACATAAAAAAGAAAACCACCTCTCCAAAACATTTAGTTTCCTTAAAAGTAATAAATCTAATTAATTTGTAATGTGCACGTGGTGCGCTTTCATTCGAGACTCCACTCGAGTATATTTGCAGATATTCGGTTCTTCTTATTAACTTTCACCCTATAACTTTTAAACGACTCGACCCATTTTCTTTTATTAGTTTAAAAAACTTAAACCATTAGATACAAAACAACGAATTTTCTGTCATTATCTCTCATTATCAATTATGTTTGTTTCTATAGTTGTTCATAAACTGTGACTCGTCATTATATAAAGATCTTATTGTTACGAAATAGAAAAATATTAAGTTTATGATTAGGTACACCATAACTTAAGCCCTTTATCAAACGCTCAATTTGGTTGCAAGGGATTGGGAAGTAACAATAATTTGTACCAATGAAAAAAAACATTTTTCACAGATAACTGTTTTAATAATTTTTTAAATGATTATGCAGGAATTCATTTTTATTAATTTTTATGTTAGATAAGCCTACATTTGACTACAATCTCAATTTGACTTGAAGTAAAGTGACGATGTGGTCTACGATGGGGCATGAAGACCTAGAAGGTGGATGGCTTCTCCGGGCCACATTACGAAACACGAAAAAATCACTTCACGCACTGGCCCAGCCCGGAGGGTGGTAACAAGCCGCGGCCGAAGCCTACCACCAGAGACTGTTCTTAGCACCACCCGGAGGTCACGTGTGAGGATTCAGAGGGTTACCACTTACGGACGTGAACAGACAAAACCTCCAATATTTTAATGTACATAATTTTTGCATGCCAATGTTTTTTGGTGAAGTATGTGAAACTAATTTAAATTTAATATCTTATAATGTACCATATTTCTTGCAATAAATGATTATTATTATGATTATGAATAAAAAATTAAAAAAAAACCTCAGAATGTAATCGTGACAAATAACTCTAATCTATTTATTTTAGTTTGCCCTAAACTGAGGAGTTAATAAAAGGGTATAAATAACACAATGACATACGCCATAATGGCTTTTGACCTTATATACTTGTCATAATCGAAATAAGAAACCGCCAATGTAATGCTAATGTCGCCTCTGGATTTTTATTCTCAAAAAATGTATGTGCGCTTCAAACACGAGCTAAAACGGTGAAGGCAAACATCGCGAGGAAACCGGCATGTTCTGACTTATTTGATGAGTTTGAAAGACATGTGACATTCACCATCCCGCACTTGGCCAGCGTGCTGAATTAAGTGCTAAATCTCGCACGTCAAGAGAGAAGTCCCTGTGTCCCAGCAGTGGAACGTTATAGTAGGGAGATGATGATAATATGCCACAATGTCTTGTGACTTTATATACCTACTATGTACCTACATGTCATAATCAAAATAAGCAACCACTAATGGAAGAAACAGGAAGAATGCCATTAGAAAGTATTATTTCCCTTTGGTGGTTTTTGTATTTTGAAAGAGCAAAATAAATCTTTAGTAAAGTTAGACAAGACAACTTCCGGGCAGACTGGTGGCAGGAAGCTAGGGCAGGGATGAGTGGAGGGATTTGAGAGAAGCCTTTGCCCAGCAGTGGGACACGCCAATCTTAATAAAAAAAATAGTTTTTTCTTGTATAAAATTTAAGTGGCCTTCAAATTTCGTATATTTTGGATTTTTGTGGTTACATAACTGGGTTTAGTGATAATGATAAGGTGACACATTAAGGTAAACGGTAGGTACATGTGGTATTTAAACAGTATTAAATAAATACCGTGTTGAAAATATTTACTTAAATAAGACGAATTATTATTTTATAAACCAAGAAAAACAGTTGTAGGTAGGTATCCATTTCGAAAATTTTAAACTTGATATAAAAAAGGAATAAACTTTTAATAACATAACAACAAATTATACCTCTAATAGTTAGGTACTTTACTTGATTTGAAATTATTATTAAGCATAATTCATATTGTAGGTAGATACCAGCCGTCAACAAAACTAGTTTAGTTTCCTCCCTTCATAACTGAGCTAAATATACATATCTCTGAGATTACAAAAATAACACGAGTACTTGAGCATAAGCAGTCCCTATCAGCTGTTCACGAGGACGCTCCAGGCTTAACTACAAAAGCGATTAACTTAAACAATATTCATTAAACAGATATCGCGTGACCTCCATTGCATTTATCAAAACAACTAAATATTTGAATAATCTCCGCCGAAATTTTATCACAACCACCCAGCCATAACCACTCGAGAAGTTACCTTATTTGGATGAAAATAGAGTTTATAATAAGGATGTTTCGTTGCTAGAAATAGTTTGCAGAAAGGAAGATAGCGAAGTGGGCTGCTGGACTGGTTTGAGCCGGTCGGGCGGCGCGCGCGCCGGCGCCGGCAGCCGAGCTGAGCCGAGCTGAGCCGAGCTAAGCCGAGCATGGATACAGGACTATGATTCAATCTACAAAATAGAAGTATTTCATCATTGCTTATTTATTTACATTTTTCTTTATTCATCTTAAAGATGAAGTTGTAATGCCCCAACGGGGCTCATGTCAGGGAATTTAGAATGTTAACACCTTTATATTAACCACATGATGCAACAAATAAATAAATAAATATTTCGATTACTATGAAAGCCCGAGATACTGTAAATGCCAAGATTTACCGGCAAACGCTAGAATTTACTGGCATGAGTTGGTAAATGTAAAAGTATTTATGAGTATGGATTTTTTTTTCTGACTTTTCAATTAGAATTCGTTAATGCTAGGTTTTACAACTGACAGACGGGAAATGTACCCAAATACTTACAAATAAATGAATTAAAAACTTGAAAGATGAAAACGTAAACTCCCGAGCCACCGCCGGCCGCGTCCAGTTCGCCGCGTTCTGCACTCACCGGCTCGCCTCGAGGGAATTAGCCGCGGAATGTCTGCTATAGGCGTGTGACATACGGAGGGTGTGCTGGGAGCGGCTACAGAATACCATTAAAAATTAATAAAATTGTAAAAACTAAAAAAGCCGTGTTGGCTAAGTAGTGATGATGATGATAATGATGCCGCAACTGCCAAGACAATGAGATTAACTTGATATAATTTGTTTAAAAAATAGTTTTATTAATTTTAAGTTGACCTGTCTCTGTGTTATTAGTAAATAAATGTTTTGACTGTACAGTTTAGGCTGACGCAAGCGAGGGTCGCCTCTACTCTCCCTTACACTTCAAACTTGTAATAATTCGTATACAATAAATTATAACATAAATATGGAGTATCGTTGATTATTCAAAACCCTGAACATGCATTTCAACAGGTGTTAAACGTTTTCTTTCATAAATTAAATACATAAATATATATTTATTGTTATGTTTGTCCGTAACGCCAACAATCGGTGAGACAGAGACAGTTTTTTCACCAAATAATATTTCAAACTTGTCTATTTACAACTATTTCTGTTTTAATTATTGTTTGATAGAAAAATAAAAATCTTTTATCTTATCTTTTAAATATTGCCGTACAAAAGCATCAACAAATCAATGATCCATCTCTTTGTGTGAATGAACTGTCAATCTGCGATTATACCAATTACGATAAATTATTGTATAAATATTCCTGCAGTTGTTTGATAAAGCAGATTTCTATTGATTTCATAAAAAAAGTTGTCAACAGGAAACATTAAGTCAATATATTACTTGTATGTTCTACAGCACGCAATTTTAATTAATTCTAGGTATTGTTATGACATATTGTGATTTCTTTCGATTTCCTTTCAACTAGTTTATGCCTAATATTATTCAAATAATTAAGAAAACTTTGTCTGTCTAATAAGCTTTGAATTGAAATAGAAAATACTGAATTCCATAAATTCCTTTTATCCAGTGGGAAACTTAGTTGTTACCGTGGAAAAATATATTCTAGCCGCGTCTAACAAAAAGACCTCATTAAGTAACTAAACAAGATAATTACAAGATACCATTCAAAGCAAATTAAATGTATCATCAGTTACATTATTCCACACAAAAGCATTGCTAGTAATTAGTCGCTTTGTGCTAGTAGTACCCACTAGTAGTATTAGTACTAGAGCGCTCAGTGACTCATTCAAGACAAAAGAGCACATTGTCTCTTAGTTACAAAGAGACTTGATAGCACAGGTCTGGTGACAACTGAACGGTTCTTACAAGTTTTTTATTATATTGATTTTAGTTTTCACTAGCTACCTGGGTTTGCACAGATGATAATTTTTAATTATACCATGTTGTGTGGATTATCCGGAAATATTTTTTGGGTTCCGTACTCAAAGTGTAAAACGGGGTAGGCAAAGTCTGAGTAATAGGTACTGAGACGTCGTCGTCTGTCTGTCAAAGTCAAAGTAAAAGTCAAAACGTTTATTTCCTTAGAAGCACATAGCCTACATGGACAGGTCAACTTAAAATTAAAATTCATAAAACTAAATTGCTTAAACAAAAAATATCAAGGAAATAACATTGTCTTGACAGTTCGCTTCAATGTTTGATACTGAGTTGAGAAGCGAATAGAACAACACAGCTTTATCAGTTATTACAATTTTGTAGTTATTACAATTTTGGAGTTCTTATTTATAGGTAACTATTATAAGTTTAACATTTACAATAAAAAAAATGTTTGTCATATAAGGAAGCTATCTGGTCTGTCACCAGGCTCCGTATCCGCATCTGAAGAACTGATAGCTAGAGAGTTTAAATTTTGAGGGTTGATGTATTTCTGTTGCCGCTATAATAACACTACTTGGATGGGTGACCGCATGAACTTAAATTTTGCACCGCTAAAATAAAATTATTCCTACATTTTTTATTGCAATATGTTTGTAAAATGTACACGGAACCCTAGGACGGTGTAGTATACTCATACTCCTCATACCTCCTCATACTTGCATAAATGTATTTATAAATAAACTTTCCTCTCCTGACAGCGAAACCGACTTTATTTCGGACTTGTCATAAATTGAATAATCAGACTTAGTACGTGTAGGTTAGACTTAAACTATAGTCAGGGAAAAGTAAAAATTTAAACAAAGCACTATTAATTTTAACCCATTTAAATGTCTTTTCAATTAAGATTCGCATCGCTCAAATTGCCGATTTTTTTTTAACTGAGCATTCAAACTTTGAAAGCTAGATAATCCTTTATTTGACCACAATCTCACCGGAAGTAAAGTGACGATGCAGTCTAAGATGGGGCATGAAGACCTAGAAGGTACCTACCTATTTATTCTTTTTTTAAAGAACTCAATAAAAATCTATATTTTTAAACATGGGTACTATAACATATAATATGAGTTTTCCGTTATCTCTGTTTTATAATATATCATGGCACTTGCAACAGCGTCGAAATATAATATTGTTAAAAACCATGATAATTTAAAAAGTTATAAAATAAGTTAGTTCTTGGAAAGGTCACGTTGAAGTGTACCTTGACACCATACATATATCTTGAAGCATTTCTTACATTATTATATTTACATAATGCAGTAAAAACCAAAAATACATAAGGTAGGTATAAGGTTTTAGTCACGTGTAGAACGGGTTCGCAAAAATACCATTTTACGATATCTGCCAGGGATTAGCAAATAATAACAAGCAGTTACATCATCCGCGAATATATATATTATGATACTAGCTGGCCCGCCCCGGCGTCGCACGGGTAAAAAAAGTTCCCGGCAATTTTTCCTTACTTGCGTTTAGACCTACCCTGGACTACGACAAACATTTTAAAACCAAAATCAGCTCAATCGTCCCAGCCGTTCTCAAGTTTTAATCAGACTTACGAACAACAATTCATTTTTATTTATATAGAATATAGATAATCTCCGCTATTTCACGGACGCTTTTAACAAAAAAATAAAAAAATAATAATTAAGTACTTCAAACTCATGTCAGAAATAAATGATTGAAAACTATGTTGAATATTGAACTTTCGAGACATAGACAATAGCTCAAAAAGTATATATAACCACCACGTATGAATAACTTATCAAGAAAAATCATAGACAACTATATTATAGATTGGAAACAGATGGCCCTTAGACGCCGCCGCGCCGCCACCGCGCCGTCAAAACCAATTTTACCGGTCCACTAATACGGCTATAATTAATACATTGCTAGTTTAGAAGAGCATTGGTTGAAAGGTTGCCTGGAAGAGATCGCTTTAAGCGAGAAGGCTGCCGATTGTACAACAAAATGGAGAACATAAGAAATCTTTTATTTTATTTTAACATAAAAATCTAATAAAAATTTAATTATTGTATAACGGCTCTTTAGTAGACTGGGTCCGCAAAAAACTGGTCCTATTTCATTTTATAATGTATTATTTTTTAGTCGACTGAGCCCATATCTCACCAGATCACAAAGGTCTATACTAAAGAGTACCTGCCTACCCAGTTGTATGGGCAAATTATCTAATTTGAAGTCCATTAAGATAGCTCCCAGCGATAAGGCTGTTTCCGAAATATGGATAATTATATAGCTAATCTTCTAAATGAGTAGGTGCGACTATAAGCGTGCCCTCAAAGCCTCACAAGCGCGAATGCATCACCCGGAGATATGCGAGTACGCGACTTTAACAACACCGATGTTAAAAAAATATTTATTTCGTTTGTTCTTTTCAAACAATCAAATTAATTATTATATGGATTCTCACGCTACACCTAGGGTTCCGTACAGTTTAACCCAGTTTATTAAAAAAAATAGGCAAAATAGTTTTATTTAGATATAAGTCAAGCAACCACTTTCATTAAAAGAATCATGGAAATCGGTCCTCGAAGATTCTGAGGTAAAAAAATATATGAATTTACGTTAATTCTTCTGATTATTAAACTAGGGCAAAAAGTAGGTAGGGCAATAGTTTGGCTAAAGAGGGTTCGAACATTTTTGTATGGAGCCAGGCATACCTACTCGACCGCCATTTTATTTATAGATATATTTATAGATATGAAGGTTTTCTATAGTTTTTAGACCCAAATATCTCAGAAACTGTATCACTTAGGAGATTTGATCATAGAACACTTTTTGTTTGTAATCTAATCATTTACTCTGTCGATTGACATGAGTTGCATCACTGGCCGCCGAATCACATTTTTTTCAAAATGGCGGTCGAGTAGTTATGCCAACGATGTTCGATGCTCTTTAATGTCGTACAAATTCATAAACATAATATTTACTGTTACACTCTACCCAGTTAGTCCATATTCCATAAATACTTTAAACATATGATATTAATCCATATTTAGAAATATCTTGACTTGTTTACAAGAGTAAGCGTGTTCTTATATTGTATGTATGTATACATACAATTTATATTGTCACTATGTATGTATATAGGCTGTGGTCAGCCATTTTGTGAACCGGCGCGTACCGGTTATGAGATAATAAATAATTAATATCGATTAAACACGCCCCTGTCAACACTATTATCTATATATAATTAAACTGATGCGAGTGCGTCAGTCCGTTCGACATAGTGTGATCCGAGTCGCGCGATCACGGACAAATAACTTATAATAGTCATAATAGTCATTTATTGATATTATGTAGATAATATACGTCACAAATTTTTATGTAAATACCACATGTTATCTTGCTCGATTCGACGGTTTTGCACTAAAAAACCGCTGACTTCGACAACATTTTGCGCGCGAATCCGGCGTCGCTCCTTATGGGATATTTTACGTCTAGCGATGGAGTGCTTTTGAGTAGGATGATTCCACTTGCTTTATCTGAAAGCTATTGATACAAGCTATAAAACATGGCTGAAGTAATTGTGTGAGTATTGCGACTTTTGGTCGCGTCTGACTATTTGGTGGAATTAACGCTACAATACAATGTAAAATTTAAATAAAATGGCCAACTTTTTAAGATTCATATTGGGTTCTGTAAGAACTTTCATCATTTTTGAAGTGAAACTTCTATAGAATCGTAGTGATTTCAAACCGGATGCAAAAAGATGAAACGGAAATGGTAAGAGACACAAATACAATGCTTTATTTAAATTTATTTATTTTTACGCAAAGAGGTATTACTGTATTATATTTATATTATTTTGTAACATACTTTATGTAATACACTTTATTGAAGTAATATAAATAATCCGAATAATTACAGATATAATGGTTGTTTATCTTATCATTTTAGCAGATGCATTCATTAACCCTTTTTTTCTATTCGATATATATCATAATTATACTTCGTAAGTAGAAGACTCCAATCGTGCGTCGTAGCTGACACACACACACTTTTTTTTAATTCTTTTCTTCTTATTCTTTCGTCGATTTACTGAAGTTTCACTTCTATCGTGTGTGAATCGCAAACACACCTTTTTTTTTACTTGTTGTAAATCTTTATATCTATGAGGCCATAGTTTGTAGTCACACCAATTTCGCAATTATTTTTGATTGAGTTAGCTATTTTCAGCCGGAGGTCTAAGAAAACAAGAAAAATAAAAGTAAAATTTAAGAAAAATCGGAATTAGAGCTATATTTGTTGGGTTAACTGCATTACCTAAATATATAAATGATTTGATTTAGTTCACTCCATATTTTAACCATCGTATAATTTTACTCGGAGATGGTGATGATACATGTCCTTATTAATATAAATTCCTGAGTTAAACATTCACTAACATAAAGCGGTCTTCTATGTTATAATTACTCGAAATTAAAACGTTAGCATCGTTTAACTCTAAAATCCTATGAAAACAGCGCAAGGTCGAGATAGACAATTAAGATAAGCTTCAAATCATTGTAATTGTAAAACTGTGGAACAATTACCGCGGAGGTACAGAGGCACTGAGGTACAGTAACTGAGACACTGAGGTACGGGGTACTGAGGAAGGTACCCAGCACTGAGGCAGTCTTCTTTGTATCAATTAGAATAGCAAGAATTGGGGCTAAATGTTGTGTGGATTGTCCGGAAATATTATTTATTTAATTACATGAAACGTCATTTAATCTGAGTGGTTACCATGGCAACACAGATGTGTCAAAAGGTGTTGGTTCATCCGCGATTAAAAAAAATACGGATGAATTTAATCACCAGAATCATATTGATTTGTGAAGAACAAGTTACATTTTAAAATCAACAAAACATTCAAAAAGCTTCCATCAAAAGTAACTGTGGGGGCCTGTTTCACAAACTCCGAGTAAAATAAGTCTATGGTTATATATAGATTCATCAAGTAGACTGACAGATGACTGAGCGAGATAGCTCTAAGTGCATGCTAATCATAGGCTACGTTTAATAGGTGAATAAAAAATGATTATTTTCTTATATTTTCAGTTTTAAATAAAAAAAATATAATTTAATATTTTACTTGTCATGTGCCATGGCAGACAGACCTCATATTTATAGATAGGGTTGTTTCAAATTCAATTTAATTTATTTATTTATTAAAATTAAAGAACTGGTAATTTTAATATATAAATAAATTAAATTGAATTTGAAACAACCCTATCTATAAATATGAGGTCTGTTTAGCTGTGGATTGAAATATATTTATTGAAATATATGTTAAACCAATAGCTATATCGTCATTTTCCGGATTGAACTGGATTGTAAACTGCACACTCACAGTCTGATCAAACAAATGTATTCTATTTAGACAATAGCGTACTATATTTTAGACTTTATCGGGTAGCCTTGGACGGCAGCTCCGCAAATAATGGCGGCGTGACCTCATCTGTGCGCGCTCAGGTTATATAGGTTATTTTAGGGGGTAAAATTAGGCATTGGTTATAATTAGGACTCTAATTTATAACCATTTACTATTTTCTCCTTGGTTTAATATGTAAAGTAAAAATATTTATGTCTATTAATATTATTAACTAGCGGCCCGCCCCGGCTTCGCACGGGTTTTTATTCATTTTTTTTTCCCGGCAATTATTAGATTTTTTCTCGCCTTTTAAACCTTTCCTAGACCTCCACGAACATTTCAAGACTATGATAAGATAAATCCGTTCAGCCGTTCTCGAGTTTTAATCAGACTAACGAACAACAATATATTTTTATTTATATAGATTATGTCAAATTTTACCAGGCCAGTCATAAAAGGCTTATAGAGCTATCAAGCCAACTGACAACTGTTAGTAACTGAGTAACCAAGATTTATCTATGTAAAAACCAATGACTATTTAACTTGGAGATGATAAAACAGGCTCTAATTGTCATCAATAAGCTGTGTTTGATGACGTTGGTTACAATATCAATATGACGATCTCCAATCATAATTTTATACTTCCTCGTCCTCCGCATTGTTAACCGACTTTACAGAGAAGGAGAATGTTATCAATTTCACACAAGTTTACTACCTCAACACATTTTTTGGATTAGTTGAACAGATTTAAATAAATCTCTCATTGATAACTTTTAAAATTTTAAAAGATCTCCATTTTCTCGAGTTGCCTTCCATAATCCATATTATTTAATAATCATAACGATGAATATTTTTAAAAAAGAAAAAATCTATTAAAAAAAAAACAGGTGAGATTGTGGCCTTCATTTGACCACAATATCACCTGATGTAAAGTGACGATGTGGTCTAAGATGGGACATGAAGACCTAGCTAGAAGGTAGAATTTGCTTTTGCATTAATTTGAAACCTAGATAGATAGGTAGATTCTTAATACTTGCGAGAGAAACGTGTATCAAAAATAGATATTTAGTATTACAATACATAATAGATAGATAAAGCCCGTGTACAAACAGTCAGGCCTTGAGGCGGGGTCTACGACCTGCCCTAAGCTCTGCGCATGCGTCAGATAGCGCTGATTTATCGCTGCGCCGGAGTCGATTCTAGCTGCATTCTACGCACCTAGGTATATCTATCGAGCTACGCCTAGCTACCATATTATATTATTTTATGCCAACCCCACCAATAGGCATACAAAATACAAATACAAAGGTTTATTTTCAATATCAAAGTTTACAATTATGCACAACAGTATGGGAAACAAGATGACTACATGATGAAAATTGGTGTGCTGTTTAGTCTGTATAATAGCCCGTCCAAAAATATTGGACACATATTTTTTGCGTTTTCCATTTAATAGGAAAGTGCAAAGATATAGAATATCAAAGTTCTGGAGTAGGTATGTGTGACTGCGACATTTAGCACAAATCTCCTTACAGCTTCCGATACGCGACACCTTAATGCACTGTAAAGTCTTCATGCTTCGTTTGCAAGAAAAAATTGTTGGGTATTTGTAGGTATTAGCAGTTAACTTGTCGTTGGTCTACCCGCGGTATGTGAATAAATCAATCAGTTTCTATCCGCAACTTGTGTTTCCTTCTCTCACTAAACTCGCGTGCTCCGCCTCGGGGCGGCGGCTGCGGCGCGGCGGCTGCGGCCCGCTCGGCGCCGGCGCGGGCAGCGGGCCCGGGAGGAGTGCTGGCGGTGCGGTCGCCAGCACGCTCCCGATGAGTGTCGCTATAGGCGTTACAGTTGTGATGAGTGCGGGGCGAGGGGCCATCTCAAAATTATGTGTAAAAATCCTCGTGTAGGTAGGAGTGAGCGTTCTGTGGGAAAAACGTTTCGGAAGAACCAGTTCTACATCGAGTCGGACTCGAGCGCCGGGACAGCGCCTTCTTCGACATCGTTGTGGATGGAGAGGACGATAAACCGTATGTAGTTTCTGTTCTTGTAAATAAAATTCCTATGGAGTTTGAAGTCGACACGGGTAGTAAGATTTCTGCGATTAACGAAGAGGACTTTAAGAATTATTTCCATAACTGTAAGCTATTGTCGTGTAATATGAAATTCAAGGGTTATACGGGGGGTCAGATTTTACCTATAGGGTTCATTAATGTATCTGTTTGTTATACTGGCACCGGACGACGGCGCGAGGCACATAATCTGTGTTTGTTTGTTATTCCTAACGGGGGACCTCCGCTTCTCGGCCGTGCTTGGTTACGCAGTTTAAAACTAAAATGCATTGAAATTAAAATAAACAACATTGAGTGCGAAATAGCGAAAACTCAAACCAGTAATATAATTTCTGAGTTACAGCGCGATTTTCCCGATGTTTTTGCTGACGGCCTAGGAACATGCAAGAAAATGTTTTCTTTTAAATTAGTAGATAATGAACCAATATTTCACAAAGCACGGAATTTACCTTTAGCATTACGAGAACCCGTTGAGCAAGAACTTGCACGTTTAGTAAGAGAAGGAAACACAAGTTGCGGATCGAAACTGACTGATTTATTCACAACCGCGGGTAGACCAGCGACGAGTTAACTGCTAATACCTACAAATACCCAACAAAAATAAACACTTCGGGTAAATTTCATTTTAATATTTTATTTTTAATTTGCTTGATATAAATACATTTTATTTTTATTTATTTATTATCCAAATAACTGACTAATCTTAATCTTTATAATTTAGTCATCTATCCTGTATTAACCAACATTCTTACAAATAATTTAATTATGAATTATTATACCAAAGGACGAGGCTCTGGCGGCCCGCACTGGGCCAGTCCCAGCGGTGGGCTATGCTCTAACCCCCATTTGTTTTTGAGGATTGCTTATGTCCAACAGTAAATATTCCCCTGGTCGAAAGGATGATTATGTCGTATTATCGTGCATTACTTGAGCACGAGAGCCTATCATGTCGGAAGAAACTTGCATCCTGAAAAACCAAAACTTTACAATCCAATAAAGCCGCGTTGACACGATCAGAGCCAGCTCGGACCTAGCTCACACGTATAGTAAAGGATTAGTTTCATAAGAGTGTACTAGGATAGCTGTTGCTATTATCATAGTTCACTCGGATCTCGGAGGTTTTGTCTGTTTACGTCCGTAAGTGGTAACCATCTGAATCCTTACACGTGACCTCCGGGTGGTGCTAAGAACAGTCTCTGGTGGGAGGCTTCGGCCGCGGCTTGTCACCACCCTCCGGGCTGGGCCAGTGCGTGAAGCGATTTTTACGTGCTTCGTAATGTGGACCGGTGAAGCCATCTTCTAGGCCTTCATGCTCCATCTTAGACCACATCGTCACTTTACATCAGGTGAGACTGTGGTCAAATGAAGGCTTATCAATAATAAAAAAAAAAAAGAGTAACATTTTCGTCATTATTTCAATTATTTTTAACAGTCAACATCAAAAAGGACGGATTTAGTGCGAATATAGTAATTAATTAATAATAATTTAATTTTCGTAATTTATTTAGCGGATTTACGCTGCACGGCCGCGTGCCTGGCATCTTTATTTTTGTAGTCCTTCAATCGTACGTTCCAGAGAACCTCTTCTGATTCATACAGTACAACAATCTACTTGTTTCATAAAACAATGGGAGTTGAGTTATCAAAAATAAAAACAAAAAAATAATGTCCCAGCAATCTATACTAATATATAAAGCTGAAGAGTTTGTTTGTTTGTTTGTTTGTATGTTTGAACGCGCTAATCTCCGAAACTACTGGTTCGAATTGAATAATTCTTTTTGTGTTGGATAGTCCAGTTATCGAGGAAGGCTATAGGCTATATTACATCACGCTATGACCAATAGGAGCAAAGATATAGTGATAAATGTGTAAAAAACGGGAGAAATTGTTTATCTTTGAAACCTTCCGTTGCGTGCGCCGTGAAAACGGATCAAGATACACAAAAAATATGTATTAAAGAATAATAGCTCTTTTAATGATCTAAAAAACAGTCCGCGATAGTATATGTCTATCTTTTAAGATTAACTCACAAAACCCGTTTTTATGGTACCTAATTTGGTCGAAATAATTTGTTTAAGTTGTATCAACATAATATTAATCTTTATTCAAATAAATATGTTGTTGGTTAAGAGTACTTCATCCATTATAACGCGGGTAGCACCGCAGGACACAGCTAGTCAAAAATAAAAATAAATTAACAAAGTTGATTATTGACACTGAGAAACTACATAAACCTAAATTAAATTGTGAGATGAATATCTATAGATTATTAAAAACTAAAAATACATAAAATAATACATATATTAAATATTTACAATTTAATGATATTTACAGAGATAAATTTACAAAGTTTTACTATAAATGGGGAAAACACAAGAGACAGAATAGTTTTATATGATATGGGGCGCGGAATATTTATAGGAATTATATTATACAGAGACGAATTTAATTTAGAACACGAAAAAAGAAGGTGATTTATATCACCTTCCTCTAAGCCACACTCACAAAGAGAATGGTCCCTGACCCTTATCTTGGCGAGGAATACTGGAGAGCCCACGTGACCCAGTCTAAGTCGACATAAGTTGAAGTTGTGATTCTATCTATGTATGCCCGGAGCTTCTCAGTAAATAAACGTTTTGACTTCGACATTATTTAGTAACTGCAAAGTCAAAAGGTCAGTACAAACTTCAGGCTTCTACAGCTACAAAAACATGAAAAATTTGCGTCGAATTGAGAACTTCCTATTTCCGTAGGTAATATTTACTTAGGGCAAAAGAACCTGTGAAAGACAATGGCAACAGTTGCGCACATGCAGGTGAGGGCACGCCGCGCCGCCTGCATTTCAGAGGCTCGTCATTATTTGCTGAGCTGCCGTTCAAGGATACATCATATAGTCTAAAATATGGTGTATTGTCGAAAATAGGACAACTTTGTTTGATCAGACTGAAGACACTAAAATTAGTCAGTGGTTATAATATCGTCTACATTACAAAACAATACAATACAGTGAATTAATTGAATACATTATAAAAGTTCACTTAATTTGACACTCAGATTGTTAAATAAAACCAAAATTTAATAATATTAGTACATATATTATAATTGTGTATATAGCAGACGGACTAATTGCCTATTGTAAACAGTGTTTCCATAGCGATCTCAGTAAAGATGCTGTGTGAATCTGTCATTATCGAGATGTCTCTGAGAATTGTTATCACTCGACTCTTCCCACGGTCTGCGACTCAATATTGGTCCAGTTAGCAATTTCTCACCAATCATTTCGAATTCATAATTCTTCTCAACCTTGAAGAAAATTATTCTTATTTATGTAAAACATAGTAATTATGCAAGTCTTAGAGCTAACTATAGTCCGAGCGATCATATCAATGAAATAAAATAAATGAATATGACATGCGAAATGCTTTGGTTTTTAACCGATTTCAAGGACGAAATCTCAATCCAAAACAAAAAAACATTATCTAAGAACCTTATTAACATAAACCTCCACACTAGGCAATGCCTGTATCGTGAAGACCAACATAGTTACCAAATAGATTTAAACTACAGAAGTAAATTATGCGTAATTTTAAATAAATTAATATTTCCGGACAATCCACACAACAACATCTAGCCCCGTGGTAAGCTCTAAGCTTGTGTTACGGGTACTAGACATGATTTATTAGACATACATGATAGATAGATATTTTTTATTAGACATGTTAAACACCCAGACCAAGGAGTGCTAGCAGAACATACAAACACTTGACCCCTCAGCGGCAATCGAACAAGCTACCTCTTGCGCCTAAGCTTATAATACTTTAGATAATATGTGTAGGTACTTACAAAGTTTCATAAAATCGGTACTGTAGTTTTCACGTACCTACACATTATTATAAATGGATGTTTGCTACGCCAAAACATTTTCCTTCGTGCTAGGATTTTCATAATTTTTAACTGGTGCCTCGAAATTGCTCCCACATAATGCATTTCGAATGCGGCAATTATCATTAATTAGCTATTTGATTACGATTGTTTTCGTTAAAAATGCAGTTGTTATTCAATGAGATTGATTATTACTTTTCCTGTTCCCGCTACGTATATCAATACCAACACTATAAATGGCTATAATGTAATTCAACAAAATAAATATCAATAGTTAGTTTATTTATAGAGACACTTTGTACATTAAATTATGGAAATGAAGAGGCTTTGTGGTTGCGGACGAAATAACTTATATAATATACTTAACTCCTAAATTATATACTAAAAATTGTTGGCTTAGTGGGAGCACACTCGACTTTCATTCCACCACGCACTACTGGATTTTTGTTTTTTGAAAAAAATGTGTGCTTTAAAACACGTGCTTCAACGGTGAAGGCAAAACATCGTGAGGAAACCAGCAGGTTCTGAGAACTTTGAAGAGTAAGAAGGACATGTGACATTCAGCAACCCTACTTGGCCAGCTTGGTGAATTAAGGCCTAATCTCTCACTTCAAGAGAGAAGTCCCTGTGTCCCAGCAGTGGGAACTTAACTCACATTACATTCATACTTATAATTCGTTATAGTACATAATTAAAACAAAATATCTCGACATAATTCCATAACCATCCATATTTCATATTCTCAAACTACTAACATAACCCATAACCTTATCATAAATTTGAATAATCGTAATGTAAACCTGTTTCCACGATTATAATAAATAATTATCTAGCTAGAATGTTTGAAAATAGCTGTTTTTTGACTACAAGTAGGTGTTTTTATGTATGTGTTTTGAAGACGTGACGTGGAATACAGGATGACCGACCAGATTCTCCAAACGAGTTTCAACTCGAGTCTACGCGGGGAAGTGTGTGTATGGAATAGATTTGTATGAAGCCTGTGTGTATGGGCGGGATTGGTTTTTTAGAATAGATTTATGGTTTACTAATGGTCGATAAATTTAGAAGAGGGTTCGTGATTGTCGATTGTTTGAATGTAAAAAGGCTTAAATGAATTCGGTTAGCGTGAAAATCGTATATCTAACCTGTCCAAATTAAGTACTACAGCACACGGAAACAATGGGAGCCAATAAAAAATCAAATAGCACCAGATAACATTAAAACTAATCGATTTTGTTGTTTTTTTACATAAGAACAATTATATGGGTAGATTTTTTTTTTGAATCATGGTTTCCTTATTCATAAACAGTAGCTCTAAATCATTTAAAGTTTTTTATTAACATGAGTTGTTTTTAACTAATTTTTTTTTATATTTTTTCATAGTAGTGCTTATTTAGGCTTCTACAGTTTTTTTACTATGGAGGGTCATTTGGAATAATACAAAATGTATTTCAACACCAATTAACCTGAAATATAATAAATTTTAACTCATCATCATCACCCTATTAACGTTCCCACTGCTGGGACACAGGGACTTCCTTCTAGGCGAGAGAGATTAGGCCTTAATTCACCACGCTGGCCAAGTGCGTGTTGGTGAATGTCACATGTCCTTCAAACTCTTTAAAGTTCTCAGAACATGCCGGTTTCCTCACGATGTTTGTCTTCCCCACACACGCACAGCACGGTGTTTAAAGCGCACATAAATGTCTACACAAGAAAAATCCAGAGGTAACTGGCGGGGTTTGAACCCACGACCTTCGGAATGAAAGTTGAGCGTCCTCCCACTTATCCAACACGGCTTCAAATTTTAACTAAAAAATATTAAAAGCTTTTATTACGATGTATTTATCGATGGTTCGCAGCACAACACTAGAATGCTTCCATCATCATCATCAGCCAACGCTCATAAGTCACCGCTGGACATAGGCCTTCCCGTATGTGCGCCTTACAGTGATTTAGAGAGTCTATGAGTCCTAATGTTTTCATGATTATTTGTCATAAGTGTTGAGTATCTTATTTTAAGGGTTCCGTACTCCACTACTAAGACTTCGTTTTCTGTCTGTCTGCCACAAACTGTACCTCGAGTACCGTGACAGATGGAGGGTTGACATTTTGAGGGATCATGTATTTCTCTTGCCGATATAACAACAAATAAATATATAAGGGGCTCCCATACAGCAAACGTGATTTTTATAATCTTGCGAGAGGCCATATTTGAATAGGTGACCGCTTTATGTGCATCTATTTGCGCTTAATTTCTTGCATAAGCTGGACACGGATCCCCAGGTAAAGTGTAAGCCAATCAAATCTCAAGTTTATATTTGTATTCAACTTATATGCTAAGATTTTTGATCAAGCAGATAATAAAAATGTTCTCCTATGTCTTTTTTTTTATTATTGATAAGCCTTCATTTGATGTAAAGTGACGATGTGGTCTAAGATGGAGAATGAAGGCCTAGAAGATGGCTTTTCCGGACCACATTACGAAACACGAAAAAATCGCTTCACGCACTGGCCCAGCCCGGAGGGTGGTGACAAGCCGCGGCCGAAGCCTCCCACCAGAGACTGTTCTTAGCACCACCTGGAGGTCACGTGTAAGGATTCAGAGGGTTACCACTTACGGACGTGAACAGACAAAACCTCCAAAATATCTAATCGTCTAATATGCCGATGTCTCTAACCTAGGCCCCTCGGCTCGAATCAAAACACAATAATCATAAAACGGCCGATACAAGCTGCGCCCACGCACAATAACAACTCGTTCTACACATGTGTGTGTGTGTGTGTATGTGTGTGTACGGTGAAAAACAACGTAAGTAGATAAAATAGGTTATAATTATTATGGACTCCGTATCGGGTGCGAGTTGTTTTTGTAAATGGGTTTTTGTATGAGTGTGTTTTGTATGAGCTCGGGTTGCTCTCAATAATGAGATGCTTGGAGATATATTTAGTTATTTGTATTATGGGAAGTATTAAGGCGTGATTTTGGATTCGAATTTAATCTTAGATAACAGTTAAGAAAGACTGAATAAATTGCAAATACCATGAGAATATAATCGACGCTGTTCAAGTTGTTTTAAAGTTTATATGTTAAAAAAACAATACTCTGTTGTAATTTGAACAAAAATAAAACAATTAAAAATGTATTGTAACTACATACATACTTGCTACGTACTTGCTTTCAAATCAGACCAGTAGTTCCTGAGAGATAAACAAACATTCAAAATCTTCAGCTTTATTATTCTATAGTATATACTAGCTGGCCCCAGCAAACGTTGTTTTGTAAAATGAAATAGATAGTAGCCGATTCTCAGACCTAATGAATACGCTTTATATACAATTTGGTAAAAATCGGTAAAGCCGTTTCGGAGGAGTACGGTAACTAACATTTTGACATGGAAATTTTATTTATTAGAAGATATATTTTTGTTTCTGAACGATATCGTTGATTTTTATGTGTACTTTGATTTTGTATGCATTATGTATCTCTGTTGTCTGAATAAATTTATTATTTCTATATGTATAAAAATGAATTGCTGTTCGTTAGTTTCACTAAAACTCGAGAACGGCTGAACAGATTTATCTTATCATAGTCTTGAAATATTCGTGGAGGTCTAGGGAAGGTTTAAAAGGCGAGAAAAATTGCCGGGATTTTTTTTATAATTACCCGTGCAAAGTCGGGTCGGGCCGCTAGTTAAAACTACGCTAATTAAACAAAATCAACCAAAATCAACCTGATTTAAGTAGGCTAACTTATAGGTTAAAGTTTATGGTTTTAGTCCCAATAATTAAACTCTTTAGATAAGATCCAAATGAAGATAGCGATGGTTTATCACTGATTCAATTCTTTCGCCACTGATCCAATCAATGGGGCTGCATCACAGGCGATAACCAACCTTCAGCCGGTGGAGATGGAGTCGACAGTCGCGTGCATGCTGAGAGCTAGGTATCCTTGCTGGGCTATTGACCTGAGTCATAGAGTAGACCGCAGTGAAGTGAATAGACTAGGCTGTTTATAAAGTTGCATACAAGAAGATGATTTAGTTTTGGTATAGTATAACTATTAATCTCTTGAAAAAAACCTATGCAAAATAATACATTTATAAATGAAAAAAATATATTAATTTTACATTTTCCGTCTGAAAATCAGCTTACTCCGAAAATCCCCTGCGAACATCCCCTGCAAAGGGGATCATTGGAAATTCACGTGACTACAAAATGCCTGCATTATCCCATATACTAAAATAAACATTATTATATTATTAATTATACAACAATAGCCACAATGTGACCCACATTGCGCCGGAAGTCAATCAAACAAACATAATTATATATTACAATTAATATAACATAATTATTTAGTGTGTCGTAGTCAAAGGTAAATATTCAGGCAAAGCGCATTATTTACAACACACATAAATGTATATATAGAACATTCGTACTGTTTGTCTTGTTGACTGAAGAGTCGTTACGTTATAAGAATAATGAACAGGATGAGTAACGACGAGGTTACTTAATAAGTAAGCTCGTAATGCTAAAATATATGTACACATCACAGAGTGACAAATTATTTAAAATATTGTTTAGGCTCAGTGTAAATTATTGCCAAAGTTCATGAAATTGTTAACCCCCGACAAAAAAGAGGGGTGTTATAAGTTTGACGTGTCTGTCTGTCTGTCCCATCATAGCTCCCGAACGGATGAAGCGACTTCAATTTACTTTTTTTTAATGAAAGGTGAGTTTCGCGCGAGTGTTCTTAGCCATGTTTAATGAAAATCGATCGACCCATTTAAAAGTTATGAGGGTAAAAGTGAGGAAGGAAAACCGAAAATCTGCAAATATACTCGAGTGGGGTCTCAAATGAAAGCTCATAACATGCACATTACAAAATAGTATGAATTTTTTCTTTTAAGGAAATTAAAGGTCATAAATCGGGTTTTAAATTTAGAATATCTTTAGCGGGAGTTACACTAATCATTACAAAAATTAGCGGAATTAACTCACGTAGAACTCTCTCTTGACTTCCGAAGTCCGCAGCGTTGAAAGTTTATCCAAACCTTCAAACTTTTAGTAACTCCAGCCTTCTTCGTGAGTAAATACCGCTTTTGAAGGTGAGTTTACATGTACAGTTTTAAATACATTATTTAAGTTAGTATATTTAATTTATTCTTAGCACATAGCAACTCTATGATTACATTAAGTTACATAATCGAAATTGCTTGAAATCAATTTAATATACTAGAATTATGTTTATACATAACCATGTCATAGCGAATTATAGGTGCTGTTTCCGTTCCATTTCTCGTTAGATTCTCCAGTAATATTTTTTATATTTTACCATAAATATTATGTGACTAGGTGAATCTCATTCTGCCTATAGTCGCAGTTCGGCAGCAACATGGCACGTAGCCTAATCTAAACTTCCTGCAGGATAATTATTAATTAATTATTTTGATAAACAACAAAATTAATAACCTTATTAATTAAAGACTTAAAGAAACTCAAGGACACATTTTTTTTAAATAGTATGCAAATAAGACAAGTGTACATGTGTACAATCTAGGGACTTCTCATTCGTTTATATTTTTTTGACTTAAGGGTTCTTTTGCGTCAGATATTTATAAAATTTGGAAATACAAAGCTTTTAGCTACTTTATAGCGTTAAAATCTATAAAATCGCTAACGAATGATCTCCGACAACTAAGTCTTCAGATCGCTACGTTATTAATAGTCAATTTATTTGAAGAAAACTCATAAATAGAGTTTTTTTTTAATCTATTGACTAGAGAGGACAGAGCTTTTGAAACAGAAAAAGACGATAACCATTAAATATAGCAATTAAAAAACCTAAATAATGAATACAATGAAAGCGGAAGCTGTCAGAAATGTAAGTAGTTTGAAATGCGAGCTGGCATCCGGCGCGCGTCCCTACAATGTTGCTCTCCTTATTGCACATCGCGTAGCGAGTAATGTAACATCCATTATGTAAATATTACATAAGAGTACCTATGTTCATGTCTTCACTTTATCTTTAAATATCCCTTAAGAGTTGTCGGTTTGTTGTCAGTTTCTGTAATTCATTTCTCCTATGGTATTTTTTTTAAGCCTATTGTGACCCACTGCAGGTCAAAGATCACCTATCTATCCAAAATGGTAAATTAAATGATTAAATTGTTAATAGTTGACACTTTATAAGATTTTATTAAGTTACATTAAGCAACAAATATTTTTATATAGGCAAAATTTAAATTGAATTGTCGTAGGATCAAAAAATTGCTGAAAATATACTTCATTTTGATATTAAAAACGATTTAACTGATTTGACTGCTTTCAAGGATTTTAACTTCTGTAGCTTATAGAACGAACTTCCCTACTATATTTTCTTAACTTCTACCTCCAGATTGTAATCTCGCAAACAAAAGCAGTAACTCTCCTATCAGCCCGTCCATTTGCATGTATCAGGGACAAAACTCTTCCGTTTATCTCCAAAACGCTCAAATAAATAATATCATATCCCTTTATTGCACAACTGCGTACGATACCCCATCTCTTTCACACTCACTTCGTTCCCTATTATCTCTGGCGTTCCTGTCTCTCTCTATTCATTAATGCAAATAGCACTTGAGCATAACTCATGTGTTGGCGAAAGCAATAAAATCCTTCTGTTAGCTATACATTACAGTGTTCGTTGCTGGGTCTCGGCTGAATTAACGACATATGCATCGATGGATGCCTCTTATCTATGAATTTGAATTGTGCTTGTTTTAGCCTAAAACAACAGACAGCAGAGGAGATATATGTGATTTTGATCTTGATATACGAGTATCCGAATGGGAACAGGGTAGTTAGAGAAAATATTACTCAAAGCCGCGACTATAACAATGAGTCATTTTCATAGGTATATATAAAAACAAACGTTAATATTAATGTTAAATTCAAAGTCCGTAATTTAGAATATTCAACAAAAACCTACTACAATTTATCCGTTTCCTTGGAAACTTAAAATCTAGACTATACAGTGCATTAAAATTTTGCGTGATGTAATGTTTTCTTGTTATTTTTACGAAATATGATAATAAAAAAATAAAAAAAATAGTCCATAAGGAAATGGGCGATGGGGAGATTCAGAAAGAAGAACAAAGAAGTTGAATATCTTCAATCAAAGCTATCAAATCGTAGTAGTATGTGTGTTGCGGTGCAATAAATGCACAAGTGCCTCCCATCGCCCACTTTATTTTGGACTATACGAAATGTCTCAGCCGTATATGCATATCACTGTGAAACATAAATCTACATTCTTGACATGTTCATCACAACGTCGTTATAAAGGTGTACTAAAACTCAGCTGAGTAGGAATAATTCCGCAGATTGAGCTTTCAAATGCCTGAAATGTCTGGATTATAGCTACGTTTAGTCCGGAAGGGTTATAAAAACTTTGACGCACCCTCTCAGCTTATTAAGAGTGAAGATTACTCCTGGAGTTGACTAAATCAAAGCCAACTTCGCGGATGTCAACCATTTCGTTCCCTTTCAACAACAAAAATCAGAGTTTCGAAGTTTTAAACTTCTTAATTTCCATTTGGAAGTCGGAGAGACTTAGGTATTATAATATTGTTAATTATGGACGTTTTAATAAAAAGTCTTATGACTCATTTAATTTTCGCCATTAAATATTTAATGGGGTGGGGTCAGATAGCGGGGGAGGATTTATGCGCGAGTCAGGGCGTTAGCTGGTCTCCGACTAGAACCGGATTTAGTCGTCTCGAAGGACTCGTTGGAAGAAAATTATGTCTTCTGCAGTTTTATAAATGTTATTTTCTAGATATTTAGTTAAGTTTTTTTTCTAACGATGTACTTTATAGGTATATGGTTCATTATGCTTATCAGGCGTTTATATAAGAAAGATTATAGCGTTAGAGAAATAAATTAATAACAAATCAACCCTCACTCATCATCATCATCACTCATCTTTTAAAAAGTAATCGTGACCATTTTAGGAGTTCTAGTTTTATGAAAAATATTTAATCAAAAGTTTTGAGTATCAATCACACAAACAATCATTAGGAAGCCTCTTTTGAAGAAATTAAATTTATTTTTATTCTATATTATAATTTACTTACTAAAATATCAAGTGGCCACCTAGATGTACCAAAACCATAGATTTACTGTGTATGTAGAATACCTTGGATATTAATCCTGTAAATTTTATTCTACTTAGGGACTAATCATAAGGATATCCTAGGTAGGTATTATGCATTTAGATATTAACTTAAATAACTCAAAACAAGGTATAAAGGTCACACCACACTGATTATCCCTAATCTGGACTGTGTGTTTATTTGTTGCCATTCTTATCTAGCAGGATAACTGGACCTAACCCGCATGTTATTAATTGTAATTTAATTACATTATATTACGCAGCATGCATAATATTCGCATTATTTTAGAATGTTATTCTTTTTTGTAAATAGGTAAAGCTTAGCAAGTTTTGTTGATTACGATGGTACTCTGCGCTTGTTAGAAGTTTGTAAAAATCACAAAATCTGAATTATTTGAATACTAGAGACCGATGTAACCCGGAATTTTCAGTGCAAGAAGTTCAATCACATCATAAAGTTGAAGAAATTAGAAGAAATTGTCAGAATTGTTCAACTGGTTCTACAGATAGTTGAACAAATTGGACTATACGGTGATAATTATTTAAAATAATCTTGTTGTGCTGACTCCCCATAATGTGGGACAGGCAGGCTGGCAAGGCGGGTAATGATGCCTCTAGTTCTGATCATATTCCCTGGCCACCATTGGGTTTCTGCCTTCGTCCATTGGCCATCGTCGCTTCAAGCGAAAGATTCAAATCTCTAAATCAATTCGTAATCAAATCTATCTTGTAAGCTACAGTTTTTATATCATCACCATCGACACCTATTAACGTTCCCACTGCTGGGACGAAGGACTTCTCTCTTGACGGGAGAGGTTAGGCCTTAATTCACCACGCTGCCCAAGTGCGGGTGAATTTCACACGTCTTCAAATCTCTTCAAAGTTTTCAAAACATGCCGGTTTCCTCAGTAACGTAGTAAGTAGCTTTTAAATACATGCAGATAAATCCAAATCCGTTTATAAAATTTAAAAAAAAAAATTAAATTATAATTAATTAAATTAAATTAATTATTATTATTAATTAAATTATTTGTTCACTGTAAGCCTATTTATGCTGTATTTTGCGACCATTATAGAGATAAACAATAGTCAAAAAAAATAATATAAATAAACATCATTTATTTTAGACGGTAAGGACGGCAGTTTCATACTAACTTAAATTAGTGAAAAGCTTTTATTATAGCAGAATTAAAATTGTTGAAACAATAAATGTTATATTAACCTCCTTTAATATTTATTAAATATTTTTATGTATTCGGGGCTGTATTTGGAATTCGGTTAATAACAACTGAAACTTGCAAACCTAAGCAAATATACTTCCAACTAGTAAGCCGTGAAAGTGAACCTTGCCACATTGTACAATAAGGCTGTAGCAATGAGCTCCATGTGTGCCAGAACAACATAAATAACTTCTCCGAATTCACTCAATGTTAGATTGTACAAATAACAATATTTTAAAACGCATGCATTTCCGCAGACCTTGAAAACGGCAATCATTACATAACATATATAAAAAACAAATTCCTATGTGTGAAATTAATTGAAAATGACAAAACTTGTGACAATGACAAAACCTATTATTTGAGAAAACGCTATACAGCATCAGAGTTCTAGAAAAAGACTATGGAGTAGAGACGCAAAATGGCGTTCTACTGAGTATCATCTTTTTCACTTTATAATTTTATTTGTCTCGACACTGGCAAATTGTCGCTTCAAGCGCAGAGTCCAATTACAAGAAACTGAACTGAACTGAAAAAGACTATAGTCACTAAGTCATCAAATGTACACCCGTACCATACACTCATAATAATATTATATAATTTATTTGGTTTTGTTTTATATGTTACTTATTTTAATGGTCACTTTCTCACAATTATTTATATTTAATTTATTATAATACTGATGTTTTATCTGTCATTTTTGTGCTTCTTTACAGCAGTAATTGTACGAATAAATATATGTATATATTTTTTTCCTGTACCTGTTTGTATGTGTTTTTCTGTGACAATAAATTATCTGAATCTGAATCATTATGAAATAACTAATTATGAGCTATAACCTCTATGGCCATCTATCCAATTTCGCTGTCTCAGTTTTTCCTCGCAAACCGACTGACGCAACGTAATTCGGTATTATAGGATAGACGCCATGGCATGATATTAAAATAAAATACGCTGTAAAATGACTAATATACATTTAATATTTTTTTAATTGTCATGGTTTTTCATCATCGTTTGACGTTTAGGGCTTATTTCAAAATCCTGGTAAACGAAGCACTGGTTAGTTATGTCAAGCTATCTCGCTTTGTCACATGTGACTGAACGAAATAGCTTTATATATAAACCATTGTCTAATTTTACAGGGTTAAACAGACCCTTATTGGTGTCAGGTTCGAATAACTTTATTCAAATTCATAACTAGCCAGTAGTAATATTGACACTTCTTTCTTAGATATCTATAATAAGTTGCCTGAAACCCTTAAAGAGCTGAAGGGTATTTTATTTAAAAAAAAACTAAAGAATTGGCTCATGGAAAAATGTTTTTATAGTGTAAATGAATATTTGAATTTCAATTAATATTAATTTTGTTATGATTAATTAATCCAATTTTTATTTTTTATTTTTGATGACATGTATGATTTTGATTTTAATATTATTAATTTTTTTTTTTTTTTCATTTTATTAAATTTTTTTTGACATATTGTAATATTTGCACACCTGCTTGCGGGTTGAATACAATTGACATCACTAGTTTATAAGATCTTGACATGTTTGTAATAATGTATTCTGCAAATAAATGATTTGATTTGATTTGATTTAGATTGGTCCAGAAAGCTATTTAGATTACTAATAACGAAGGATACTGTTTTCCAATTTCATGGAGGTTCCAGAAAGTTCTGTAAGAATTGAAATAACTGTATAGCTGATCTACCGTCAAGTCAGAGTTTTGTCCTACACGTCGAAAGAAGTCGAACTAGTAACACAAAAAACAATCTGTAATGTTGAAAAACAGAGATCATTTTCATCAGATTCGCAATAACTCGAAATAACGCCTGATCAACGAATTTCCATGCAAATGTCTTATTATACAACCAATCCCATTTCACTTTTAGGTGGCTTCCACAAACATTATTTACATTTTCTGAAATTAAGCTGCTATAAATTAAATCACAAATAAACAGCGTTCAAAATTACACTTGAATGTCCAATAAATAAGTAGCATTTCGCCTTGAGAGGAGGTCACGTTAACATTATGAGTCCGTATGTTTGTATGTCCTTAGCAGTAATGCCTTGAGAGTCAAAGGCACGTTTATCCTTTAAGAATTTGTTTATATATATTATCTGTTACATTAACTTATGATCTCTTCTACACAAAGCATTATCTTTAATAAATTTGATAAGTATAAGATATGCCCAAACTACACCTAGGGTACTGTGTACAGTCTAATACAAGTGTTTCAATAAAAAAATACTTGCGAGTATGTTGACTTGTTTGTAATATCCGAAATAGTGACTCGTGTCCCAGTACTAAGAGGAAACAAACATAATCATTTGTAATTCTGCGTCAAATTACCGCTTTTCGGGTAAATACAAGTATTGCGAGCCAAGCTAGATTTGGATCAAATTTGGCAAGGGCATAGCTGTAGCAGCTACTTTTTACAGCGGGAACATTTATTACTACGCGAGTAAAACCTAAGGCTAGCAGCTAGTTCAAAATAAATGGCCTATACCTTGATAGCATTGACAAACAGAAGAACTAGACACCATTTGAATGGAACATCGAAGTCAACGAGTGATCGAGATATCGCCTGTAGTAGCTACGGGTGACCGCTCGTAACGAAGTAGAACAGGTAGCGGGAAAGGACTATCCGTTAATAGCCTCGAAGCCTCGCCGGAGTACAACTAATAGTTATCTCAGTGAATAACTTTTAATTGCTGGAGCCGGCGCTCGTTAGCCGGAGGAGGCCGGGCCCTTCGGAGGTACTTAGCTGTTCATTTAGGCCGGAAATGGAGTTTTAAAGGATGATTTTGAGTGTAAATGAAGGGAAAATGCGGACATGGAATTAAGATGCTCCTGCTCACTATGCTTTAGCGATTTTGTGTTAAAAATATATCCAGTAAATGTTATAAAAGTAAAATATATACCGTACGTGCTTAATAACAGACAGTACAAAATCATTTAAAAATTAAGTACATATAAACACCATGCAGAGAAATAGTGACTATTTATTATTATTATTGATCTAACGATTAAAGAATATTTAAATGTAATCAATAATTCACCTGAGTTTATTCACCCAAGTGCATTAAATATACTTTAAGTAGACTTTATTCACCCAGTCGTACCACCCGTGCCGTACGTATGTCGTGGGTAGTATAGTACCGTGCGTGTTCATTTCGTAAAAAAATCTAGAGAAAAGTGTGTGCGGAATTAGTACTTAATATTTGGTTCCTTATCAGCATTTAGAATAAAATTCCGCAAAGTAACGCCTGAAACTGACAAATATTAAATTAATTCGCTTCCTACCAACCAACCAAATCTAATCATAATCACCACCATTCTAGCATTACACCCATTGCTGGACAAACTCTTCCCTCAAATAGCGTTATTTCCACTAATTGCTTTCACCGTTTTAGCCGATAGCTTTAATCAAGAGTCATCTGTCCGTCTTGGTTAAGCGTCGTTTTATTGATAAAACGATTTGTAGCATAAAATGGTGAAATTGGGGCTAAAACGACGCGCCAAAACGTCAGCAATCCACAATATAATTCCCAATGTAGAAACCTATCGCACATCAGCAAGCAGTAACATTAACACGTTGAACTTCACGAAACAGCCTGCCCTCACGCCATTTTCGGAGTGAACTATAAATAGCTGGTAAAAAGCGCTCAAAACAAACCTTTGCAAGTAAGTAGGCCGCGCCGACATTTGAACTGAACTTTGCGCAACCGCACTCACAGACTCGGCCTAGGCTCCAACACACTCTACTAACACCTTTTACTTATTTACTTAGCATACATTTTCTACCCCATCGATTTTTATTTAAAAGAAAATTGGTTGTGACTGATAATTTTTAGACTCCAATGATATGTGATGTTATGTGCACTCGCGTGTTCTATGGCTCACAGAGCCAATCACGCAAATTGTCATCCTGTGGGCAACTCGACCCACAGAAAATCCGTCCCAAGGGCTTATTGACCCTATCCGATTTTTGAGTTTCCGATGTTTGACTGGAGCAGACTCAGCCCGCGGGCTTAGAGAACAACTAGAAGAAGCGACGATATTAGGTGAAAGAATAAGTCATACATTTCCTGTGATTTCAGGTATCATAGTGAACCCGCGACCCTTTTCAAAGTCATGTATTGTATCTATGCTATATGGTTTGTAGACGCTTAAGCATAAACTAATGCCGAATCGCGGTTCCCATTCTTTAACTTATCAACCCCAATAGCCATCTACGGGCCACATGATCTGCCCACTGCAAATTTCGTCGTAACATTGGCATTATGAAATAATTGAAATTTATATGTTATCACGTTAAAACCATATTTTTACAATAGAGCATACAAAAGTTATTATCAAAATTAAAAAAATATTAGAATTAGTCGTGAAGGAAAAACAAACAGCTACTTCACCTTCAAAATAAAAAGAGTATTTGCACGGCCATGGATGATGCTTATAATTATAACTATTTTCGCATTCTCTTAGCTAAGTGGGGGAGAATCGCTTTTAATTTCAAGGTCAAGATTCGGACACAGCTCGCATTGCTTAATGTATTTCCCAATGTTGTAATGTGTGTACCTATCTATAGAATATATGTTTATTACTCATTATCATTATACATTATAATTTAAGCCCTGGCACGACCACTATGCTGCTCATAGACATCCCTTAAAGATTTCCAGTAACTTTTAGAATCCAAAGATTCAGATTCAGATTAGTATCATATCATAGTACGTAATATGGGTATGTTTCTCCGGGTATAGTGTAGCAGTTCGATCGTTCGTTTGTTTCGGACGTAGGTAGTTAGGAGGTAGTAGGTAGGTAGGCCCTCAATCAAAATGACAATACAATAGAAGCAATTTTTCTTGCTTAAAAGGAGATATAAAAACCCTGTACTGTAACCACAGATTACATAATATAAGTGTATTTACAAGTATGAGAAATGCAATATTTTTTTTATTTTTACTTTAGATAGTAAGATAAAATGCCGGTTCATATTTTTCGTATTTTTACCTTCAGCTTTAACTAATGCAACATACAGGATACATACAAAATCATTTATATCCATTCTTCTCTTCTCAACTTCTTCTTAGAAACTTCAAAAACAAATTATAAAAATAAACATAGGTGCTTAAAGATAAATACTTTTTTTACACTAGAGCAAATTAAGTTACATTTGTATTGAAACTTAAGAATAAATATTTGTTATTCTAGTTTTGATTAGCTGTTGACGCAATGAGTGAGATATCCTTTCACCCAAAAAAGCTGAACTTATGAAAATCTGAAACACTGCGCTGTCGCTCCCTGGGCACATGCTGAGAGGCAGCCATTTTGTTTATTTATTTAATAATTAATTTAAATTAAGAATTTTGTATGTTTGGAAAAACATATACAGGCTTTCTATTTTATTCAGTTTGTTCCCAGGTTCAACCGTCCATTCGGTGGCTTTCATCAGCATTTTAATAAAAACACCCTCAGCTGAGGCCTCCCCCGCGTTCAACTAAACTAGTAATAACTAGCTAGCGAGGAATTCCCTGCTATTGTTAGTACAATATTGTGATCCCGCGGGTTTACTTGTTTGGGGGAAAAACATACCTATATGAAAGAAAAAGCATCCACCTATTAACTCGTTATAAGTTATAACTTTGGAAAAATACAAAAATTAATAAAAAGGCGTCTTCCTCGTCTGACCATGAATCATCTAAAAAAAAGGCAAACCTATCTTCTTTAAATTTCAACGTCTACTATATTTCTTACTAAAATTTATGAAATAAGACAAAATTAAAACCAATTTAACCATTAATAAGAACAACAATAACCCAGGTTCATTCAGATCAGAAGATTATATCATATACAAATATGAGAAAAAAATAATATCGGGGGACAATAAGTCTATACTTAAGGACAAGAAGTCTTTTCTACCTAGACGGGTTGCAAGGATTATCTTATTCCACTAAATGTCTTCTAAATCTATTCAGATGCTGATGTCTAATATATAGAACACAGCTTCATCAGTAAGAATGAGTAACCCACAACGCACTTGCGACTACCAGTCAGACAGACAAATAGTTATGTTTGTAGCCACCGCCTGCTCCGCAGTGCCTGCTACACTGCAGGACAAAAATACACAACAAACAAATCCTTTTTATTCTATATATCTCTAACTGTAGGTATTCTTATAGTTACTTATTATAGATTCATGAGAAACAACGTCAGAGCACGAAGTTTTATGCAATTATTTTAGGAAACAATAATGACGCAAATTAGCATCAAATTGAATCATCTCATTTAAATGACAAATAAGGAACATAATTGCATCACTTATAAATATTTTTGAATTATACAACACGTGCGAACTGCCCCGAGCCAAGAACAGGTATGATATGAACAGGTTTGCGCAATTGAATAAACTCTGCATAATGTCAAGTGGAGATTTATGAATAGTGCGCCTCGTTAAAGCAATAATAGCGATTTCATTGCATCTCGATCACCCACTCGAGATCCAGTATGATTGGTAACAACAAAAGGCCTGCAATACGACTTCCGAGAGGAAGCTGTGCACATTAATGCTCGGAGCGGCAGCGGCATTTACACGAGATTTATGCGCCGCGCTGATTGAGAGAGCGCTTCTTAATGGTACTGACTTTAATTTCGCAAGTTATCTTCACGACTTCCTTTTCAATTTTTTGTTATCGCGGTGATTTAGGGCGGATATTACTCATATCTTTTGGTTCAATTAAAAGCAGAGGAGCTTTTTCTAATTTCGAATAGTTATACCTATGTTGCGGACTCCGTCCACGTTTTTTCGGGTAGGAATTCTAGGATGGGTCTAGTTCTGTGTCCGACAGTGTACGGGGGAGTTTATGTACACTGCGGGCACGCGAGCTTTTTTGGCCGAACTTCCGGATCCAGTTAATAACTTTTCATAGTTCCTTTGTCTGTGGGCTGTTCTCTGTTTTTGTGCGACGTGGTGTACGTTGTTTTTGTTCGTGGCAACATTTGTTTGCTCTGTAATGGGGTTTTTTCAGCTTCTCGGTGGGAAGGCTACGCGTTTTTGGCAGAGGATTTTCTTATTTTGTGGAAGTTTTGTAAGCAAAAATATGAAGCTAGAATATGGTTGCCTTTCTTCATTTGAATAACTGGAATGCTCGAGCCCGATTTTGTTTGTGAAATAAAACTTGAATGAATCTGAATATGAGCATGGAAGTATACGGCGCCTATTACGTTTTGAATAACAAATTTATGATATAACTGTGAAAACATCCAATTATTTAAAATGTCTTTGAGATCAACTTGTTTATGACAGAAGTCAATAACAAAATGGCAAGGTATCTTGTTTATCAGAATTTTCTGATTACCGCAAACATTTATTTATTCATTCATAGTCTTATTCGTCCAATTAGTGTCAGCAATTCAATAACAACTGAGCGGTGGGACCGATCATTACGACGCCAGTTATTTGTAACGCGGCCGTAACGCGCCATCACTCGGTTATTCCGTCGTTACTGCAGCCACCAGCGATAACGAGATGATCAGAACGAGATGGGTAAAGCTACTTCGTAACGAGGAGAGGATAATGAGCGGTGCGTGTGAAGCGCGAGATCATGAGCTGTTTTTAGGTGTTATCATATGTGAAATCGATACAGAAGTTAACTACCATTATATTAACAAACATTTGGTACTTGATATCGCTACTGAATCTCATCTGACATCGTGACACAAAAACAGCCTTATTCCACTACAGAGCTACATTAACGCAAAGGGCGTCTAAACGAGCTCCTCATCGGCTCAGTTCCGCTCATCTCTCGCGAAGGCGCCCTGAGGCGACGCCGCGATGATTGCGCGCTATCGTCTTCATATAAATCCACCGAATTGAACCGTTTCGAGGCGCATTAACTTTTACGATAATTGCGAACCGCAGTCGTGTCGGTCGGTCGTGTCGGCGACTGCAATAACCGCCTAACAGATCTTTCATGAACCCATTCCCGTGTAAATGCCACCACATTCTGTTATTGTAAACAGATTATTTTGAGAAGCACAAAGACCTCATTATGAATTTATGTTCCGAAGTACACAGAGCAAGATCAAAGGGAAAACATGAAGTGTGAAGAAAAATCACCGTCGCTACTTAATAACGGTCCTGCGTAATGTGACCAAATTTATGGCTTTGGCGTTGACTTTCCAAAATGTCTTATAAAATAAGGCACTTAAGCACAATAACCGCGGATTTTATGGCTCTATATCTCAACATAATCCACGTCAGCCAGTTTTTATGATTGATCGCCGCGCACTGCCGGAATGGGCCATTAGCTGGCTCGCTTTACGGTCCTGAGGGCAGGTGAGCGGAGCGGACCGGGAACCTACAGTCAGCCTTCAATTGGTTTATGCGTCTAGTCTTGTATTCAAAATAAACCGAAGAACAAGAAATCGAACTAAAAAGAATTAGAATATTATCCTATTTTGTTTTTGTAAAATGTTTATTTCTTATCAAAAACTTCAAATTTGGTACATAGATTTTAAAAGTAACACAAAATAAGGGAAACAAAACGGTAGCCACTCAGCATGTGTTGAAGATGCCCAGGGAGCACCCACAACATTAAAATAATCAAATCATTAATTAACAGGGTCCAAAAATCTCATTATTTATTTTTGTTGACAGGGTCTTCAAAGTTATCTCTGTAAACAAAGCATCCAAATATCGTCTTAAAGATTTGCATGATACCTTATAATAGATAAACATGAAACAATAGAAGCCAGATATCGTGACCACTTTGGGCGCATACCATATTATGATGACTCTTTGCTTGTGCATCGTATTCTTTTTATGATTTTTAGATTATTTTGACTACTCTGAACGCTTATTTGACGCCGACTGTACGAAGAGTTAGTTATCTTCACTTCCATTGACTGTCGCCGTCTGTACAACTCGTAAATGGATCCCTTTGTTTAATGTTCTCCGGGACGTCTAACTCGGTCCTATAGGCTGGGTAACTATAGGTTCTGCAGTTACTTGTAAAGTAAGTACACGATGGGAATTTATAATGGGTGATATTGGGTATTTGTATTGATGGCACGAACGCGTGTCATAGAATGAATTGATATACAACTTGCTTTTCACTTGCTACGTCATTTTGCTTTCAAAAGGAATCATTGCATGGGTGTTTTCTATCAATCATTTCAATCATTTTATTTATTTTTCTTCACAAATACAGGTTCTCTTATAATAAATAAATATGGATCACAATAATTTTGTCTAAGCATATTGAACCACATTGTGAAGACTGGTGCCTGAAAAAGGTTTTGTAAAAACCTGTATTACAGGTCACCAGGGCTTCACTCTACGGCCCCCAACGGTGCTCGTGCATTTGATGTACTACTAGTAACAAAATATAAATATTAATAGTAAACAAAAGTTTAACCAAACAGTTAATTCAATGTATAATATGCAAACTACTAACTAATGTGATGTTAATGTATGTGTGTGTGTGTGTGTGAATGTGGGTTTGTGTGTGTGTGTGTGTGTGTGTGAGAGTGAGTGTGAATGTGTGAATGTGGGTTTGTGTGTGTGTGTGTTCATGGTCATATAATTTAGTGTAATAAATAGAGCCAAATTACTTTTCACAACCTACTAATTGTAGTCAAGATATTGGTTTAAGGAATGTTTCGATTTTACTATAATCTTGTTGCTTTAACCACCTGCACAATATTGATTTTAGTATGTATTTTGGAAGAGAATAGAATTGCAAGAGGCTATTAAGTTTATTGTAAAGAAAAGGACCCATATACGCGAAAAACTTACGGGAATGGGAATTGTGAAATTTAATTAATTTACAAACTTTACCTTTTCTACGCTTACCCTTTAGTAATATCTATATCTAGCTATTATCATATCTAGCTATTTATAAAAAAATATATATTATGTTAAAGAATTTTCCTCGCGTAAAAACCATATTTGGACTGCTACTAATATTTTTTAGGGTGAAAATACTCCTAAAATTATAGTTTTAGGTGAATAAATTAACGTATCCATTTGGAGCACCAATTCTAAGGAAACGTCTTGTGATATTCTGTATTTACTCCAACCAACCAATAGATTGGACTGATTTACTTGCATGAATAGCAATAGATGTAAGATACAGTTATACTTACGAGTTGCGAGTTGGCCAAACAAACCGGCCCAATTGAATGCAACATCAATCACTGGAGGTAGGGCTGGCACAAACTTAGACAAGTTCGCTTTATCAAACATTAGACTTCCCTTAAGGGCCTTCTCCACGAGCGAGAGAATCGCGACGAGTCCGCGCTTACACCGTCGGGTAATCTGTACGAGCGATTATTCTGCCAGCGTATCGTCGTCACAAAATCGCAGCGTGTCCGCAACGACTTGTAAGCGGCGAATCATGCAGCAGCTACGCTTGTGTTGGACAACAAGTACGTCGCAGGCTCGCCGCGAGAGCGCCCGTTCTCCCACGAGCGACATCTGAACCACTAGTCGCATCGCCGCGATATCGTCGTGTAGAGACAAATGCTAAGAGAGTGTTTAGTTAGATATACGTGTCAAGAGTCAACCCACGCGAACCGCAACCCCATGGCATCGCTTCAAATGTGGACAGAAAGTGGTAACGCGTGAATTTTGTCGCCGCAGCGTTTTGTGGCAGCGATTTGGTTGTGTTAACGCTTTTACCGATACAAAGTACGGATAGTTGTGGTAGCGAAGCCGTTGTGTTGTAGTCGGTATTACCCACGTGAACGATAACGATTGTAAAATGCGATACGTATGAATAGTCTAATCCATTTTCAATACAACAAAATACGTACCACAGACTCCACAGAGGTATGATTGCGGTTGCGTTGTCGTGCGGTTATGGTTAGTGTGGGTTAAGCCTAACTTCCCATGAAACCAATCAAAAGTTTCAATCACGTAGCTGCAATAATGGGGCGAATGGATGTGTTTTTGATGGGTTCTTTGCATCGCTATATCTCGAGTGAACGTCTACATCGCATCACGCATCACGCAACAACTCCGTTCGATCGTAAAACGTAACTACCGATTTAATGGTTCCTATGTAAATTTTATTTCGATTTCTTATGGTTCAGTGTTTTTATCAGTGGAAAGGTTTGATTTGGTACTTACATGATAAATTTTAAAAGCTTTGTTTGCACACCCTTTTTAACACTTATCAAGCTTAAAATTTTTTTTAACAATAATTGTGAGATATTTAAATCTTTTTGGGCGCATGCAATATGATGATTCTAACTGATTATACAATTTTAGTTCAAAGTTTATCAGAGTTTGTTTGTTTTTTTTAAACGCGCTAATCTCAAGAGCTACTGGTCCATTTTGAAAAAATATTTAAGCATTAAATATCCTATTTATCGAGGAAGGCTAGAGGCTACTTTTAAAATACGTTGTTTTCGCGAGAATATAATGATCTGTATTCTGTATTCTAATATCTAAAAAGGCGTGCAATACCATTTACGTATACATATTTTTTTACTTTTACTTTATGTCTGTATGTGTATTTACTTTTGGTACTCGGAACATTTTCCTCAGTGACCTGATTTTTCCGGTTCTATCACAGACTCATTTCAATTGAATTGTTATTGAGTTATCTTCAATTATTCAAATGAATCGGTTGACTGGTCTGTCGCGTTTTACTCAATTTCATTTGATTCTTGTTTCAGTGTTGACTAATTTAAGGTTCTTAGGGTTGTTTAAAACTATTTCAAAGTACTCAGTTTTCAAAGATAAATAGGGTATAAGTACCAGAAAGTGTGAAGAGACTGGGGCGTGTTTAGAGATTGATATCATCTCTCGGCCACCGAACATCTAGTGCTAGACATTGGCCACCCTAATAATAACTACATAATAACATTTAAGACTAACAAAGCATTCATTTTATGCAGAAAAAGAAAAAGACACATCCGTAACTTTCGCACGCACAGGATACGGATGTGTCTTATTCTTTTTCTGCATAAAATTTATAAATAGTTTCATCTACAAAGTGAGGTTTATCACTTATTAAAAATATTTAAAAACAAAGCATAAGGTAATTTGTTAATATTATAAAATTATAGACCTCAACTTAATGTCATTTTTAATTTGTAATGTAGTCCGAAATAAATGAATTTTATTTTTATTTTATTTATAATCCACCTTGGGTGTGCCTAAGCCTCGTTACATATTAGGCTCGTCGCCTCGGCTCCCTCCTGGAACTAATACCACGGGCCGACGAGGTTGGCTTTTGTCTCTCAGATGGTGTCTAAAGCCCCATATGGATATACCCCATATGGATGAGGCATAGATATATATAACCCGTGTAGTTGGTAGCTGGTGCCGTAAACGGGGAGATGAGCGCGGGAGCTCGCGACACCACTCCGCCACAGCCGTAAACAATCCTGCCGAGGTGTTTGCACGCGCCCTGCAGCCCTCCACTCTCTGGATACTCATATCTTGTGTTGTGTATCTAAATCACATAGTTCACATAGTCACTTTTGGTTGTATCACACTTGTGTTTTTTTCTGTATTCGTTGTACTAAATGTCTGTATAAATGGGAGGAAAGAATTCTATATAGTTCAATTTATTATTGTTTTTTTATTGCAGTATATAACTTCTATGCGAAATTCGATCAAATACGTGTTTTCCCCGTCTTCCTCTTTCACGAGAATCTGCTCTTCCTCTTTCACGCAAAAAACAAACGAACCGATTTACATTGGTTAGATTCTCTAGAGCAGGACTCTGAAAAAGAACATAAGTGCTTTTTACCCTGGTAAAATGTCATTTCGCGAGAAAATCCATTATAACACGTATACCACAGGACACTACAATTTATTATTATCCAATCTGAGGGCAAGTCAAATCGGTATCCAGTGTTAATACCCCCTCGCCGACACACCGGCGCTGTCACGCCGCTGAGGTCAATTATTCTCGAGTTAAATATTAAAAGTTACGGCGTTAGGGGCGGCGATTAAAGGTTGTTACGGCAGCAGAGTACGCAGTCCGAGGTACCTGCGTGGTCCGTTAATATGGAAGTTGGAGCGACGAGGCAGCGGGGGGACACGTTGAGAACAACTGATGAGATCGTGCACTGTACATTATGTACCGGGATGAAGCTGAAACTAGGGAATTAGGGGGTGAATCCCATCTGATCATGATCCGCTTGGAGTTGCATCTGATCAAAGGGTTCCCGTCTGAGCACTGATCCGATGCAACAACATTATAAAATTCTTTTTTTAATCGACTCGCCGTAGTCAGATAAAAAAAGAATTTTATATGCAAAATAATAGTTATGGTTAAGCTGTTTTAAAGTTATGGGTGAAAGTGAGGTACACCGAATGTGTCCAAATATATTCGATTTGTGATTTAAATGAAAACGCATCATGTGCACATTACTAATAGGTACATATAGTTTTTTTATTTTAAGTGAACTGAGGTTATGGAGTTTGAAATTAAAATTTGAAATTTAGGTTATTAATACTATCGATAAATGCTTAATACCCGCGGCTATTTCCTTAAAAAAGGCCAACAATAGGATTATATCAATTATCGTACTTCATTCATTTCGTTCGCACAATCAATGGATTGTCTAAACAAAGTCGAAGATATATAATTAGAATTACAACAAAACCATTCCTAAGCCCATCTCCAAGATTCCACCAACTCCAGATAAAATAAACAAAAGGCTTGCCAACAAATAAACTTAATTAACCGAGTACAGCAATGGCCGAACTATCGAACTGCTGTGATTCTTTCAGCCAAAACAATAGGTATACCCGTCTCTCTTCCTCTCTAGCGGTAGTTCACCTATCTCGCTCCCCCGTGATCAATTTCCCCGCTTCCTGTAGTTAACAGATTGGGGCTGAGCTGATTTTGATAAGGATCTGTTCGTAGGTAGTTAATGGCAGGTGTTAATGTTAGTGTGACGTCACGGCCCTTTGTTAGGTATCGGGCGATTAACCAGGTTGGGAAAGTAGAATGTTGAGTGATCGCTATCTGAGTGATAGTTATCTTATTAATGAATGGAAATTAGCTAAGCGCTTGTTGGTCGCGGTGTGTGCTTCTGGGAGTGTGTTTGTAGGTTTTTTACTTCCGGTGCTACTTTTTTTGCGCCTTATGGTGCTTATGGTGGGTGGGCATTAATACAGATATGGATAATTTATTTGTTATTAACCTACTTTAAAGAGGGGGTTCTGTTGAAATTGGCATTTCATATCGTCATGTGCACAAATCATAATATTGAATAAATCATTTTTGTTTTCATGTTCGCTCCCCATTAATGGTATATAAAGATTATTATTTCCTAAATGTTCAGTTTAACCGGCCTATACAAAGAAGAATTATCCTTGTAGTCCTAGGGCTATATCGAATAACCCATATACTACTAGACCTGAGTTGTTTTTATTAAAGTTGGACATACTTATTTTACAAACCGTTCTGCTGTGCTCTAACCTATGTTAAATCAAACAATTGCAATAAATATTTTATATCTTGTACCTCTATATTGAATGAAACGACAAGGTTGCCGATTTTATTCCTCTATCCAAAAGTATAACGGTATAATTTGATAAAAAACTAAAACAAGTAAGTTATATTAACACACGACACCTTCTGAAACCCATCTTATTTGGAAGAAAACCTTTTTCTCTCAAAGTTCTCTCTGATGAAACAAGCCGCCCGCCCGCGCCCCGCCCGCCCCCGCCCGGCGCGGCTGACCCGCTACACGGAAATAAAAGAATTATCGCCACATCTCATCTGCACACCTACATTTGTTACGTGGACAGCCATCGGCACCGTGCCCATTGTTCACTCTCCTACTATATGTCTACGAAATCTCGGACACACACTTCTAAGGTTAGGTTTCTTTATATTTTGGCAATGAGGCCAGTTTTCGGACAATTTATTTAATTAATACTTATTTAGTTGTTACGTATTAACTTATACGTAATAAACCTAAACGTAACAAGCATAATTTATAATTTAAGAAATAATGTAACAACGTTGTGACTGTATTTCGTTAGATTTTCGGGAAAAATGTATCCTATGACACTCCTGAGATCAAGAAAAATCGAACGTCAAAATCCATTAAGGCTGGGTCCACACTTGTATCATTTCGGTGTATCACGATCAGGCGTGGCGTATCGAGTATCCGTATCATAAGTATGGACGCTCATTTTATACTTTTATGTGATACTGTATCATTTCAGCGTATCAAATTTAACTTTACAAATATGGACGCTTCAAAAAGAAAATGTAACAAGTAACTTCAAGAGTAACAAAGTCCATACAACCATAGACAACTTTGCAATGTTGGCTTTCGGTATATTTGGATTATTAATCGAATACAGTTAGCTACTCCGATGTTTTACAAGATACAAGATACAAAATTATTTATTTCCATAGTTTGGTTTTACAAAACTTAGACACGTTTAAAATCGACAATCCCAAAGTGCTGTTCCTCTCGATCTCCTGTCAAATCATATTTGGGTCAGTGAGAAGTGAGTAATTTCGCGCATCGGATTTAATCAATTACCGTAGAATTTGCGAATAGCCATAGAAACTGCTACGGCTACAGGGTTGCAGCCGTAGGCAGTGTATTGTGTAATATTTTGGCTTGAAAGCCGTAGAACACGGTAATTGCCGCAGCATTAAATATAAATAAAATAAATATTTCCGGACTACTCACACATCATCACCTAACCCCAAACTAAGCAGAGCTTGTACTATGGGTGTTAGGTGACGGATATACTACATAGATACATTTTTTTTGTAAATACATACATATATGATACATAGAAAACACCCAGACCCGATACCAGAAATTATAGATCGTACAAAATCTGGTCCCCCCGCGTAAAAAAATCCAGAAGGCGTGGTGGGTTCTGAACCCATGACTTGCGGAACGAAACACACTTACCAAAACGTTGTCAAATAAAATTCCAATACCTTTAACATTATTAACTTTAACATATTTTTCCTTCACACACATTGTAACAAAATCGTCGTCCAATATCGTGTTACAATGGAGCAGCCTGGAGACAGTCCGCTGGCCACCCCGCAGCCCCCCCCGCCTTTGTGCCTGACAACTGAATCGGGAAATTAAATTTAAAGCTTTCATTACCGCCTGGAGCACCAGTGCACGTCCACCGTCCGTCGATCACAGACCAGTGGACGTGAGGGCTACCTTGTCCACTGTCCACTGGCAGTGACGTCAGTTGGAAAGGATATATTATGAGTTTAATCCTTTTTGTGAATTAAGTACTCATTGAGCTGATGGGATTGGCAGTGCTGAGGCTCCAATGACCGGTGCGATGAATTATGAGAATATTAAACAATATTATTAATTTATTTATTGAAGCCGTGTTGGTTAAGTGGGAGGACACTCGACTTTCATTCCGAAGGTCGTGGGTTCAAACCTCGCCACGCACCTCTGGATTTTTCTTCTTGAGAAATTTATGTGCGCTTAGACACGTGCTTTAACGGTAAAGGTCTTTTGAGGAAACCGGCATGTTCTGAGAACTTTAAAAGAGTGTGAAGGACATGAGACATTCACCAACACGCACTTGGCCAGCGTGGTGAATTAAGGCCTAATCTCTCTCGTCAAGAGAGAAGGCCCTGTGTCCCAGCAGTGGGAAGATTAATAGGGTGATGATGATGATGATGATTTATTTCAGCCGTAGGGCGTCAACTGCTGGACACAGGCTTCCCTCAAAGACTTCCAGTAACTTCGGTAGCAGTCTGTAACCACCGCGAGCCGGCTACTTTCACCAGGGCGTGCGTCCAACTAATCGGTGGACGTCCTACTCTGCGTTTGCCGATTCGTGGTCCCCATTACCAGAACTTTCCTGTCCCAAAAGATAGCATAGCAACGAAGGTCGGCATTGAGCACCATAACCCTCTAGGTAGCATTTTCAAAATTATTTTACTGATTTATGCTTAAGAATATTTAATGCCATCCGTCGAAAAAAAAAGCTATAGGTTTTTCGTTATTAATTAATACCCATAATAATACCATAATAATAAAACAAGTGAAAAAGTGAGCGTTAAAAGTCTTTGCAAAATATATTCAACCTCAGAGTTTCAAACAATATTCAAAATCTAATAACAACAAGTAAAGAGCCTCGGCAACAGACCACTCCTTCAGATAGTTCGCGTCCGAAACATGCAAATATTACAAAACGTGGGTGTGTTTGTCCGACTAGCGGGCTCGTTGTCCTTGCAGATGTCTTCATACAACCTGCAACTGGTTTGTACTGAACTAGTCGTTACCCTGACTTTACCCCTATAATTTGAATCCTTTATTTTTTTTAATGCTCGATAGCCTTCATTTCACCACAATCTCACCTAAGATCTAAGATGAAGACCTAGAAGGTAGGTGGCTTTTGGTAATTTAGTAGAGATTAGAGTCTTTTTAATATTATCAATATTCATGTAGACCAGTTGTTTATGTTCAAAAAGGAAAGCTATCTACTCTCTCTATATTGCATTGCCTTAAAGTGAGATAAGTTTTTACACAAAATACTTTAATGTGCGGGGCAATTCGGTTGACTTTGACTTTGATACTTAAATACACACACAAAAACACAAACACAAAATACTTTAATAATTAAACCATTTATTTCAGGCATCTAAGTCCCATATAAAAATATACCTTACAGACTAACATACATAAAAATATAAATCTTATAAATTAATGTGCGGGGCAATTCGGTTGCACGAGTAGAACCATTTAATATTTTTATCAGCTGATAGATCAACTGATAAAATAATCTTTGTAGCTAGTTTTACTTTAATTATTAGATATTAGGTATTGATATGTAGAAAATTTTTATAATTTTTCTCTCCATCTACGGACGTCTGGAGGTTGCTTTGAGCAATAAGACCGCCCATTATCTATCTATCTATATTTAAAGGCTTCAGCTACCATTTTCAGTGTTTTGTCCAATTTGGTCTTGAGTCATTTGACACGATTTGACAGATATTTCACCACTTACAGTACAGTAAATGATTTGGTACCAATACTACTATGAATCGCCCAGCCCTTGATAATGGGTATGTCCATATTCTGAGTGTTTGTTCATGAATACATAAAACTACTATACAGCTCATACCTTCTAGGAGTAAGGTCCTCTAAGTCTTTACATTCTTCCATCCACAAAAATGACACAGACCCGACTTTTTGCAATTTTTATATTCGTTTAAAAATACTCGCGAATACTTTTAGGGGCAGAAAGGTTAAGTCGGTCGAAGTTATTTCAAAGTAATTTTCGGGACGAGACCTTCGCAGGCAACCTTCATTATAATTTACTTTCCTTCTTCCTGTGTACTGGACTTGGACATACACTTGCCGTTACTTTTTGTTCACAATAACGCCTTTTGATTAACATTATTGCTTATTTAACGTTTTTGTTTATTAAAGAAAGACTAGCGAGGTATTATTAATTTGCTTTTAAAACCTTGGCTTTTTAGACCTAACTTATCCTTACTATTTAGTCTATTTTAATGAAAATCAGCAATTTTTTTTATTTACTCTTCAAAGTTAGTGATTTTGGGTTTAATATGTAATATGTGTTCACACACATACATATTGTAAGTATACATATAATAATAATAATTTGAATATAAAATTTACCAAAGCAGAATTCACTGGTCCATGCTTTGAATTAAGCAACGAAAATAAAACTATTTTTAAGAAAAAACCTATTTTTAGGATCATAGCAAGACACGTAATAACATACACACAGAATTCCAATAGGGCTTATCTATAGTTGTCTAAATCTTTGAATGTAGAGAATAAAGAATAGGGAGGTAGTGAGGTTGACAATAACTCAGAGATGTTATTGGGCAGTCCTAAGGTCGGGTATTTTTAGAGCGGACTGTCCGGCGATCAATGCCAGGGCGTTGCTCGCAGCCTGCCTCCGAAAACTTACGAGTTTTTATGGAAAATAGCTTTGTTGCAATACTATTTTAATATAATCAGTTTATAGGTAAAAATAAGTTTTTAATTTATTTTTAACAATTTAAATATGAGTTAATATTTTTGTTTGATTACAGCTCAAAAGCATAAAACAAATGAGTAATAAATACATGTTCCTTCTACTTCTTCCTCTTTTGTGAATTTATAACGATTGTTTTGTTTTGGTGTATTGTATGTGTACATGTCATTTCAGAGAAAACATCTTTCAAATGTATTATTATTTAAAGTAATATAAATATCTGGTTAAACCAATAATATAAATTATAAAACGAATGAATCCATTCACGTCACTGTTTACATTGTGGTCAGTGTTGATGCCGACGAGGATGGATCATAAAGCTAGAGTTTTAGGCACCTATTCACTTGAGTCCTGAAGATAATCATCCAATTATTTATACAAATTGTATTCATTTATTTCCATTGTTTGATTTTACAAATCATAGAAAATATTCACCTAGTTATCAGGAATAGTCAGGTATTCCAAATATTTTCGGTGCTAATGATAAAGGTGGATACCGCCTTGTCTAAGTTTATTGGCGCTGACAGATCAGCGCGTAGCAATTTGCATGGAAGAAAGTTACATTTCTTCCATACATGAAATTTTACACACATACAGTGGCGGTATTCGAAAAGGTTTCTATAACGTCCATACAGATTGGTGTTTGGTCGGTCGGCCGATAGTCAGCGTGACGATAAAATCAACCTAAATAAGAGAGCGTAAATAAGTTGTTTTGTTGTTTCTAGATAGAAGCTAGATTATAACTTAATATAAGCTTTTATTGTGTGTTTCAGGAAAGCGAGCATACGCTATAAATATGCAAAAAAATCTATGTTAAATGAACTGTGTTGTTCTTCCGGCAAAAAAAATATGTTTAAACCAATTTGCTCTCCCTCTCGAAATTGCACAGAAATTTATTTATTTATTTATTTAAGTATATAATCAACTATTTTTTAAAAACATCACTGAAACATTTACTATTAACATTTGGGTCACGAGCTCGCTATCTGCTTCCAAAGCCATAAATTTCAGGCCCGACATTACTTTCCAAAATACCTCATGGTAATGGCCAGTGTCATTTCAGAACTCGATCGGATGGCAGACGGGGCCATTTAGTCCTTGTTCTGCGGAAGTGGCCTCCCTTTACGACCGTTCCGAGTCCACCGAGGGCCCTAAATAAACAAACCACATAAATTAATGCACCCTTTAAAATGAACATAAAACTAAACTAAAATAAATTAACCGCAACCTAAAAACAGTATTATTTTTCTATGGGTAAGGTTCATTTTGTGTTCGGAGAGCTGAAATGAGGCTTGGACACGAAACATGAAGGTTCATGAAAAAATGTGTAAGTTAAAAATGGATTAAATTATGATTTACAGAAGGGCAGTGGCGCTCGCTAGTGGCTTTAATTAACTGGGGATTACCAGGGTTTCATTACTAAAACTTAAAATTACCTTGATTAGTATCAACTCTTATGTTAAATTAAGTCATAATATTGTTAAAAACTATGATAATTTAAAAAGTTATAATTAGGTAGGAATCCCTATAAAAATCTTAATAGATAATGTTGATAACCAATAGTTTCGAAAGTTACATTATAATAAAGTTTTAGTTCTATCATTTGACTAGTCTTATACAGCGCCCGTTTATAGCCAAGTAAAGTAGCTAAGAAATAATATGAAGTTGGAATTCAAACGTTAAAGAAAGAATTTTTGAACGTGAATTTAACTAGAGTTCTTGGAGCGTTTCAGAGGGTCTTTGGAAGGCAAAGGGCGGTTTCCGCCGAGATGTGTGCAATTACCGGCGCCGTCGTGGGCTTCCGGCCTAAGGCGGCAGGGCCCTTTGTACTACATCTAGCGGAAATCTAACCTAACTTTTTGGGAGGTCTTTAAAGGGTGCCGAAACTATTTTAATTTTAAGTTACAACATTTAACTTTGAATCTTGAATGAATTGTAGGATTTAACTTCTATTGAATGGAATTCTTATGCCAAGCTATTTCTTTAAGTAAATAAATAATAATACATACATTTTTCCAGACAATCCTCACAACAACATCTAGCCCCTTGGCTATCTAAGCTTGTGTCACGGATTCTAGACATGATTGTGATAAATATAATAGACATGCATAAATAGTTATTTTTTTATTATTAATATTAAACACCCTCCTAAGTCTAGGAGAACGTGAACACATACCCCCTTGGCGTGAATAAAACCTCTTTCGACTTATCTTTTTCTGCATAAAAAAAATAAAATTATGAATGCAGTGCAATTGTTTTCAAAATCAAAACGCAGTCTTCTCTGCGATGCTTCTATCAAAAAAAACGAGTAAAATGTTCTCACAATATTTAAGGCTACCCTCCATGAGGCATGGCCGTGGCACACCCTGTACAGGCACCGAGAAGTTCTCGCAAGCACCGATGTTTACGCGAGTGCGCGTTGTGTGCAAAGAACCGACCTGGATTCGGCAGAACAACAAAACATTTAGTTTTGGAAACACGACTGAAATTAATTGTAAACACGATGAAGGTCTCCGCGCCGGCGCCTCGGGCACGGTCATAATAACGGTACGGTTACTAACTACAGTACCTACTACTACATATTAGTTTCATATGTTGTTCATTTCAAATTCTTAATACGAGAATTACTTGTCCACCGAACAATTCAAAAGCCGTTCTTTGTTCCTTGACTATTCCAAGTTTACGTTAAGTATAATTATGGATTAAATGATATCTTATCTTGTCTACATATTTAGGACCCCTAAATTACAGAGGGTTTCATGTAAAAGGGTGTAAATACATCGATCATTATTTGAAAATAGCCCCAAGCCTCAATCTACTATCAAACAAACACTCCGAGCACTGCAGTACAGTTCCTGTAAATGCAAACAGTTCACATCCACGAATCACGACTCCAAAGCCGGGCTCAAACATAGCCAAGGACACAATAGGGTGACCCGGGACAGCGGGATAAACGGCCGGAATTAAATGATCTTGCTTTTTCTAATATTTCAATTTTCTTCGCGGGGTGAGGGGGATGTAAATTTGCGATCGCCCCGTTGGACCAAAAATTATAGCTTTTGGACTGTGAGGGGAAAAATTATGAACAAGATTGATGAAAAGAGAATTTGGTTGATGGCGACATAACTCCATTCATTCTACTCATGTAACTTGTGACGATAAATGATAATGTATATTAGTTGAATATCTGACATTCCATTTTCAAATTGAATAGTGTAACTGCGCTTTAGAATAAATAAATGTTTGTTTCATATTTAGCATTTTCATTAAAAAAAAACATAACTGAAAGCAAAAAAAAATTATACTTAATATAGTTTTCTTCCCACGGCTTTCGGTTTAAGTTATGTATTGACTTTTTAGTTATTTTTTAGTTGTGGTGTTATTATATGAGTATTTACAAAATCCTTTTAAAATTGTTTTAAGTACAAAAATGTTTAATTCACAAATTGAATAGTCCGTATTTTTCTACATAGTATATTTACATGAACTAAATTGTCCGCACATTGAGGTAGAAAATCATAATTATGGAAATATATATACTACATAATTATACATACTATTATTATAAGGGTGAGTTTGTTTGTTTGGAACGATTTGAAATTATTTCAGTGTTAGAAAGTCCATTTCTGTAAATACATACATATCCAGGGACGCTATCCTCCCTCGATAAATGGATTTGGATGGAATGGAATAGATGGAGGCAAAATCCAAAAGTACGGGCAACGCCGTAGCTTGTAAACTAGTTCCATTATATTCTAAGCAGAACCGGTCCGGACCGATAGGTCTTTGGCCAAACGAAGTCGTAACCATTAAACGGAGCATACGTTCCTTCGCATAATAAGACTTCGTTAGCATAATAGTGTTTTTCGTTTGGTAAACATAAAAGCGTACACATGTTTCGTGTTTGATTGGCCGCCGGCCAACGCAACATTCTGCGAGTGAGTGTTTTGATAAAGTACCAACTGAATTTATATGTTTCCGTAATTCCCTTTACGACATCGTGAAATATCATTATACCAAAAATTATTATATTATTTACTATTTTGTTGGATATTGACCGCTCCAACATATTTACCGACTATTTACCGTAATTCGAACATAAAACATGTAGTTTTCAAGATACAAGATACAAAATCATTTATTTTCATTGTTTGGTTTTACAAAACTTAGACATTTCGAATAAACCCCGATTATGTATAACTATGTACCATAGCGATAATTATGTAGTTAATTTCTGAAATTAATTATAAACTTTAAGCTAAGTTAACGATAACGATCGTAAAGCACTAAAAAGGTACTAAATTTACGTTTACTATTTGTTGAAATTGGTAAAGCACAAATAGTTGTCCAGATTTAATAGAATACCAATTTTTTATGTAGTTTTCATGCCTAGTAAGGAATCAGTAGTATAATAGAAAATAAATCTATAAGAATACCAATGAATCCATTCCGGGGAGAAGTAAGTGGCTGCGGAATAAGTACTAAATAGTTGGTTCCGTTTTGGTGTCTAAGAATACCTCCCGATGAATCGGTTCTTAACAAATTCTGTATAAATACATATATGTATATTCTGGAGTTCCGCGACAGTACACGGAAATAAAAAGGTCCGAAGTTACCTGCGGCCTATCTGGTGTTTCCACGCGAGCGCCGCCGCCCGCCCGGCCTCCCCGCCTCGGCCAGCGGCTGCCGACCGCCCGAGACCATTCCACACACCACCTCACCCCGATTCCAGATACACCCACATTTAGATTCAGTCACCAAGTCAATGAATGATATGAGGTATGGTAACTATAGGGTATAAATAAATATTTCCCGACAATGCACACAACAATATCTAACCCCGCGGTAAGTTCTAAGCTTGTGTTAAGGGTACTAGACATCTGATATACTTCATATAACAGACATACATATATAGATATTTTTCATTATACATATCAAACACCCAGACTAAGGAGAAACTGCTTGCAGAACATACAAACAGTTGACCCCTCGGCGGGAATCGAACCCGCTACCTCTTGCGCCGCAATTATAAAAGATATTGGTTATAAAACTAATAAAAGATATGTACTTTACAAACACCTATTATCACAAAGTTCAGCTGATAGCTGCAGCTTTAGTTCAACCGTGAGGCGCATGGAACTGTGTCGAATTATTGGGAAACTTAAATTCTGTAATTCGTGTACCCGTTATGAATCTTATAAATAACAGCTAGAAGTATAAAAATACCACTTTCGTAAACACAAAAATTGTATCAATGTAAATCTATCCTTTTGAGTTAGCCTGTGCTAGTATTAACTAAATTCAAATGCCATCTCTTCCATTTCCATTTTGTTAGGGAAAATAACTTACATTGTAAGTTAGTAGTAAATAGCGAAAAAGCTTTACTTAGGATATTTTACATCCATTTCCACAAAGTGCAGATAAAGAAAGCCTTTGAATGGCCACTAGGCAAGATGGCGCTCGTGACGTCACATCCGTTTCCGTGACAAATGGCCGCGCCGGAAGTGGGCGATACAGAAACAAGCCTCTAAATAAGTTGGGGTAAGGAAATATTGCCTTGGAACAAGACTAGCTGTGCTTCGACGGGTTTGCATACAGTTTATTGAAACATGTATTTTCTCAGATGTACAAAAAAAACATAATGTATATATTCAAGTAAATTGACCGACTATAGTTTGCCAATGGAAAAGATATTATATAATAATGTTGTAGAAACTATGTAGGTAATAGTTTATTGTATTAAATGAAGTGTTTGGAAGAATATTAATCATTTGATTCAACAGAAATGGTCAGATTTTTCTCCCAAAATTATTGCGAGTTTTTTATTGTGATCTAATTTCATCGTTTCGATGAAATTAGATTAGACGTTTCAACATTAAGTCAAGGAAAGTATTCATCTGAAGAATTGAGTGCTTCTCTTGTCTTTGTAAAAAAGATATTATTGACGAGTATTATCATGGACTAAAATTTACTTCATCTATGGTATTATGAATTCTTCGGTACGTCTTCCAAAACCAATTGAGAGAAATATGGGTTTGGTAGGACATGAGTATTGAGATGACGGGTTATATAGGAAGCAAAATACATGTTGTTGGCGAACAATAAAAAGTCAACCTATTTCAAAATAGATAGATAATATTTTCAAAATAGAACGCTTTAAAAGCAATCCCAACATACAGTTTGTAAATAAACGTTACCAATCACAGTAAAAGCGAAGTTTTAAAGATACCCAAAAAGTTAGATGAAATAAAGGCGAGATTTATGGCTCCGAAACGAGAAATACCTTTGTTTTGTCTCCCGCTGCGCGGCCGGCGCGCGCTTTATGGCTTTTAAAGTTTCACTTCACAATTATATTCAGCTTTTTAGCTGTTAAAACTATTAAGTGCAATTCAGGGCCCGTTTTATAGACTCTATCTGATGTTGTATTCATACATTTCCCAGTCAGAGGATATCAAAGGAATCGAAAAATCTACTCATTTAGTTAGTTGACTAGCGTTGCCCGGGATTTGTATATACCAGCGGGAACAACGTGTTTCCTCCCAAAGACCTCGCCGCAGATGTGCTCAAGTGGCTCGAGTCAGGTTCAGGAGATACCAGACAGCAGGCAGTGTTACAAACATTCATGCTGAGCAGAATCCTATCAATTTGTTGCTAAACCTTAAATAAACAAAATAAATATTTCCGGACAATCTACACAACAACATCTAGCCCCGTGGTATGCTCCTAGCTTGTGTCAGCATTATAAGTTGAACAAGTTCTACAATTACTAAAACTTGAAATGGGTTCGTACAAAAGTTAAAAACGATTTAAAACTATTGATTATAACAACTTATAGGTAAAACAACAAGTCGTTAAGAAGTGACGCAGGCTTCTCACCTATAAATATCACGAAAATAAAGCAATAAATAAAGCGAATAGAACGAAACAAGTTACTTACTATCTACTCTTCTCTGTTGCGTCAGAAAGCGTTTTAATTAAATATATCACCGTAAATTTGTTATTATTACTTTTACCTACAATACTATACCTATGTTTTGTTTTTATGCAAAAAAGGTTTCGGACACTTCTGGAGCTTTCGAACACAGGATTAGAACTTGCATCTCCGGGTAAGCGCCCCGACGTGCTACCAATTGCGTCAATTATGTGATGGGTCGAAACTCTTCTGCACTTTGTAATAAAGGGTAAAGCCCCGACTATTAAAAAAATAAATATTAACAACTAATAAACCTATCCATCATCATAATCACCCTTTTAACGTTCCTACTGCTGGGACACAGGGACTTCTCTCTGGGCGTGAGAGATTAGGACTTAATTCACCACGCTGGCCAAGTGCGGGTTGATGAATGTCATGCCTTCAAACTCTTTTTTTAAGTTCTCAGAACATGCCGGTTTCCCCTCGATGTTTACCTTCGCCGTTAAAGCACGTGTATAAACGCACATAAATTTCTCAAGAAGAGGTACGTGGCGGGGTTTGAACCAACGACCTTTGGAATAAAAGTCGAGTGTCCACCCACTTAGCCAACACGGTTTTTTTAGCCAACCTATCCATACCTAATATTAAATATGCGAAAGTAAGTATGTTTGTCTGCCTGCTCCTCTTTGACGCAAAAACGACTAAACCGATGTAAATGTAATTTGGTACACAGATACAGGGAATTACATTCCGCGGAAAAATCCATTCTATCAAATATATTTAATGTCAGAAAATTCCCAAATAATATCGAGATTATTTATTCAAACATATGTGTTATCTTCAAAATTCATGTTGTATAAACAGAAAATACTTGTTTTGTTCAACTCAAAAACAACTGGATATCATCAATTTTCAAATGACGCAAAAACATTCTAGCCAGACCACGAATGCACCTACTTATTTCCGCGGGAAAATTTCTCGGGAAACTATTATTACTACTATTATTTGACATTCTCTTTTTGTATTGTTTGTTTTCATTTACTTATATAGGCTAAGGAGTTTTATTATTTTTCATTCATATACGATTGTGAAATTGTGACTGAATAAATGAATTGAATTGAATTGGATTAAAGACCCGGTTGTAATTGAGCCATAATCAATCATTTAATAAACACTACGCCAAAAATCACCCAAGAAGGATTACAATAAATAAAGGATTTAATAGCTATAATACAGCTAATACTCTAAACGTGTGAGCTCCCGCTGCGTAAGTGGTCCCCGTGTCTATCTGTTACGAAATTAGCACGTCCATACGTTGCGTTACATACGACGCACATGCGCGCGTCTGTCCGGTGCACATGGAAACTGCGCGCGTGTACGGAGCGCGGCCAGCAGTGCACGTCACTCATGTGCTTATAATTACACGTTTTATGTAATTGGCGTACTTTGGTGGTAGTTTACTACATGCGTTACCTAAAAATACATTGTAAAAACAATCTATACTTAGCCGCTTATGCGAAATAGTCAACTTAACCTGTATTTTGGAGGTGTTGAATGTTCACGTCCGTAAGTGGTAACCCTCTGAATCCTTACACGTGACCTCCGGGTGGTGCTAGGAACAGTCTCTGGGAGGCTTCGGCCGCGGCTTGTCACCACCCTCCGGGCTGGGCCAGTGCGTGAAGCGATGTTTTCGTGTTTCGTAATGTGGTCCAGAGAAGCCATCTACCTTCTAGGTCTTCATGTCCCATCTTAGATCACATCGTCACTTTACATCAGGTGACATTGTGGTCAATTGAAAGCATATCCAGCATACAAAAAAAAATGAGATAACATTTAGTATTTTTGCTTTCTCGGTTGCCACTTTCACATTTGTGTACGTTAGAAAGAAACAAAATTCATGCTAACTCAGTCAGATTTATGTTTTTGCATAAACCCCACTTTTAGGATTTAGGTTAAACAGATTTGCTATCTGTTTTGCATAAGAAGGTAACATTATAAAGCTGAAGAATTTGTTTCTTTCAATGCGCTAACATCAGGAACTACTATTACTATTTGTACATTTTTTTTTTATATGTAGATAGAGTATTTATTGAGGAAGGCTAAAGGCTATTTAACCGAGGGAAAATACGTTGATTCCGCTTAAATATCCATAATACACGGACAGGGCAGTGGCGTGAAAACCTAGGCGTGTCCTAAAAACAAACGAGCAACGAATGAATTTTAACTAGAACTCTACTGAAATCACTACAACATAGTATAAAACAAAGTCGCTTTCTCTGTCCCTATGTCCCTTTGTATGCCTAAATCTTTGAAACTACGCAACGGATTTTGATGAAGTTTTTTTTAATAGATAGAGTGATTCAAGAGGAAGGTTTATATGTATAATAACATCCATTAAATAGTGGAGAAGTACTGTTATTTTTGAGGTTTCTAATGTGATGTCGTAAATAATTACATTTTTTCCGCTTACATTGCAAACGCAAGCTGAACCCTACGAGTTTTATCAAAATAATGTACTAAGTATTGTACACATTGATAAGGTCTATAGAAAAGTCCGTGATGGTATATGTCTATCTCTTATGGATAACCCACAATAACTTTTTATGTCATTTACTTTTTACGACAAATAATGGATATTTTCGAAGCGGTTTTAACCAATACAGCATTAATCCTTAACTAATTAAATACCTTGAATACATTGTTCATTTAATATAGATCTATATGGCCCTTTACACCGTATGATTTAAGTGAATATTTTCGAAGATATTACAGATTTAAAAATTGCGGGACGTAGCGTTTGCGGCGGTACCGGTCGGACTCGGTCGATACTGTTCTCGATTTGGAAGAAGCTGTTCATTTTCCTACAGAATTTCTAAATTCTTTGAACCCGTCTGGACGGGACAAAATGGTGTTGAAAGTAGGTTGTCCTGTTATTTTATTGAGAAACCTGAATCCACCTAAACTTTGCAATGGCACGCGTTTGCTGGTAAAATCATTAAAAACTTTCATAATAGAGTGCACAATACTCACAGGATGTGGTACCGGAGAAGATGTATTGATTCCCCGAATCCCTCTGATACCATCGGATTTACCCTTACAATTTAAACGTTTACAGTTTCCGGTAAAGACATCTTTTGCAATGACCATTAATAAATCGCAGGGTCAAACCTTCAACGTTGCAGGCTTAGATTTGAGCGTTGACTGTTTTTCACATGGACAACTGTATGTCGCTTTTTCAAGTGACCTCCAGGGAAAACATGTTTCAAAGCTGTGAACGTTGTTTATAAAGACATTATGTAATGTCTTTATAATCAACGTTGTAAAAAAAAAAATAGTTAAAAATGTAAAAAGTATAAAATGTAGTGCATGAATTTAGATATTCCAAAGATAGCAGGAAATCTTCATGGTATAGGGAAAGGAGGATTGTTTTACTCCAAATTTAACGCGTGCGGGCCACCGGCAGTAATGAATAAATCAAAACTACTGGATCGATTTTAATCACATAGGCTATATATTTAACGTTCACAGTTTTTCTGTAGTGTATTTAGTATCAGCATTGCACCCGTGCGAAGCCGGTGCGGGTCGCTAGTTTTATACAAATCAAAAACCTTAATAAGTTTCTAGATATTGGAGATATGAATAAAGACTATTATATTATTTCTTTTTAGCTTTATATTTACCTGAATTACAAAAAAAAACTATTTATCGTAGAAGATTCCAAGTCGATGCCGATGTGTGCAGATTTTAGCGTGAAAATGTTAAAAACATAATTCATCGTATTATTTTCATGTAGCTTTTAATTAAATAAAGATTATATACAGCACCATCTAGCCCCATATACATTATTAATAGTATGATATAAATTTCATCATTATTTCATCATTTTCAATACAAATGCAAGTACGACAGGGAGACACATGAAACACGCCCGCATTAATCTTGCCAACGAACGCAGGTCGCTTTGACGTTATAAAACTATTCTCAGTCAAAAGCGAATTGATATCTGCAGATCATTTTGGCTCTAATCTAGAAAACATGTTTTGATGCCTGACGGGACGTTATTAAGCTGTTATGTCACCTAGACCTGTCCTGGACTAAGTCAGATAGATCTAAAGATAACCTATGTTTCATTCGATTTCGATTTTGCATCTTTTAGCACAAAATACTGAGGCAGAAAGTTTTTGATTGGTAGACGGACGTTGATCTCAACCATTGATTGTTTTTGTTTTTGGAATATAATTATTAAAACATCACTTAAATAACATGATGTATATACAAAAAATGTGAGGCAATTAATATTATTATAAAGACATTAATACGACGAATTAAGATATTTTAACTGAATTCTCACAAAGAATCCATCCAAGATTGATGAAGTTGTTTATCTTATCTATGCTTACGAACGAATAACTGGTAGTTAAACTCGAGAATAATATAAAAAAATACTCAAACGCCTCAAATAAACCACAAAAAATTAAAAAAAGTTTTATAGTTTTTACTTAAAATAGCAAAAAGATGCTGTTAGAACGGTTACCCATCCAAGCACTGACCTGGCGCAACATTGGTCAGCTTATAAAAATTACGTTTATTGTATGGAAGCCCCGTTATATATTTATATATCACGTGTTTTTAGTATTTTTTGTCATAGCGGCAACATAAATACATCAAAATCAATTAAAATCTCTATCTATCGCGGTTCTTGAGATACAGCCTGCTGCAGACGACGAAGTCTCAGTAATTATAGTCCCGTTTTACCCTTTGGGTAGGGAACCCTAAGAAGGAGGCCTATGTCCATTGGGTGTGCTGCTGACCTGCTGAAGGTAAGTGTCAGCATTTGGCGAGCGAGTGTCGCTGGCGCGGCGCCAACGCGGTGTTTCCCGTCACTCCGCGCGCCGCCGTCCACGCAAATAGAAGGGGCTACCCGCAAACTTCTCGTCGACCATCGACCACGTACTTGGTAATTTTTTAATTTTTTTTTCTGGAAGATCGAGCTGTGTTTGTCCACAATCTCACCTGATGGAAAGTGTCGATGTGGACGAAGATGGAACACATAGATCTAGAAGGTACCCCTATTCACTCTTGTCTTGAAGACACTCAGGTTGTAGTAATTAGGAAATACAGCAGCAGGGAGCGAATTCCAGATCTTTGCCGTGCGAATTATAAAGGTGGATGAGAACGTAACGCTTTCGCGGATGGTAAGCGTCGAGAGCCACAATTCGCGTCTTTTAAATCGTTTTATATACCTCCATTGTCACTGTAAAACTACACTAATGTCTGTGTAGCGTGATGTTGGCGGTCAGTTTACTTTTTATTAGATTTATAAATAACACATTATTATGTGTAACATAAACGCGAGGAGATCGCACTTAAGCGATAAGGCCGCCCTTTTTTACTTCTTCCTCATATGTTATTTTTATAACTATTGTTGTACAAAACGTGTTTTTTATGTAAAAGCAGCTAAATTAAACTTGTGTTTTAGATTCCTTTCAAACAAAGAGGAAACCAAGGAAAATACTGTATTCCCCCGAGAAAAATCACTTAAACCAGCTGAAAATTTTAATTCATTTTCATTCAAGGAATTTTATTTCAATAGGGAGTAACAACTGTAAACTCATTGAGAGATTAATCAGTGTGATTTGTGATCCTTGTCTGAATAAATATTTTATTTTGAATTGTTCTTTTTTTAAAGAATTGACCTTATTTTTTTTTAGTAAGGTAAATATCAAAATATATATAAATATAATAAAGGATATGTCAATAAAGTTGGACCACAGACTTGATTCTTTTTATGCTTCAGAAATTTATAATATCGATGTTATAAAACGCTAACATGTAAAAGAAAACGGCGAAAGCGATACAAATAGTAGTTCGGAGCTGTGCTGGTAGCCCCGTGAGTTACTAATACCTAATTAATACAATGAACACGTGTTCGCGCTTGCGTTTGTGCATTTTGGTTTTTTCCCGAAATCTCGGGAAACAAATAAAAAACAGCTTCACAGAATAGATTAGTTTTATTTTCGTAAGAGAAGTTTACGAAACTATTTCATGTTGGATAGATTTATTATGATTAAGAAATTTTTGTTTCGTGTCGTAAAAAAAACTATGTTTTACTATAGGACATTTTTAATTTTATTGAATGTTGTTCATGGAAATGGATTTTTTTATAATTACCCGTGCGAAGCCGGCGCGGGCCGCTAGTATAAATATGTATATACTTGCTGACAACTTAATTTCTTTTGAACAACTTTAACAACAACAATTTCATTTCTGTATATATAAATAAGTTTTATGAAGGGTTACAGATAAAATGCGTTTCATTTTCCTGGGTTCAGCATTTAATGAGTGAAGTGCAACATACCTACATTATAATTTTTATTGCATTCATATAAGTATTAGGTATGTCTTATATATAAAATTCTCGTGTCACAATGTTCGTTTCCGTACTCCTCGGAAACGGCTTGACCGATTCTCATGAAATTTTGTTTTGGCCGGTTTCCGGCGAATTAAATAAAGTGGACAGTATACGAAAGTCGTCGCGATAAAATGTATAGAAATTTGAATAGTCGGTACTTCACTACTAAATCGGTGTGTGACCACCGAAATTATGCTTAGGCCTTATCGAAAAACATTAAGGCCTAGCAAATGACATCTATACCTATCGAAACTGAATCAGCATAATAAAGTATGACAGCAAAACGAGTTCCTGGCCGGCACTCAAACCTACGACAACAAGATGCCCCACTCAGCCAACCCGTGTTGATTTTCTCCACGCGTGTGTAATATAATAAATAATCCGTAGTGTTGTAGAGCTGTGTGTCCATCTTGGCAGCCATCTTGCTTCCTACCATTATGACGTCATCAGGAATAATTTGCGCTTAGACGTGCGCCCTTCGAGGGCTTTCAACTCGTGCTAAAAGAAATATGTTTTAAATATCTTTGATATAATTAAATTAATGTGTTTATTTGTGGTGGAATCTGCGCACATAAGAGTTTGTTGTGATATTCGCTTGTGAATTTATTGATGGGTATTTTAAGTCCTGAAGGTCAACATAAGAATTTTTACGATTAGGTAACTAATGCTTTGCTTGTCCTTGTCCATATTACGTGGGGTAGGCACAACAAGTATTTGATTTTTCTGTCACCAATTGTAACATCTGTAACATTCAATATTTTACTTTACTTCTTCGCTAATCTCAGGATTCAATTCGGAGCCCATTTGAAAAATTCATTGGCATTTAATGAGTATTTTTTATATAAGCTATTTTACAGCGTTTAATTTGAGTCTTCGGTGGTAAAATGGTTAAACAATGTAATAGGATGAATTTAAAAAAGTATCTATTACCACTGATTACATCTATTACTTACGTAACTTATGACGATATTATAAACCTAATAGAAAAGTCAAAAGGGAAGAAAGATAGCTTCACCTAACAGATGAAGACCAAGCTCCAAAGTCTCGAGCACCGGCGCAAGGTTTCCTGTCTTTCTATATTTTATAGGTTACATTTCGGAGAATGTTCACAGGATCTTCATAACCTAATTCCACCATCTCCCTTCCACTCCAGGACAAGCAGACGCACAGCGAATTACCATCCTTACTTAGTGGATATCCCATCCACTCGGACCAAGCGATTCTCATCCACCTTCATAGTTCGCACTGCAAGGATTTGGAATTCGCTCCCTGCTGCTGTGTTTCCTAACACCTACACTACAATCTAAGTTTCTTCAAGTCAAGAGTGAATAGGTACCTTCTAGATCTTTGTGATCCATCCTCGTCCACATCGACACTTTCCATCAGGTGAGATTGTGGACAAACAAAGATCTATCGACCATAAAAAAAAAAAAAAAAGATGGCCGTACAAAATAAACCGTATAAGTAAAACGTACATACTTATAGCTGTTTAAAAAATGTAGGTCGCCTTATCTTTACCTCTATAATATCCTTCGATCAGCAGGTACTGGTAGGTCCACCCATCCATATGTATGTATGTATGTTTGTATGTATGTATGTATGTATGCATGCTCGGTGATGGACGTTCACTGCGCGGGCGCTGAATAATGCAGATACCGCGCATGCGCGGGACGGGCTGCGCACGTGACCAGGCAACGGGTTAACACATACTGATTTAAACAGGGTTAGAGTAGAATAAACATATATAACTAGCTGTGCCCCGCGGTGTTACCCGCGTTATAATGGATTTTCCCGCGGAATGACGTTTTCCCGCGGTAAAAAGTAGCCTATGTTATTTTTCAGGCTCTAGAGATTCTGTGTACCAAATTTCATTTAAATCGGTTCAGTAGTTTTCGCGTGAAAGAGTAACAAACATCCATACATCCATACTTACAAACTTTCGCCTTTATAATAGTAGTAGGATATGCAGGCTTTTTATTTTTATTATTTATTTTCATCTTCAGGCTAAGCTTCAGCATTCACTTTGGAACATAGGCCTCCTTCAAAAAGGGGAGCGCACCGCCCGCTGATGTGTTAGAGGTGTTTGTGACCTTTAGTTAAGGTTAGAGACTAGACTCTTCACGAGGTCTATTCAGACTATGCTAAAGTTAATACTTTTTAATGGAGCCAAGTTAGATCAATTAGTCGCATATAAATAAAAAATAAATAAATAAATGAAAACTGCTATAAAATCCGCAAATTGCCTTCACGGGTGTTTTGTGCAAAACAGTAAAAAAACTCGTTGTTTATGTACTTAAGGTTTTAAAAATTATCAATAATCGTAGGAAATTTTACTGTCCTTATAGTTAGTTAAGAAAATATTTCGATGAATGTAGTATTCGTGCGTTCTATCCTGATAACTTATGAGAGGTTTTTAAAATTTACCTTTCAGCATCACTTAATTTGTAAATAGATTCGGACATAATGAATGATGAAAAATATAAATCAATAAATTAGAGCCATGCATAAATAGTTAGTCGAGAATTTTTATTATTTAGGTATTTTACAATAATTGCGAGTTTTTCACCATTATACCTTCATTATTTTAATATAATGATAATCTTACAATAAAGTCCTGAAAATATTACAATATTTTCAATTACGTTAGTGTCTAATTTTTTTTTAACTTTATTTTTTTTTGCAAGTATGTATTTATGGAGCTAAAACTGCCGATACGACATAATTTTATAATTCGCAACGGCAAAGTTCCTTGTTTAACTACCAAATATTGCAAAAATATCGAATATAGCATTATAAATTCATGTTTTATACTTACTTAGAAAGAGGAGTCACTATGTAGGTATTAAGTACGCAGTAAACTACAAACTACCTACTTTATTCAGATAAACTAGATATAAGTACTTACCTACTTTTAAACCTCTTTTGTGAATAAAAATGTTTGTATTATATTGTATTGTATCTATAGCATAGATTCCGTTTATTTTCACAAGAGACCCTCAAGCATAAACTTCATCAACCAAATTAGTTGCCAAAACAAAACAAACCTCAGTTATTAGATAGTTAAGTCTCCACAAACTTGTCTGTATGTTTGTGTAGGCGCGCGTGGCCGCACCTGCTCTCTGCTTCCTGAAGGGCCGAAGGGTTTCCGTCGCCCCGGGCCCTACAGGAAGATACCTACTTGAAGGTGACTGTGTTTGCCGACTACTTTGTTTAAGCACTTAAGTTAGGTACTTAATTTTCCGTGCCTTGTTTTAGTTCACGATACTCTGTTAAGTCCTCAGCACACCTTAGAAAGGATTCCTAATTGACAATTACCTAGCGAATCACATATTGTCGAAGTATTTAGTTAAATTATTATTATCCGTCGTTTTATAAGAAGAAAGAAAACATCGCTTTTTAGCGATAAGGCCGCCCATTGTACCACTTGTTTTATTTATTGTTTTACATGTCTATGTTCCTGAAAAAGGGGTAGAAACGCTTTACTGTTGCGGTTTTTAACAAAACAGAAACTGACAAAAAAGAAGGGGTGTTATAAGTTCGACGTGTCTGTCTGTCAGTGTCATCATAGCTCCCGAACGGATGAAGCGATTTCAATTTAGTTTTTTTTATGAAAGGTGACATTTACGCGATTGTTCTTAGATAGGTATGTTTGATGAATCGGCTTAGCCGCTCAAGAATTATGAGGGGTGAGTGTCCCCATACTCGAGTGAGGCATCAAATGAAAGCGCACCATGTAGACATTACAAAATAATTAGAATTTTTAGTTTTAAAGAAACCAATGTTTTGGAGTCGTTTTTTTTTTATTTTTTATTTAGATTATGTATTTTATATATCGTATGGATATGGCTTAAGGAGTTCTTCCAACCAAAGTTAAACTTAGCTAAGAAATGTCACTTAGATTGGCATAACCAAGTAAATGTCATGTATAAATTTTTAGAAAACGCAAACTAGCAGAGAGTTATCAGCAGTATCACAGGAAATTTGCACAGCTGGTGCATTCTAGCGAGGTCGGCTAGCTCAATGTCGCTCTCATTGCCATCGCACGATATGCAATTTTCCTCTAACACTAACGATACACTTTTCAAATTTTTATTTACAAAGAACTTGAGAATAGATTAGAATTTGATCGTGAATCTATGTTTCATTCTGTTTATGAAATGAATGATTGTTTCCAAGGAGGTTTAATTTAGTTTTTAGCCTAGTACACTGGCCGTAAAATATGATGCAATTTTCGGAAAGTTTATACCAAAAAGTTAGACTAGCGTTATTCAAAGTTTAGACCGACAGAAGTGCCAACTTTTTGATATTAGGAGGCATAATAGTAGTAAAAGCGGCCAAGTCTGCGTGCACCTTTAATCTAATAATAAAACAGTGAATCAAGGTTGGGCAAATAGAACAAGACATATATTTTAAAACTTATCTTTTATTATTTATCACTGTCACTAAGTACATAGTAATTATAATTACAAATGCAAAATCAGTCTACATTTGAACCTCTCTACAATTTCTCTTTCCGGGAAGTTTTATTGATTATTAAGGAACATTATTTTCCACATATATTTAATGAGTCACAAGACGCAATTCTTAAACATTGTTTTAATACAGAAGAATCAAATCAAAAGATATCTGTATTCAACAAGAAATTATTGTTTGTCGAACAGTAAAACACATTTAGTAAAAGAATAAAATAGGGACTCACTGCTATCACTAATTAATTAAATAACATAAATTTCTTCTCATAGGTATTGGTACGGAATAGAATCTAGCAAGGGAGCAGTTGTGTGTGCCGACATTATAATACACTAGGTTAGGTTTTAACTGACTTTTACAAAAAATGCAGAGAACAAGCAGAAAGAAACAAATATCTTACTCACCCTGGCACAATCCACACATCAACATTTAGGCCCATTTTAAGCTCTAAACTTATGGGCCCCAACCATCAAACACATAATATCAATCAATCAATCTATCAACCTACATAACAGACTAAGCCCTAATTACACGATGTGCTATCGAGTTTTATTGAACTAAGATCAACCATTGGAAAATGTCAATTTGATCTCAGTTAGGCGGTAAAACGCGTTTAGCCTGACCTGATCGTGTTTATGGTAAATCAGGGCTAAAACAACTAGACATTTTGCATCCTTATTACAAACATCAGTCATACATATTGATAGGTTCTTCCTTCACAGGCAGGTTCAGCTCCCCTTCTGCTCCTGGGAATCTGGGCTGCAGCTCCTCGGAGGCTGTTACCTCGTCCAGCACGGCCTGGCTGATCTTCGTCCGCAGCCGCATCTTGCTGATGGCAGGGAGCTTCTCCATCTCAGGAAGAATGCTCATGAGGAATTGGTAGTTGTCAGACTTGGAGAATTCCGCTTGTTTGGCCACCTGCAGGATAAAATGGGTTTTTATCCATTCAAACGTAGGGGCGTGGGCGATTGGCGAATGAACAGAAGGGGGTCACAATATTCAGAGAAAAGATGGTAATAATAGCTGGTGCCTGTGTAGAATTATTTGTAAACTGTAGATGCCTGATGGATTTTCGAAGTAGGATATATAATTTTGGATAAAATACTACAACCTCAGGCATGAGAAGTCGCTCAAAGAGCTTTCTGCAAGAGGTTTTTCTTAGAAGAGCGAAGGAGACGTTTACTCGCATTCATCATCAGGCGCAGGCCGTACGCCTCCCTCAAAGGTTTCCAGTAAAATCGGCTGTCTGCGGCCTGTATCCTTTACCAGGTCCTCCGTCCATCAAGTTGTTGGACCACCTTCGCTACGCTTGCCGATCATTGGTCTTCATTCCACAACTTTTTGTATATTGTCCAAGCGTGGATATCCTAGGGTTGCGCTGATGATGATAATGATGGTGCCTTAACAGTTTTTGGTGCAGCTTACTTTAAAGCCAAAGTATTGCCATAACTTTGTACATTAAAAAACTATCTCGCGTTCCCTCGCGCTTCCACAGCAACAGCAGGCATAAGATAAGGCATTATGTTTACCTCAGCCTCCAAAATCTGCAGTTTCCTCTGCTCTATCTTGAGCAGCTCCTCCCGCAGCCCCCTGGGCGGCTGGCAGTAGCGCGGCCGCTGCGGGGCGGAGGCCTGGGGCTCCTCGTCCTCGGACTTCTCCTCCGAGTGCGGGGAGTCCGGGACCTCAGTCTTTATTATAATTTCCTCCATCGCGAAGTCTCCCTGGGACCCTGTGGACAAATGGTATTATAAATCACGGTTAGATTCAACAACAAATCTAAATGGTGAATTATAACAATAAAACATAGTTTAGAAGTATTGGGACTTGAGTATTTAAGTGGAGCCTTATCAGAGTTAAACTGTCGCTCCTAGGTCTAGCCACTAAAGTACGTGTATCGAATAATTGCGCAACACAACTTACAAAGGTGGAACTCAACATGTTGTTGTGATTATGAAGCAAGATGATCCATCGTCATCAACTTTTTCCAGCTATTCAGTTCTGATAAACATGGTTTTCTACTTCCATTTCTGTCAATCAGCTGTCATTTACATGTGAATATATCTTCTGTTCGTGTTCATTGAATCGTTAGCCATTGAACTCCTCCTAAACGGATTTAAATGTTTTTTTTTGAGTGGGTTCGAGAATGGTTTAGATTCACAATACGGTCGACTAGGTCCGAAGCGGGGCGGACCGCTAATAACATAATAAGAAATAATCTTACATATCTATCAATCTCACAAAATTAACCTCGTTATAATATTCTGTAGATTAATTTGTTCTGAATTCGTCTCCCACTGACTTACCAGAGTCGGGCAGACTGTCGCTGGGAGTGGCCACCCCCAGGCCCAGCTCGTCCTTCAGGAAGCTCATGTACTCGAAGTACTTCCAGGAGGGCCCCGCGCCGTCGGCGCCGGCCGGCAGCTTCTTCAGCTCCTTGCGGTACTGGTCCTTTATGTTCTTCCATCGCTTCTTCAAGTCGTCCACTGCAATCAGGACTTTTATGAGAGACAATGAAGATAGGTTTAAAGAAGCTTTATTTTTCTCATAAAAACTTATAAAAGTTCACTTACAATGAGATACATATTTTACATCTTAAATTTATAATATAATATCTCTAAAGTACTCAAGACGACTAAAACCATGACGCCGACATATTGTGAGCAAATAACAATTAAATACGCAGACATATTTAATTGTTATTTTTTAATTTATTCAACAATATAACAATTCACATTCACTTTGGACAAACATAGCCTCTTCGGGTCCATAATTTTAAATACCGATATTTTTTAATGTTTTTACCCATTATTAATATATTTTATGTATTTAAGTATCTAATCATAAGGTTGCAATGCCCCAAAAGGGTAATGTTAGAATCTTACTACTATGTAACACCTAAATTAAGCACACCTTTCGTACAATTATTTATATTCTTGTGCAATAAAGTATTCATAATAATAATAAATGTAACCACTTAAAACAACCAGAAAATGATTATGTAAATGGTAGAACTAAAATTATAATTTGGTAAATTACTAGATGTTTTATATATTGAACCAGAGAACAAGTAAATAACATAAAGAGTGTGTAACTAATTACCTAACAGAGAACCTAGTTAATGTAATTTATCGGTAGCTTTTTCCCCATCGGCACGCCCCATCCCTACCTGTCATTCGCTCATTTTACGTTTGTCTATGCTAGCTGTCTACGATCTGCACAATGAAGTTTTAGTGATACGCGCGCTCTGTTACTTACCATAGATCTAAGATATAAAGAATTTCTGACAGAATTGAATACAAATTTTTACTAATTTACGTTCATGGTACTAAAAGGCCACACGAGGTTTAGCTCTTTTGGTTTCCGATTTATTAATCTATGATGCCAAGTTGCTAACCATCACACAAGATGTCACTGTCAATAATTATTCTACCAAATTCTACCTAAAAAACCCATACCTGGATTACCTGGCAACAAAAACAATGAAAAAAATATATGGTATGGTTTTGAAATAGGTTTAGTACTTTTTATGTGATAAATAGTTTGAAGTAAAATATCTTTAAACGACTCGTCAAACGGTATTTATCCCTAGCATTCTATAACCCAATATTCATGGCACACTCAAACAAAGCTCTCGCGATAACACAATCCTAGAGAAACAATGAACTGAAAAAACTTTACAAGAGCTTTGTCTGGGTAAATTGTTTACGTGCTGTCTCGCTCGCACCCGGCCGGCGTGCTGCTATAGCTGTCCCTGTCGCGCAATCATCTGTTCGACCGGTCCGCCATGTTGGACCCACTGCGCATGCCCTAATGCCTAGAATAAAGTAGGCTTGGGTTCTTGTTTTACTTCGACTTGAATATAATTTAGTCGAACATATTGAAAGCGCTAAGTTCTTCAGAAGGACAAATCTTATGTAAGTAGGTTAGTGCACAGTGCTGACTTTTCATTTTCTTTTTATATTGAGAAAAAAATCTAAATCTATACTAGTTGTTTGTTTGTTTGTTTGTTTGAACGCGCTAATCTCCGAAACTACTGGTTCGAATTGAATAATTCTTTTTGTGTTGGATAGTCCAGTTATCGAGGAAGGCTATAGGCTTTATAACATTACGCTACGACCAATAGGAGCAAAGATATAGATATGCTAAATGTGTAAAAAAACAGGGAGAAATTATTTCATCTTTGAAGCCTTCCGTTGCGTGCGCCGTGAAAACGGTTCAAAATACACAAAAAATATGTATTAAAGAATAATAGCTCTTTTAATGATCTAAAAAACAGTCCGCGATAGTATATGTCTATCTTTTAAGATTAACTCACAAAAACCGTTTTTATGGTACATAATTTGGTCGAAATAATTTGTTTAAGTTGTATCAACATATTAATATTAATCTTTAGTCAAATATATATGCTGTTGGTTAAGAGTACTTCATTGTGAATAAAATTGTCTTTGACATAACTTAATTTCAACAAAAAACTTTAAAAAATACCGGGATTTTTTTTTACCCGTGCGACGCCGGGGCGGGCTGCTAGTGTCATAATAAGCAGATTCGCCCTCTTGGCTTAATCGGCCGTATCCAAAAAACTCGATGATACGACTTCCGTAGCTAATAAAACAGCGGGTAGCCTCACGATGGTTTTCATCACCATTAAAGCGAATACAATTTATATAAAAAGAGGAATACAGGGGTATAGGTATACTCACTGTGGGTACAAAGAGCTAGAAAAATATATCTATCTATACAATCATTATGAAGCTGAAGAATTTGATTCTTTGTTTGTTTGAAAGCTCTAATCTGAGGAAGTGCTGGTCCGATGAGAAAAAATATTTCAGTGTTCGATAGCCCATTTATCGTGCTAGGCTTAAGGCTATTTTTTACCGCGAGAAAATACGACATTCCCGTGCTTTTTGCAAGTTACGTGGCTCACACTGTAGCAGTGGTACCTTGAGTATGGTTGTTATATTCCTAATAAGATAGTTTCAATTCAATGCAAAGTTATTTTTGTATTTAATAAACATCAATTTTGTTCCCTTTTCAATATAAACGAAATCTAATAATCCTCTTCTATTCATCAATTTCTGTTTTACCAACTAGAAATCTATAAACGTTATATTGAAATTGTATTTTTACTTTTGCGTTCTAATAAAAGTCCGTAATTTAAGCAGGAGATTTATTTGTCAAGGTCACAAGATGGCGGCGAGGGATGCGGCGGGGGAGGGGGAGCTGTAGGGAGGGGGGGAGGGGTGGTTTAGGGTCGAGGGTGGATACTGCCCTATGCGTTACTTCATTTGAAGGTCTCAACTCAACTATGCACTAAGCTTGGCTCTGACAAAACAAAAATCGTATAGTAGGTAATATCTTGTAACATATATTCTGAGTTTGTGCTGCAGTTACTTCATCATCACCACCCTATTAACGTTCCCACTACTGAGACACAGGGACTTCTCTCTTGACGAGTGAGATAAGTCAATTCACCACGCCGGCGCTGGCCAAGTGCGGTTCGGTGAATGTCACGTCATTCAAACTCGTCAAAGTTCTCAGAACATGCCGGTTTCCTCACGGTGTAGTAGCTTATCATTCTTATGACTAGCAGAATATATTATTTTTACTTTAAAAATCACACGATATAATACAGCACCAAACAAAGCCGAGCTTTAATAGGGTATTTCAGTAAAAGCGCATTTTTTATATTATGTAGGTGATTTTTAAACCCCCGACGCAAAAAGAGGGATGTTATAAGTTTGACGTGTTTCTGTCTATTGTGTATTTGTCTATAGCACCGTAACACCGGAAAGTATTATGCGATTTTGATTAAGTTTTTTTTGTTTAAAGATGGTTTACAAATTATACAATACAATACAAAATCATTTATTCAGAATTAAATAAATATAAACACATGCCGGGAAATAGCCGGCAATTAATTATTATTGTTCAATGCTATTACAAAATATTTATCATCAAATGTATCTTGTTAAATATAGGCCCCAACTCAGCATAATGGGCTGGGCTGGACTTTAGTTGGAACCTCTGAAGAGCTAGCAGTAAAAAGGATGACCAAAATGAAAAAAAAAAAAAAATGGTAGCAAATAAAGTAAATAAAAGTTCACAGAAGTCGTTTAATCGAGCGTGTACTAAGCTTTGTTTTATTAACATCGGTTTGGTGTAGAATGTCTGCAAATATACTCGAGTGGGGTCTCAAATGAAAGCGCATCACGTGCACATCTATACTAATATTATATACCTGAAGAGTTTTTAGTTAGCTTAAACGCGCAAGTCTCTGAAACTACTGATTTGCAAAAATCTTTCAGTGTAAATAGCCCATTTATCAAGGATAGGCTATAGGCTCCTTTTTACCTCGGGAAAATCGGAGGAACGCCGTGGCGTGTAGGTAAGCTACAATATAATACGATTTTTTAATCTAAGAGGAACTATGGTTAAGGTCAAGGGTTATAATAATGTTGATAATGATTTACCTGTGAAGAGCGGGAACTTGGTGTTCTTCATTTCCTCCCACTTCCTCAACGTCTTCCACTTGTTCTTGTTGGCGGGGTGCTTGGACATCCAGATCTCCGGCCGGATCATGATCTCGTTGATCAGCTCGAGGGTGTCCAGGTTCATCCCGTCGCTGCCGCTGCTGCTGCTGAAGAGGGACAGGAGTTAGCCTGATGATGTTACCTCTAGGTTTTGAAGGGCGTCATCAAAGTTAGATGCAAGTAGCAGATCTGCAGATCTGTGTCGCAGTGATCTATGTTTGTCAATGGTTAATTATGTCAAGAGCTACCTCGCTTTGTCACATTTGACTGAGCGAGATGGCTCTATATTTTAACCATTGTCTAATTTAAGTCGGAGACGGTGAAACAGGCCCTTAGGATAAGGGGTACAAACAACATCCGCGGAAAAGTGGTGATGAAATGATGATGATGAAGTCTTACTTAAGTTGATCTATTTAAAATTGAAAAAAAAATGCTTTCAGCAACTTGTTACCCCTCTGGTAAATGCGTAAAAGTGGAGAACTTTTACGCATCAATTGGCACGACGATACGGTTCGTTGGAGATTCCGATTTGAGTATATGCTTTAGTTAGATAAACCTAATACAAGTAAACAACATTTTACCGATTTCTTGGATGAAAGAGTTCCTAGATATAGCTAGAGAAGTACTGAACCGATTCTTATAAAATTTACAGGAGTCAGGAGGAAAAAAGTGTAGGTCTTAACCATAAGTTATCAATCACATCAAAAAATTATATCGCGTTGATTATTGTGTATATTATTAAATTAAGTACAATATAAACCTTTCTGACTGTTCTGGGTGCGAGGGCGTTGTGCTAAGCGATGCATATTCAACTCTTTGCCTTGCTCTAAACCTGCTTTGACGTTCTTTGCTTAATAGTCGTTTGCGTTCACGCGCAGCCGGGTCCACACTAAAAGTGTAACATTAATTACAAAAGATACAGTAGGTATTAATAACATAATATATAAATAAAGCTGGAAAATAAACGAAGCAATATCTACACCGTGGCCCGTGTTAAGCTAGCATTTAATTCGGTTAAAACATGCATAAAATGTGATAATATAGTAAATAAATTACTTAATCATTCTATTCTTTCTTAAAGTAGGATCAAGCATCTCTTTTTCTCGCAATAATTCTCTATATCTTCTTTGTCGTTCTGCGTTAGTTAGTGGTTTATTCTTTAGAACGTCACCTTGTTCCTGTTGTGGCTGAAACTCGTCATGCGAGTGTTGGCTGAAATCAGCATTCATTTTCTCAGCCTTTCTCCGTTCTCTGCTTCTTCTTTGGCGTTCAGCAGGCGTTAGCGGTCTTCTTTTTGGAACGTCATTGGTTGCAATTTCAGCCTTTTTAGCCTTTCTTCGTTCCCTGTACCTTCTTTGGCGTTCAGCATTTAATCTTCTCTCAATACTTCGCGGGGACTCTTGATGCGTAGGTTGCACTAGCTGATAAAAAAGTCTCTCTGGGATATCGTCCATTTGTAGAACTCTAAAATAAAGATTGTGAATAAATATACATTTAGAATAGGGAAAGAGAGGCGTGCTGTATAGACTTTTATATTGTTATTTACAACATAATAATAGCTGAAGCAGTGACGCCAAAGAATTCAGAAATTTGAAATATTTTTAAACGCTGCAGCGGTAGACTTGTTGCATGCTTGTTATAGATAAATCGTATTATTATTAAACTTACCTTTCGTTATTATGTTCTATCTTAAGAGGATCATCTTCTTTTATCATATTTTTAAATCACTTTTAAAACGGAGACAGTTTTAGGTTATTTTGCTCACTGTCAATAGAAAGTATAATGTTACGTCTGTCGCACTCAAACCCTAACTAAAGAGTGGGAAGCGAATACAGCAAGCGCTATGAGGTAGAGTGAGAGAGGACGAGCCTGCCTACCGCTGCCGTATGCGTGAGAGAAAGGGAGACAGGCAGACTTGCGCGCGGCGTTACGTAACGAACCCGTTTCCCATAGCCAGTTATTACTTTTATTGTAGCATTGTAAGCGACGAATTCTTAACGAATAAGGTTGAAAGTCGCTAAGAATTGTTAGACACCGGTAAAATATATTTTATTACTGTAGTGATGCTGAAAGATTATAACAACGCCCAAAAATCTGGAAATTTAGAAACCACCTGAAGAAATTTCGCTTATAATGTCACAAAAAAATTGCTATACAATTTGTCTAATATATCAAAACAAAGTTAAGTGGAGTCGCTAAAATCTCAGTCAAAGCCGCGGGTCAAAACACTAGCAAGACGTAGATAAGTGAATTAAATATATCAGTTACCTACCAACTATCATCAAGTCAAACTACATTCTAATATTTTTTGTAAAATACCATGCAAAAGGGTCGATTACAACCTGCCTAAGATTTCAACAAGCATTTCCAATCTGTTCTTTGTTAGTAAGCAGGCCGGGCTCCAAGGTCAAACACGAACATCTACCTACATGTTACTGGTGAATCTCCTTGGGTCCGCCACTGTAGTAACTATGTCTCCTCTGTGCCGCCGCAGCCCGCGACGAGAATCGAGCCTTTAGTGCGACAGGTTACGGTTTAAATTAGCTTGATGCCTCCGTCGCCTTCAAGCGCTCTGTAGCTACTCGCAAGTCACAACGAGAAGTATATCTGAGCAGTAGAGTTCAGTTTGGTTTGTATAGGTTGTTTCCAAGCGCACTGACGTCACGCCGCTCGATAATCTCGCCGCTTCACACTGCTCGCTCCAATCGTGAACGCGAATGTTTGACTTTTTTGAGTATCGAACGCGATGGAGGCTTTTTGAACTATTTTTTTGATTTCTAACAGTTTTGAATTACAAGGATAATAATTTAGCGCAGTTTTAGTTACGAGTATAATAATGGGGGTCGTAAGGACACGTCCCTGGCGTGGCGGCGGCAAACGCGTGACTGAGCCGCCCCGCTGCCCGCGCCGCCCCGCTCCCCGCTTCCTTCACCGCGTTTTGTGGTTTTGACGCTTGAACACAGCGCGACAAATCTTAATATATATAAATCTCGTGTCACAATGTTTGTCATCGATGGACTCCTAAACCACTTAACCGATTATAATAAAATTCGCACACCATGTGCAGTTCGATCCAACTTGAGAGATAGGATAGTTTTAATCTCAAATTATAGTCGCAATTTTAATTTATTTCTAATTATTTGTCTGTTATTATCTACAGGTTAACAAAAGTGTAAAATAAATGTCTTTTTATAGGTTGTCTATGATTATTCATACGTGGTGGTAATATACTCTTTGAACTTTCGAGACATAGACAATAGTGTCTATGTCTCGAAAGTTCAATATTCATTTTGTAGGTTGTCTATGGTGTGGTGGTTATATACTCTTTGACCTATTGTCTATGTCTCGAAAGTTCAATATTCAACATAGTTTTCAATCATTTTTTTCTGACATGCGTTTGAAGTCCTTAATTATTATTTTTTTAATTTTTAATTTTTTTTGTTAATAGCGTCCGTGAAATAGCGGAGATTATCTATATTCTATATAAATAAAAATGAATTGTTGTTCGTTAGTCTGATTAAAACTAGAGAACGGCTGGGACGATTGAGCTGATTTTGGTTTTAAAATGTTTGTCGTAGTCCAGGGTAGGTCTAAACGGTGAGCAAATAAGGAAAAATTGCCGGGAACTTTTTTTACCCGTGCGACGCGGGGGCGGGCCGCTAGTCATAAATATAAATCTATTTATACAAAATAATATAACTATCTCATTATTCTTATTATAAACTAGTGGCCCGCCCCGGCTTCGCACGGGTTTTTATTCAATTTTTTTCCCGTCAATTATTCGATTTTTTCTCGCCTTTTAAACCTTCCCTAGACCTCCACGAACATTTCAAGACTATGTATAAGATAAATCCGTTCAGCCGTTCTCGAGTTTTAATCAGACTAACGAACAACAATTCATTTTTATTTATATAGATTACAATATAATTTGTTACATCTAAGTAACATTGGCCAAGCATTTGCATCTGAAAGAAAGTACTTAATAGAATAGTAAACTTTCTTTTGAAGCGTTAAGTTTATTTTATTTTCAAATGGTTTTTTCTTAGGAAAAGTAATACATCAAATGAAATGTGGATTTTTTTTATACGTTAACTATTTTTAAGGAAACGTAGGTTTAATATTTATTTTAATAAAAACTACTTCATCTGGTTTTTTCTTCATTTCTGTTTGAGTAAACGGTGTATTTTATTCAAAGTAGTCTCATTTGAAAGCTAGATAGTTAAAATACAATTTCGGTACAAAAACCTATTAAAAATATTATTTTTTGTAGAATTTTAACTTAAAAATTGATTTTTATTTTATTTTTGACCAGTAACTTGGAACTTTAAAGTGGATTATTAAGGTGTATTTTTTGTACTTATGTTGTATTAAACTTCAAAGTTTATTATTCAAATCTCTTCCAAAAACAATGGGTGTACCTCTTTTTGTCATGGTATTCGCCATTTGTATGGTAGTAGGTACTTTCTGCCTTGTACAAAGATCAACACACAACAAATTATTTAATAAAAAAAGGCAAGATCAGATGAAACGGAAAGAAGCGTTTGCCCAACAGTGGGATATTAACGGTGGATAAAGATAAGATTCAGTCATACAAAGTTAAAAGTTAATTTATTTATTGATTGTTCCAAATGTTCACCATTTTCCTCAATGCATATCGTTGCCCATTTATCTATAAAATCAGCCTACGCGACGGGGCGTATAGCCAAAATAGCATACTTACCTATAAATAGAACACCCAAAGGTATAGCAAAGCTCGAAATCATGTCGTTTGTCAACAGATGGCGTTGTACTAATACCTACGAAACGTCACCGAGGCCCGCCCTCTAGGAGGGATTGATTGATTGATTGATTGATATCTGTTGATGCGTGTACTAACGTATCTCAACATTATCCTATATACCCTCTTTGAACAATCAATACAATTTTTCACCGACTTAAAAACAGAAGGTTTATGATATTTTTGTTGTTGTTGTAAGTTACTCACATAAAAAAATATGTTCTCTAGTTATTTTATAGAAATATCTAAAATCATTTGGTAAACGGAATCATAACAATCCAAACAAGAAGATAAAGCATCTCAGTCAACAAACCAATCATATATATTTTTTTATGCTAGATAAGCTTTTATTTGACCACAATCTCAGCTGATGTAAAGTGACGATGTGGTCTAAGATGGGGCATGAAGACTTAGAAGGTAGATGACTTCTCCGGACCACATTACGAAACACGAAAAAATCAATCGATAATTATTATGATACAACACCTAGCGTTCCGTGAACAGTTTATACACATTTTGATATTCAAATAAACCTAAATTTAAAAATTTAAGAAAAACCACCGATTTTTCCTTTAAAGTAAAACAACATAATATTTAGTAACGTGCACGCGATGCGTTTACATTTGATACTCCACTCGAGTATATTTGCAGATTTTCGGTTTGCCTTCCCCACTCTCACGCCCAGAACTTTTAAACAGCTCAACCGATTTTAATGAAACATGTACAAGAACACTCGCGTCTGACTCACCTTTCATACAAAAAAAACTAAGTTGAAATCGCTCGCTCCATTCGTTCGGGAGCTATGATGTCCCAGACAGACAGACACATCAAACTTAAAAACAAAAGATGCAGTTAGCTTAACTTTATAAAAATAGTGTGGGAGTACAATAAGTACTTTTTTAATGTTAGATAATCCTTCACTTGACCACAATCTCACCTGATGTAAACTGACGATGTGGTCTAAGATGGGGCAAGAAAACCTAGAAGGGGGCTTCTCCGGACCACATTACAAAACACGAAATAATCGCTTCCCGCACTGGCCCAGCCCGGAAGCATACCTCAAGGTGATATCTCTAGCCTACCGATGATGATGATGATGCTCCAACAGGAACTTATGAGAAGCCATCTTGTTACAAGGGTCGGAGATAGTCGAGTCCCGACCAGATCCGACAATAAACATAATGTAGTGAGTTTATCCTGCGCGGCCTGTTTACAATAATTGCACCAGTTTTAGGGTTCCTTACTACTCAGAGGAACTCTCGTAACATTACTTAACTATTCACTGTTATTATTAGAAACTTTGGCGTTAAGAACGATGAGAGTGTTTTGTGAAGCTTGCTAATAACATCAGAATTGATGACCTGTCAAGAGTCATACTGAGAGAGAAGAATAGAATTTTCCCGTCTTTGAGTTTACCCGACAGCGCCAAAAAGAGTGTGAATATTTATTAGAGTATATATATATATATTGCTGGGCAATCTACACAGCAACATCTAGCCCCGTGGTAAGCACTAAGCTTGTGTTGCGGGTACTAGACATCTGATATACTTAATATAATAGGCATACATAAATAGATATTTAAATTATACATATGAAACACCCAGACCAAGGCGAAAATGCTTGCAGAACATACAAAACACTTTAACCCTCGGCGGGAATCGAACCCGCTACCTCTTGCGCCGCAAGCCGCCGGACCGACCGGACCGAGGCAGTCACGTTTGTATGTTAATAATTGTTTAATTTTTTTGTCAACATTTACTGTTTTTCAGTACTCAGTTACGTCACGGGCCGGCATACCAACGCCATTTAGAAAAGTGTCGATTTGAGTCACGTGATCAAAGAAATAATTCAATATTAATAATGATACTTAATATAAATCTCGTGTCACAATGTTTGTCCTCAATGGACTCCTAAACCACTTAACCGATTATAATAAAATTCGTACACCATGTGCAGTTCAATCCAACTTGAGACATAGGATAGTTTAAATCTCAAATTATAGTCGCAATTTTAATTTATTGCTAATTATTTGTCTGTTATTATCTACAGGTTAACAAAAGTGTAAAATAAATGTATTTTTATAGGTCGTCTATGATTTTTCTTGATAAGCTATTCATACGTGGTGGTAATATACTCTTTGAGCTATTGTCTATGTCTCGAAAGTTCAATAATCATTTTATAGGTTGTCTATGATTTTTCTTGATAGGCTATTCATACGTGGTGGTTATGTATACTATTTGAGCTATTGTCTATGTCTTGAAAATTCAATCTTCAACATAGTTTTCAATAATTTTTTTCTGACATGAGTTTCAAGTAGACTACTTAATTATTATATTTTTTATTTTTATTATCATTGTTTTACGTTCATCAAAGCCTAAATTAGTTCAGCTAAAAAGTAACACGACATTCATTGACTGTTATTATTATCATTGTTTCAATTTTCGTCTTTGTTCGTAAATAATTTCATTGTACCAAAGGGTTATAGTAGTAGAAAGTCAAATAAGAAGATCAACATATTTTTTTACAAATACCATCTGTGTGAAAAAGCATAGTGGACTCCGTGACTGATGCTCTCTTATCGTTCCTCTTAGATTGTTTACTATAATGTAATATAACAAAAACTTTAGCCACAGCAACGTGTGGCCGGGTCAGCTAGTAGTTTATATATTTAAATAATAATGTGAATATTTCGGTAAAAAAAAAAACTTTTAACTATAAATCGTATAACAATATGTTTCATATTTTAATGATAACTATTCTTATTTTTATTCACCTGGTTCGGTTATGTATGAAAATGAAAATATGTATTTACCATAATAATATAATTTTGTGCTTAATATTTATCGTTAGTCTCTACACTGGGCACACTGCCTGTGTCCTGGAGACCTGAACCATAACCAAGTACATAATCATCGTCACCCTATTAACGTTCCCACTGCTGGGACACAGAGACTTCACTCTAGGCGACAGAGATTAGGCCTTAATTCACCACGCTGGCGAAGTGCGGGTTGGTGAATGTTACATGTCCTTCAAACTGTTTAAAGTTCTCAGAACATGCCGGTTTCCTCACGATGTTTGCCGTCACCGTTAAAGCACGTGTTTAAAGCGCACATAAATGTCTCAAGAAGAAAAATCCAGAGGGGCATGGCGGGGTTTGAACCCACGACCTTCGGAATGAAAGTCGAGTGTCCTCCCACTTAGCCAACACGGCTTAAGTACATTATGCATCAGCTTAACATTATGCATTAGCCTACAAACAAGAGAAAATAAAATAAAAAATATTAAATATGTTATATTATAAAAAAAATCTAGAACCCCGTGAGCGACTCTCACTTACCACCATTTAACTTTGTATCCCCTTGTTAATGGCTGCGCGCGCGCCGCTGACAGGATCAGCTGTTTGTGTGCGTGTGTGTGTGTGTGTTCGACTTCCGATGTTTACCGCGGCGCTGCGTCCGCCTGGACGAGGGTCGCGGGTTCGCTTCCTGCGACCAGCTAACTTGTTGCTTGGTTACATAAGTACTATTACTATCTAAACTAATATTATAATGTACATAGGACAGTTATTAGATAACATTTTAGCTGCTCAAAATCTGTCAAATGCATAGGATTACAACATGTTGTAATCTCCAACAGTCGTAAGTGGCAACTCATGGTAGGGCTGTTTGAAACATGTAGACTGTTCTAGGGCAAATCCTATCTTCTATAATTGTCAATGTTAATTTTATTTCTTACTAGTGGCCCGCCCCGGCTTCGCACGGGTTTTTATTCAATTATTTTTCCCGGCAATTATTCGATTTTTTCTCGCCTTTTAGACCTCCACAAACATTTCAAGACTATGATAAGATAAATCCGTACATCCGTTCTCGAGTTTTAATCAGACTAACGAACAACAATTCATTTTTATTTATATAGATAGATAAAAATATATATAATACTAGCGGCACGCCCCGGCTTTGCACGGGTAATTATTCAAAATTGTTTCAATATTATTTGAATTTTTATCGCCCGTAAAAACAATCCTTAAACTCCAACGAACATTTAAAAAATAAATTGGCTAAATTGGTATAGGCGTTGTTGAGTTATGCGCTTAGCAACACATTTTGCGATTCATTTTTAACCCCCGACAAAAAAAGAGGGGTGTCATTGTTTGACGTGTCTGTCTGTCTGGGACATCATAGCTCCCGAACGGATGAAGCGATTTCAACTTAGTTTTTTTTGTTTAAAAGGTGAGTCTGGCGCGAGTGCTCTTAGACATGTTTAATGAAAATCGGTTGTGCCGTTTAAAAATTGTGGGGGTTAGACCCACGGAAGGAAAACCGAAAATCTGCAAAAATCTCGAGTGGGGTATCAAATGAAAGCGCATTGCGTGCACATTACACATTATTATGGTGTTTTACTTTTACGAAAATTGAATCGGGGGTTTTTCTTATATTTTAAATTTAGATTTATTATCTAAAAGAAGATTAAGGTAAGAGAAATCATACTATTGATTGCAATGTTCAAAATGGTGTAACCGACAACAAACATAAACTTGGTTCGGGTCAATTGGTGTAACGTTAGTTTTTTGAAGAAAGTTGGTTTTATATTGGTGTATGTGTGGTTATAATTTTTCGTTCAAGCTAAGAATTAGTGTAAGAGCAATGCTGGTTTGCCAAGATACATACACCAACTTAACCTTCTTCGGTCATAGGAATACAACAATTCGACTTACGTAAATGGATGTTATATGGATGACATACCTACTCAGTTACAACATAATTTCGACGGAAGTCTGCAAAATTCACAGTTAAAATGTGTAGCGTAACTGTATTTTTTAAAAGCTAGAATTCCATTATTATGCTATTCGAAAGAGCAGAAAAAACTAAAAAAAACTGTATACTTAACTTATTTTACGTGTTTTGGTGGTTAACCCAATTGAACCTGCAACCGACGATATGTACCTACAATATCTATGCTATATGCTAGGGTTTAGTTCTGAAAATAACTTTTTGAATGGGATAAGTTACCTGTTAACGAATTATTAACTACTAACTAAGCGACAAAATATTATCAAGCGAGATTTTTTTTATTTCCGCACACGACCATTCAGTAGGGAGCCGACGACGCGACGCGGCAGATTATTTCGTGATCTTAACCCCGCTTATTGTCACAAAACTATAATAGTTAGAGATATGATGTAACGACGTTTTTTTTAGATAATGATAAGTTCTAAAGTTGTAATACATCACTTTGTTATATATTCAATAGTTTTCGCAGCATTAGCGATTAAAGAAATTTAAGGTTTTTTTTTCTAAATTCTCTTATTGTCACAAAACTATAATAGTTAGAGATATGATGTAACGACGTTTTTTGTAGATAATGATAAGTTCTACAAAGTTGTAATACATCACTTTGTTATATATTCAATAGTTTTCGCAGCATTCGCGATTAAAGAAAGATTTTAGGTTTTTTTTTTAAATTCGCTTATTGTCACAAAACTATAATAGTTAGAGATATGATGTAACGACGTTTTTTGTAGATTATGATAAGTTCTACAAAGTTGTCATACATCAGTTTGTTATATATTCAATAGTTTTCGCAGCATTCGCGATTACAGAAAGATTTTAGGTTCTTTTTTTTCACCATGGGTTACATTATCGGAGTTTGGTAAGGAATCATATTATTTTTGAAAACTAAATATAGCCTATGTCACTCAGGGATAGTGTAGCTTTCGAATGGTGAAAGAATTTTTTAAATCGGTGCAGTAGTTTCAGAGCCTATTCGAGACAAACAAACAAACAAACAAAAAATCAAACCTTTCCTCTTTATAATATTAGTATAGACTAGCTGACCCCAGCAAACGTTGTTTTGCAAAATGATAAATAGATGTTGGCCGATTCTCAGACCTACTCAATAACAAAATTTTATGAGAATCGGTCCAGCCGTTTCGGAATAGTACGGAAACGAACATTGTGACACGTGAATTTTATATTGACAAAAAACCAACAAATCACGAATAGGATCAATTAAGTAAAGATAACTGGCGTCCATTTGAATTATTGATTATAATTTTGTATTTCTTTAAGGTTACAAGTCACACATGACAGGGCCTATATTTCTAGGACTGCGCATTTTGTCGGCAGTCCGGGACTAAATAAAAGAATATTATAATTATTAGTCGGTATAACGGGAATAATTTTTAGATATTTTGAAAAATAAAACAGGAAAGTTGGCATCTCTGGAAAAGTTAGTAAAGAAAGTCGGCATTACGTGAATAAAATAATGTAAGATGTTTTTAAAGAGGTGGCATAGTAAAAGAGGTCGGCAATGAGCACCATAACCTTTTAAATTTAACTATTTCAGTTCAATTTCTTGTAATTGGACTCTGCGCTTGAAGCGTCATGTTGCCAGTGTCGAGTGAAATAAAATTATAAAGTGAAAAAGATATTACACAGTTGAACGCCATTTTGCGTCCAAAACCAGGCTCTGTTAACCATTTTGGTTACGGTTACTCACATAAATTCAGAAGACATTATAAAAAAAAAGTGTGTGTGTGTCAGCTACGACGCACGATTGGAGTTTACTCCTTACGAACGATAATTATGATATATATCGAATAGAAAAAAAGGATAAATGAACGCATCTGCTAAAATGATAAGAGAAACAAACATATATCTGTAATTATTCGGATTATTTATATTTCTTCAATAAAGCGTATTACATAAAGTATGTTACAAAATAATATAAATAAAATACAGTGAGACTACGAAGTATCGCGCAAAGAGGAGACCCCGAGAATGAGATACGCTGTGTAATGTATTCCATCTCATTCTTTTACACGTTCAATCCTACAGATATATATGTTTGTTTCTTTCTACGTAACGCCTCAACTTTTCGTGTAACACTTGATTTTACTCCTCATAAAATTTCCGTACCGGGCCTTATAACTCAAATCGTTTCTTAAGGAGTTAACTCCAACTATGTCACGAGACAATAAGTCTATTCTACTTGTCTATAGAATGAGTCTATATAGTTTATTCTACTTGTCTATAGCATGAGTCTATATAGTTTATTCTACTTGTCTATACACAGGGACAGCGTTTCCTCTGTACCTAGACAACCAATCACCGCTTTAAGTGGGCTGCAGTGTCCTTCTCACGGGAGATACGAAAGGGCCTAAGGACCATCCTTGTGAGGCAAACCAAAACCACACGTGGTATAGTCAAATTAATAATAAAAAACAGTTTATTTGTTATGTAAAGCTGTAGCTTAGTGATTACCAAAACTATAGTGAGTTTTACAATAAAGGTATGTCCTGTAATGTAATTGAATTTGATGATTTATTTGTTTTGACATTATTAGTACTAAAAAACAGTGTAACCAAAATGGAATTGTGACGTATAATTTTCAATAAATGACTATTAATGACTATTATCGACTATTAATATTTCCAAGTTTACGTTATGTATATTTATGGAATAAAATTGATTTCTTATCTTATCTTATCTAATGTCCATGAAAACCGACCACCACGAAATGGTCGCTGACTCAGCATTGTGTTGATACCAGCAGGCTAGTAACCAACGCTGATCTTCCGTCAGCTCCATTTTCTGACGATACAGAGTAAACCTACAACGAGGTTCGGACACACCCACCAACCAGAATTAGACTAGCTTAGTGGGTTATGCACATACCTGTCACCTCTTCATTTCATCAATCATTCCATTACAGCAGTCACTTATTAACAACCAAAGAACGTATTACACAATTAAATCAGTCTTTAGGACTGTACCTACATTATTATGAGGGAGGCCCTGTGTCCAGTTCTGGACGTTTCCTTGTCGAAATAATAATGATGATGATTAACTATTTATCAAACTGCATAATTTTGTACTAGGACACAAATTGACTAGTGCATATTTTGCCAACATAGCATAGTGACATAAATGCAAATAGCCATTATAACATACAACTAGGTCGGAAATCATAATAATTATATATAAAAACTAACAAAATCGTTTAAATACGGATCGTATATGACTCATTATCAGAAAGAGAAAACGAAGCTTAGATGTTACCAATAACTTTAATCTCCCAATTAACGACAGTATGTACCTACATATACATACATAATGATTTTACTCAATTTGCTTATTATAGAACCTATTTACCTATAATTCGTTCAAACTAGATAAATTCTAGCAAAAAACAACGAAATCAATTCCAAAATGATTTCTACAAGACTAATTAGCTTCTATCTTATAGTTAGTTGTCTTATTCCCATAACGCCTTGTTTCTTTGCAAATTAGGGCCATAACATAACGCCGTAACGCGGCCGGACTGCGCTAACCGCGATATCCACCTCAGGTGCTGCAGGGACGAACTCAGGCAGCCCCCACTGAGATACCGGTGTACGTGCACCGGTAGCCTACGGACGGTGTCTTAAAAGACGAGCTCTTCGACTATAGACACGTGTCTATCCTCTCTGTTCTCATAGTAGGGCTAGTATTCTCGGCGTTTCTTCGTTTCGACGGGATCAAATGCTAAGTTTTTAAAGGTAGAGACGAGAGTCTTCGATATAGCCAAGTGGGTAAGCAAGCGCAGCGTCGGACGTCCACCAATAATACGATACGATTTTCGGGAAGTTTTGATATTTTTCCCAGACGTTGTGATATTAGCTGCTATAGTGGCACTTGGCCTACTTGGCATTTAATAGTAAAAAATTGGTGTGCCCCAAATCCATTCCTGAATACAGCCCCCACCACATCTTTTTCGTAGGGCCTCCATCGAGCACATTTCTCGACCTTTTTAGAAAAGCTAGCCGTCCTAGATGGCGAATGCATCCGTCAGCTTGTTTTTACTCACATAACCTACAAAATGGATGCAGTTCTATGAAACAACACCGAGAAACCCTTTCAAAACTGGTATACCACTCGCGGGTGATCCATTACTGGGCGGGTCTCAGGAGGTTTCGCCTAGAGTGAGCAGAACCAGCAATGGTTAATGAAGCATATGAGAGTTCGATTTGAAAATGGCGGTGGTGGAGGCATGCGCAGTGGTGGCTGCCTTCATCGGTTACTAGCCGCGCCGTGTGTCTGTGTGCGAGAGTGCACTGGCCGCGCACACTAGGGATGGGCTATCGACTTGATAAACAGCTGTGTTGTATTTATATCGATAGTTATAGAACGGTATCATTGTTATCATTTTCCAACTAAGTATCTAGGTACTAGTTTTATTTCTATGACCTAATGATATGTTTTAAAACGATTTAACGCAGTATAAAACTCACTTGCTTCTGTTGTCTGTTCTCTTATATCTCATACACTGGGTACTCAAAGAGCTTTAAATTCTGTTATAGAGATAAAAACAGAGATTATTCAAAAGTTAGATTTATGTTAGAATTTGGCACACCCATGCAAAGACGGGTGTGTTGCTAGTTGAACGTAAAAGACACATAAGATATAAAGGTACTTTGTAACTGTTATATGAAACATTATGAAACTACAGGTTTACCGCAACGGTATAATGCCTTATAAAGTTTATAACATCCGCTTAACAACAGCAACCTTACCAATTACAAAAACGAATTAGGTGTAGATTTCGAAAGGTTCTTACACAACAAGACAATTTTGCGTAAATATCCACTTAACGCCTCGATATTTTACAATAGAAAATAACCTGTTTATTCAAACAAATAACATGCACTCTGTTGAATTGATTTCATAATCACACACTGCGAACGGCAATCGTAAAACAATCGACCTGCGATGGAAACTAGGTAGGTGCTATACAATCTAATTTCGACAAAATTTCGCAATTCACAACACTATTATTATCTTTCAAGCGGCACGCACACACGCGCGCTGCATTCGATTATAGGGAAACCAACTTACTGCAACACTTGCCTAGCTTGTATCCTATTGATTTTCAACCCTATAACTGAAGCTTTAGGGTTCTAAGTCTCTAGTTGGAGGTGAAAGTCATCTGTGTAGAATAAAACTGGGTTGTTTTCGTGTGAGTGGCACTGTGTGGAGTCATTGACCGCGCGGCGGTACCTATCCGAACCTACCCCAACCCGATGGTATTATAACTACAATTATTTCAGAGTAGCACTAGAATAACCTACTTTCACAAGCATAATGTCATATGCATTATTTATTCTAGACTGTTGGTTTTTTCTAGAGTTCTGTTGTGTAAGTTTCTTTGGAAGTAGAAATGGTTTGGTGTTGTCCAACTGATTATGGGGTTCAGAAAGCTTGACCAAAATTTAAACTTTGGGTTCAAAAAATAATACAAAGAACTTTAAGGCCTCATACATTTGATTTATCATGATTTAAATTGAATTATATTAATTCCCCAGTATATCAAATCAAATCAATCATCATCAATGAACACCCCGTTACCAATTTTCACGAACTTCGGATTTTTATGAGTATCATTTAAAATGCAATCTGTGTCGTTTAAAATACGACTTCCTAATAACTGGTGGCTGTGAACGCGATGCATATTTTTTTAATCAGAGTGACCTGACCCTAAATACGCTAATTCATTACCATGTATTAGATCTGTTTCCAAAGTTTCTGATTTCCAAAATATATATTTTCCAGTTAATCGATACAAATAAGTTTATACTTTATGTGCTCGTGCTTAGAAGTTATACAAAACTTTTGACTTTAGCCTTTTGACCCTTTTAACACCTGACACCTTGGAGTCAAACCGTATTTTTTCCCTACACCCAAAATACTTGAGAAATCCAGACCCAAAATACTTGAGGAAGAAAAAGGAGTTTTGGGAAAACATTTCTTTGTTCAATGTTTTTTTGATGGTTAAATTGAACAAGAAACAGAATAAAAATTTATATGAGGCGCAAGAGGTTGCGCGTTTGATTCCTGCCGCAGGACCAGATTTTGTACGATCTACAATTTCTGGTTTCGGGTCTGGGTGTTTTCTACTGTCATAATTAGTATTTACAAAAAATATATATATATTTGTATCTATGTAGTATATCAGTCACGTAACACCCATAGCACAAGCTCTGCTTAGTTTGGGGCTAGGGGATGCTGTGTGAGTAGTCCGGAAATATTTATTTATTTATTTAATTTATCAAACTCTGATATTGTACTATTGTGTCAGTGCAGTGCTTAAATAAGTTTGTGAACTGTAACTTTATGAGTGCCTCCTGTGCTATATGTATAGCGGAAGTAAAGTACTTTACATTAATATGTTATTTTCATGAGGTTATGTTTCCAATTTTATAATTTCACATTCATCTTAAGTTGTGTATGTCTATATATGAAGCGTATCAGATCTATAGTACCCGTAACACAAGCTAAGTTACCACGGGGCTAGATGATATCCCTCTCTTCAGGAGAGGAGTCCCTATGCCCCAGCAGTGGGAACGTAAATAGGGGTACAGAAAACCTATTGGCGATGCAAAGTTTATCCGCACGCCTCTAGCGGCGAAATTTAGAAACTGTCTAAGAACGACACTTCGTTGATTTGTTGAAGTTATATCTGATTTGTATTTATTATCTATGTTTTTCCCTGACGTTAATTGTAACGAAAACTGTCAACGCGTCGTTCTTAGACAGCTTCACAATTTTGACACTAGAGGCGCTAGTTAGAATCTCTGCATCGCCAATAGCAATGAGAAGTACAGTCGGAACAGTGTCGTAACCGCAGCAGACGTAACGCACCGCTTCCTGTGTGCTGCTAACGCGCTCACGTGACGTGATTGCGCGTTCACGTGTTTCCGAGTAGCGCTTGCCAGTTTTCTTCTCATTTTCTTCACACCACTTTCCAATACGGATGGAGATATGTGTACCTAAAGTTTTCTTATATGATTTTATTTATTTAGTTGCATAGATAGATAGATAACTCTTTATTGTACAGATACAAACAGCAAACAATAACAAGACAATACATTGGAGTACCAAAGGGCGGCCTTATCGTGTGAGCGATCTCTTCCAGGCAACCTTTGGATGCACAGGAAAGAAATAGAACGACATAGTCAGTGGCGGAACGTAAGAAGATATAACAAGGAGAATAAATAAATACCAAATAAACTATTGTAAAACTATTTTCAGATAAAATTGACTTAAAATTATAATACATAACCTTACATAATTCCTGAACTATGTCTTAATAAGAGCGGTAATAGAAAAAATAAAGAAAAGTAATACTAATAGACTATTAAATAGATAAAAATAAGTTTACATCGTGTGTTTATTGCACCAACGAGATAAACATTAATTAATTAAAATAATGACACACTTGGTTAATTAATACAAATACACAAATCCTATCCTTATCAATAGACGCAAACTGAGAAAAATAGGACAATAACAACATTCAAAATAATCCAATTATTATTAAAAATTGAATTGAGGTTTTTGTAAATCTTTCTTTAACTACTTGGCAGTTCTCGCTTCGATATCGAGAGAGAGAGAGAGAGTAAGAGAGAGAGAGAAACATTTATTGATTTATATCGATAGTAATCGGGGTAACGTACCCCGCAGGAACTGTCAAAGTTGGATCGACTGTGGGATGTGTTTTCGGTGTTGCGTACCAACGGGTAAAGGTACTGAGATTTAGTCGGCTGTCTGTCGGTCCATCTGACACCAGAATCAATCTCGAGGACCGTGAGAGATGGAGAGTATACATGCTTATGGGTGCTGTTGGGTATTTCTTTTGCCGCTATAACAAAAAAATACCAAAAACACATAAAATATAGATTTTTATAAAAGCGACGTTGCGCGAAGCTAGTGCCAACTTGGATGGGTAACCGATCTAACTACATCTTTATACACTTAAAAAAATCACAAATCCAAACAAAGTTGAAATCATGTATTACACCACTTTTTCTTTTGATTATATGTTCTTAGAAACCATATCATCGTCAAGAGTCAATAACATAAATAAATAAATCGAATACAATGCATCTTATTCATTTTAGACATCACGTTTCTTAGCGACATATCTTGCATAAGAACCTACACAATCGATATCTAAATAAAAGTAGGGTTAATTGGCAATTAACACTATTTTGTTAAAAAAATAATTAAAAAAATCCTGACAAGTTTTTTTTAGTAATGTATGTATGTTAATGCAATTTTTCATTCAACTAAAACTGATGACATGGTTCCAAGACGTAATATTTTCTTATATAATGGCTTCTGGCTTTCCTATACTGGCCGAAACTAATATCACACTTTGTATTGGTAAGCAAGTATCTTGGTGAAGAGTCTTGACAAAGAAATCGCTTTGTCTCTACGTTTTATTCGTCTGTGAGCACGTGTAAGGGCATGCTAGTGCCTCGAGCGGCAGCGGATGTTGCAAGCGGCGCTGAGCGGACCGACCTCTGGCATTTCGTGACCTCGGCCATTACAACAACAAGCCGCTCATTGTCCGCTAGTAGGTACCTGAGATTATATCGATCTATCTGTTCAATTTATCATTTATAGTCGCCCGTAATTTGTTGAATATTGGTACTTAATAACTTCTATCGAAATGTTCATACTTTAAAGAGTTTGAAGGACATGTGACATTCACCAACCAGCACTTGGCCAGCCAGCGTGGTGAATTAAGGCCTGATCCGCCTCTCGCCAAGGGAGAAGTCCCTGTGTCCCAGTAGTGAAAACGTTAATAGGGTGATGATGATGATGAAATCGGCTCTTCTACTATTGGGTCTCTTCTTCTTCTTTTCTTTTGGGTTTCTGTGACTTTTTTTTTATATAAAACTAGCTTTTTACCCGAGGCTTCGCCCGCAGTGGTTTTTTTTTTAAATAAAAAGTATCCTATGTTACTTCTAATACCTTCAAGAGTATATGTGCAAAGTTTCATGATGATCGGTTAAGTAGTTTTTGCGTGAAAGCGTGACAAACAAACTTACATTACATTATAATTTATTGCTTGATATATATATATATATATATATTAGTAAATTAGTAATTAGTATGATGTTTATAAAAGGGCTATAAATACTTTTATATAATCCCGAGGTAGGCTGCCGAGCAACTGCAGACGACAGTGGACGTTCTATGAAAGCTGATGATGATTTTTAGGGTTCCGTAAACATTACAATACAATAAATACTCTTTATTAAAACACAAAAAAATATAATACAACAGAACAAAGGCTTCAGAACTAAAATACGTGAAATAATAGTGTAACAATGGGCAAACGAGAACCTATAGCTTAGATCTTTGCCCATTAAAAAAAAACATATTTTTTGTATGACACGGATACTAATTAATGGTAATTGAGTACTATACTACATCAAACTTTACAAATTGATTTGTGTCTTCTTTGGTGTAAATCAAATCCTTCACTTTTAGTAAGAGCAAAACTAACAAAAATAACGTTTAATAAACTCGTGAATTTCCCAATTTGTTGTTTCAAATACTATGTATTAAAATAACATTTAAAACTATTTGCTTAGTTTGGAAAATAGTTTTAAAAGTTATTTTAATACATAGTATTTATGAAACAACAAATTGAGAAAACTATTTGCTTAATTTGGCAAATAGTTTTAAATGTTATTTTAATACATAGTATTATGAAACAACAAATTGAGAAATTCAAGTTACAAAACTTCAACGAAATCCATCAACAAGCTATCTGTTAGGAAATTACGTGCAGGATGTGAAGGCAACGGAAATGACTTTAGTGATTTATAAGATTATAAGTCTCTATTAATTATGAAACGATACGTTTATAACTTAGTTTATAAATATGATACCGATTATTCTGAACATATCTATGTGCTCCTTTTTAACCGACTTTAAACGGGATGGAGGCGAATGTATTTTGACCATTATTATTAAAGTTAGTGTTATACAAAATTTCTACAAAGATTGAGTATAAATGACTTATAAATCATTTAGATTTATTATAATCACATATAATTTACAAAGTATTAAGAAATAAACCATGTTCAAGATAGTAAAGAGCCCTCGGGCGATTCATATCGTGGTGCGAAACTTGCGGTATGAAACGACTAAAGACCAAATTAAATGGAAAATTTGAACTTTAAATGACTTTGAATTAATGTTCTTGAGCATTTAATGCTAACTAAGGCTAATATCAAATAATATCAAATATATAAAAGTTAAACAACCAATAGTAATATCTATCTAAAGTAGTATAATTATATCTATTTATGTATGTCAGTTATATTAAGTATCAGATGTCTAGTACCCGTAACAAGCTTAGAGCTTACCACGGGGCTAGATGTTGTTGAGTGGATTGTCTGGAAATTTTAATATTATTTATTTATTTTATACAAACATTTTCTCCACTTTCAATAAGTCCAAGGAAATAACTGCCTATATTCTCAAACCCGGAACAAATCTGCAAATCATGCGAACATTGTGTACAATTTCTCTGCTGATACTGATGATTACGGCAAACTACTTTCTATTTTAAATCTTAACACTAAAGTTATAAAGTGCAAAACTTCATTTCTTTAGAACATGACCATATTTATCGAACGTCAAACGCGTAAGGCATAGTCACACAAGTTGCTGAACATCCTAGACAAATGGTTAAACAAAGACTGGTAGGTCAAGGGCCTGTTTCACCGAGTAAAATTAGACAATGGTTAAATATGTCACGTATTAGTGACTTTACTAACCATTGACTGTTCAGCTGCACTGTTAATTGATTATTTTAATTTTAATTAGTTCTTAAATAATAATGTATGTAATAATTTATTGACGTAACTAAGTGTTCTTAATGTCCTAAAAGTGAAATAAATGAATTGAATTGAATTGAATTGAATTGAATTGCTTATTTTACTAGGATTTTCTAAGCCCTAATACTGTCATTCGGTGCAAGAACTTCTGTAACAGTGACTACCTCAACATTTTTATTACATTACAAAAACAATTAAAATTTAACGAACTTTAGGTATACCTAACATGTTACTAAAAACCAATTAAACTGAAAAACTGTGCTAGACAATTGGTTGATATAATTTTTGTTGCTAAAAGCAAATACTAAGTACGGCAATTAATAACAAAACGTTCTACACCTAGGTTATTTATTTAACTGGACTAGCTCCAGGAATGGATGTGCTATACGACTTGAAAAGATTTAAAATAATGATTATATAATATTTATTCATATGACTGAACAAAAATACCCAGATTTCAGACATAAATTAATTCATTAATCGCAATATTTCTTGTTACGTAGCTTATTGACCTATATAAACACATAATTTCATTGACTTGAACACTCCCGACATCTAACTGGTAACAAGACTTATTTTTCGCAGGTCTATAATCATGAGTTTTGTTTCCCAGCTCTGTTGTTCAGCACATTACCCCGTGACCTTTCTATCTCCGGCTGGTACGTACAATGAAGCCTGCACGCGGTCTCGGGCGGGCTCGGGCGCGCTCGGGCGCGCTCGGCTCGGGTCATCGCTCTGACCCACATCGGCGCAAGAGTTGTTGCTACGCGCTTTATGGCGATGCTGTGGGCGGAACTGAAAATGGGCATTTGGGTATTTGGCTGATTTCTATTGAGGAATAATATGGTAATGTGCTATTTGATTGTTATTTGTAGAGAATGTCGTTTGTCAATCCGCGATTGTTACATTCTGAGAATATTTTTTGGATTCAATTTCTAACAAACAAACGCATTATGATAATCGAGTAATAGACTATTACTTTATTACATAGATTTTTTGTTGTTTTAATAATCTTGATTATTTAGTAGGTACTTTGTTTGGTATTTTTCTAAGCTTAGCGCTTGTCTAAACATTGACATGAATATAATTCTTAAGACTTCCTATATGTTTTCTAATTGTTGTTATCGGAAGCAGCTTGCAACCACTGAGAACCCTTGATAATCGAGCCGAGGTTTAACGCTAAAGATATATATAATTTATTTGCAAAAAATTGTAAATGTATCTATTGTTTACAGTAAAATGTGTAGGTGTCAACATGTATTACCGATTTAATCTCATCGATCCATCTTTTGATGGAAGTAAGTTGCGGTCTCCTTTCGAGAATTCGACCCCAAGAACCGTCTATTTTATGTAACCTAGCACTTTTCGAATAAGTCCGTTTTCGATGAATCCAGCAGCATGATCGCTTCTATTAGTAGATGATTGCGTGCCAGATGAGCGTCCACAGCAGATGCGCACTGTTCAGACCAACACTTTGTTTACCATCCGCAGAGTACCCACCGCTACAACACCTACTGGCTATTAAAAATAGAGGAGAGTGGGGAATACGAACTCCTACGGGAAACCTTAAAATGAATTAAGGCCTAATCTCTCTCGCCACGAGATATGTCCCAGCAGTGGGAACGTTAAGAGGGTGATGAAGGAATACTTCGATAAAACGGTTGGAGTTGATCACTACACGGGCCATACATAGAGCTACTCGAGCACTTAGCTTTACTGCTCGAGTAGTTTGCAGTTTGAGACGCAAAATGCCTGGAAACTGCATTACCGCCCGAAGCAGTTGCAACTGCTTCAATCAGCGATCCTGACTGCTTCAATCACGGCGGGCCTTGTTTTCTTTGTTGTTTTCAATTGTAAAATACAAAACTGTATATAAAATTTACACAACCACATTATTTTTTTAAATAAATTGATTAAGTGTAAAGTAAGTGAAGAAGAAGAAAGCCAACGAAAAGTGGCATAGACTTGTCCCACATTAAGAAGAATATTTATTTAAGTGAAAAAATATATCATACAAAAGGTAAAACATTAAAAATGCTTAACACGACAAGTACTTTATGCCACAGAAGCATCATCCGAGCTGTTGAGGTTATCATATTCATTTATTTCATAAAGAATATTTTACAAATCGTGTTGAAAATGTCTTAAACTTAAAATAAAATTATAATTATAAACATGTCAAAATAATAATAATAAGCTAATAGTACATGTTTATAGGAAGTTCTCAGCCTCATATTCGTCTATTGTATAGCAGCAACCTCGCAACAAAATATCTTTATGTTTATTTTTGAATATGTATGGACTTCCATTTTAAATCTCTGGGTAGCTTATTGAAAAGTTTATCTTTTCTTAACTATCTATTTATTACATAAATAAACCATTGGTTTCTTAACCTGCTTCGTTCCCCGCTCTCCCCTACCACAGACTACACAGACAATGTGGAGGCTGCGCAATTATCCACGCGACCGAGGAAAACTAGTAATTTAACCTAGGTCTTAATGAAGCCTAATTTGTTGCTAATTGTTAGTTTGTGTTGTTAACGTGGTTTTTACTAGTCTGAAAATAGTGTTCGAGAAATTTGCAAAATACAAGGAAAAAAAATAACCTAAACTGTAATTTTCTATGAGATCGAAACAAGGGGAAGAGAAGATTGAAAAGGTAATTTCTAGATATTTGTCGAATAAAGTTATATTCGCAAGGAAAAAGGAAATATACATATGTAGTTAGTATTTATGTAGATTTTTATATTTTGGTAAAAGTATTGTTATTATAATACTCCTTATAATACTTTCGTATCTAGCACACAGGTCCCCTTCTTTTTCCCAATAATCCTATCCATTCAAGGTTGTCTGGTAGAGATCGCTCTTTAGCGATAAGACCGCCATTTGTCGCATAGTCTTAAGTGCTTATTTTTAGTTTTGTGATTTTAATTATGTGTGCAATAAAGAATATTTATCTTATGTATGTTGAATTCTTTATGTAAAAATAAATAATTAAATATTTCCGGACAATCCACCTAACAAAATCTAGCCCCGAGGTAAGCTCTAAGCTTATGTTACGGGTACTAGACATCTGATAAATGTAATATCCCACCCAGACCAAGCCCCACTTGGCCAGCGTGGTGAATTATGTATAAACCAACCCGAACGTGGCCAGCGTGGTGAATTATGGCCTAATCTCTCTCGTTAAGAGAAATCCCTGTGTCCCAGCAGTGGGAACGGAAATAGGGGTGCATAAGATGACTCAGACGAAGAAGAAAAGTGAAAAAACATACAAAAATTATTAATAAGGCAAAGGCACTCAAAAATATTAATAGAATAACGAGTACCTACAATATAATCAGTAGAATATAACATGAGACTTCAGCAGTGTCAGTTTGACAGACATCTGCACAAACAGAGCAAGCTAGGCTCGTTAGTCGCCGCGCCTCACTCAGTCCTCAGTCGGCTTGTACGAGCATACACTACAAGCAAAAGCTTTCAGAAACAAAACGATTATTGTCTAATGGCTTTTGTTGGGGAGTGCTATTTATACGGGAGTTTCCGAATAATCATAATAATAATTTAATATAAGTTTTCGAAAGATAGATTAATGAAAATCTTAGAACCTTAATAGCATGACTTCTTTTTAAGAAGACTGGATTATTAAATAAAGCGCGTATAGGTAACATAAACATTTTAGGCAATTTCATAGAAACATATATCATAAAACTATCAAAGGTTTTATCAAATGATTGAGTGTCATGTTGATGATTAAAAATCTATGTTACACTTAAATTCTGATTAATTTCAGTGATGATATTTCAGTCTTTTAAGTTTTGGCTAATATTTAATAGATTTTATAAAAAAAAAATTTTTTTAATGTTTAATAAGTATCTAGATTTCTACTGATTACAATTATGTCGGATGGCCGTTCACGGTGGATGCAATTTGGACATCTTTAAAGGCAGGCCAGCAAAAATTATGACCAACAAAAATTAAGACTATTATGTCAATTAAACTCTCAGTATGTCTTTCATGATTTGTCATGCCACAGCCTAAATAATGAGAGTTTCATTTATATCATACTTACTCTCTCCGATCTCTAAAAACAAGATCATATTCGCCCCGGTTTGTACTACTGGAACTTCACGAGCGGAGTGGAAGTAAAAGCTAGTTAAAATGGCATTCAATGGCAGGTATGTTTGTTAGTTAGTTAGTTAGTTAGGGGACCCTGATTTTCCGCATTTAGACTCAAGGTGGTGGTATTGTAAGTATGGACCACCTCCAAATATATCCCAAATATTCCCAATATAATATAAACCGTATAAATTAAGTCAATAGTTACTGTCTATTGTAGTTTGTTAGAAGTAAAGGAGCAAACAACGTGTCATTTATTTGAATCCTAAGCTAGTATGATAATTTTCTTTTGATTACTTAAAACTTCATTTGGTATAACTTGTTATATCTGGCACGTCACGCTAAAAAAATATATGTTTTGCTGTCGACTGTACCTATGTATTTCAAAGGTCACTGGTGAGAGTTTGCAAGCTAGATGCTAGCTATCATCTAATGAGCCAGAAGTTTCTATAACCACGTTTTGACCCCACGTGTCTTCGGTCAGCTGTTTGGCCCACAGCCCACATGTGCCGTGGCCAACATGCCCACTTGCACATGAGGTACACATGTTTGCTCTTCATCGAGCTTGGACAAGAGCGAGTTGAGGATATGCTTGGGTTGAGGGTTCCGTGGATTACTTACCATTGGTTCTACAAAGAAGGAGGTTCCAAATGCGACTCGTATTGCTTTTTGTGTTTTTGTTGCGGAAGAAAGTTTTTATATTTTTTGATACTTCTACAATTATCATAAATATAGCAGGATAATGGATAAGAACATGGACTACTTTATATTAATTGAATCCCGAGAAAACAAGTGCGATTAACCAATTAGCAACTTCGAAAATTCAGGCGAGTTTCCCGTAAACGTAAGTGTGGCAAAAAATAACATACCAAGGGCCTATTTCACAATCTTCGAGTTAAATTTATCGTTGGTTAGGATATAATAATAATAATAAATCATTTATTTCAGGCGTCTAAGGCCAAAACATATACCTTATAGACTAACATACATAAAAATATAAATCTTATAAACTAAAATAAAGATATAGAGCTATATATATTTTTTTTTTATGATAGGTAAGCTTTGATTTGACTACAATCTCACCTAATTTAAAGTGACGATGTGGTCTAAGATGGGACATGAAGACCTAGAAGGAAGGGATTCTTCGGACCACGTTACGAAACACGAAAATATCGCTTCACGCACTGGCCCAGCCCGGAGGGTGGCGACAAGCCGCGGCCGAAGCCTACCACCAGAGACTGTTCTTAGCACCACCCGGATCAAGTCAACTGACAACTGTCAGTGACTAACCTGACTGACTGACTGAGATTGCTATAAATTTTGACTCACCTTTACCATTGACTAAGTTAACTCAAAGATTGTGAAACAAGACCTAACTTTTATACCGAAAAGATTAACCTTGTATAGGAGGTATCTAGTTACAAGTTTTGTCGACGGTTCAAATTTGAACTGGTCGAAAATGAAAAAAATCTTTCTCGGTCCTTTTAGTTATCTATGAGACATTGACAGCAATAACTCTCGAAAATCTTACAAAAATTTTATGAAAGTAACACAAAAAGTTATGTAATTAACAGAGGGTCAACCAATTTAGGCATGAAACGGTTCCGTTGAAAACTGCGTAATCCTAAAAGATGTAAAAAAATGCAGATCTTGGAAATTAAATTGTCAACGCTTCAAAAGTTGTTTTCTGGTTGTTTTAGTAAAACATCGTTTGCAAGTTTTTATGTTAACTTAAGATGATGAGATTTTGTTCTTGGTAAGCAGATTATTTTTTCTAACATCGGTTTTTATATAGAACTAGCGTCCACCCTGGCATCGCACGCGTATTTATTCGGTATATATTCTATGAAAAGTATGGAATGGCGAACCCATTTAAACCTTAATCCTGAAAATCTCTACATATTACTGAAAATTGCATTTTTATCAGCAAATCGATATTTTGTATCGATACATGACCAAGCGATATGAATCGATATATCGTATCTGGTAAATAAATCTAAATTTAAAATTTAAGAAAAACCCCCGATTCCCATGCTTTAATTTCCTTTAACGTAAAACAACATAATATTTTGTAATGTGGACGCGATGCGATTTCATTTGATACCCCACACTAGTATATTTGCAGATTTTTGGTTTTCCTTACCCACTCTCACCCCCATAACTTTTAAACGGCACAACCGATTTTCATGAAACATGTACACTCGCGCCAGAATAACCTTTCATACAAAAAAAAACTAAATTGAAATCGCTCCATCCGTTCGGGAGCTATGGTGCCACAGACAGACAGACAGACACGTCAAACCCCTCTTTTTTGGTCGGGGGTTAAAAATTGAATCTATTTAAAATGATACGACTGGTTGCTATAAAAATAGAGGCGGTATTGATACAAACAATTATTTTGACAAATCTCATCAATTTAATACAATATTGCCCAGGTTAGATGGTTCGGCCCGGGCGTCATGTTCATAACAACAACCTTTTTTTTAATTTCTCCATAATTAACTCGATTAGATGTCAAGTCCATATAAACATTTTGCACTGGTAACTTATAGGTAGGGTTATTAAAAAAATAATATAATATTATTCATTCCGTCTAAAACGCAGTTAAGAAAAGATATAGATAACATACTCATATTTTTTTCATATTGCATACAGGTTCCCATCTGTTTTCCCAATAAGCCTATCCATTAAAGGATTTCTGGTAGAGATCGCTCTTCAGCGATAAGACCGCTATTTTTCACATAGTCTTTAGTGCTTATGTATTGTTTTGTGTCTATAATTATGTGTGCAATAAAGACTTACTTATCTTATCCTTATTTATCTTATACTCTATACGAAGATGAGTACAGAAGTTAAGCCTTGCTAGGACGCAGTTTCGGCATAATAATGATAACAAAATGTAGACCTCGAAGGGATTCGATCTCGTATACTGTGCCCAGGCAGACCTCGGGCCCGCGAGCCTTCTTGCGTGTTGTCACAATGTATCAGTGATAGCTAGGCAGGCAGATGGCGATGGACCCGCGAAGGCTGTGTTCCGCAGACAACTTTCATATTGTTGTACATAATTGAGCTGGCGCCGGCGCCGCGCTTTCTAATATCGGGAGTACTAGCGAAGGCAGAAGGGCTTGTCTTCAGAAAAGGGCTTCATAGGCATGCTATAAGTAATTTAACTGTATACAAACATATATTTAAACGAACGTGACATGGAATTTTTGGTTTAAGAACAGAGTCAAGCAAGAAACTGAACTAGAAGAACTTTTTAAAGTTGTAACAATTACCTACTTTTATTATTAGCTTCTATGAAATTACCACATACTTTTTATTGCTGGAACATGGTAAATAATAATCTTATATAGATTTTACTAACAATATTATCCCGCATACCTTAAAACCGTTTAGTTCGAGGACCGTGAGATGAGGAATAATATTGTGGCATAATGAGGTAATTGATCTAACCTATTATGATTGTCAGTTTTTTAATTAGGTTCGTTCAGCTTAATAATTCCGCCATCTTGCATCGTCCGCCATATTTGTGGTCACCAGTACCGGACACCCGGCAGTGGGACAAGCGAGCGCGGCGCCGCGTCTCCACACAGTAGCAGTTCTAAACCAGTTGTCGGACCCGCCAGCCGAGGCTAAGCCGACTCGATAGGCAGACCTTAGATAAGTACCGAATTATGGCCACTAAGGTCCCTTTCGCCATGTCAAAGTGGAGTCCCAAATAGCTAATCAGTAACGAGCACACTGCCTCACTCAGACAATTGTGCATCTGAGCAAGACTGTGCTTAGATCTTGGGACTATTGTCGGAGATAGTGAAAAGGGCCTTTAGGGTAGTCGATTACTTTCCAGCGAGTTCGTCTTTTCTATCTGCAAGTTAATAGTAAAACGTAGAAAATATATGAAAGTGGTAATGATGAAAGAAATGACAAATTTATTTGGTTTAAATACACAGCACTGATAAAAAGAACAGAGGTTGTGGCTTGTCGTGGGGACATGATGTGTGTACATGTCATATAATTGTTATTGATTGTCGCAGGTGGTCGGGCTTTCAGTTCTTTCCCCGTTCCTTGGATAAAGAATATCGGAGCAACGTTTTTCACACTGTTCATGTGTTGTCCTAAGCACTGCGCCAGTCCAGCTACTGACAAGCCACGTATAAAGCACCAGAGAGCAAGCGAAACCATTTTCTAAAAGCGCGGCCGCGGATTCATCAACACCTTATTAACGTTCCCACTGCTGGGACACAGGGACTTCTCTCTTGACGAGAGAGATTAGGCCTTAATTCACCACGTTGGCCAAGTGCAAGTTGGTGAATGTCACATCTTTTAAACTCTTCAAAGTTTTCAGAGCATGCCGGTTTCCTCACTCTGGCGACTTATAAGAGTCCAAATTTTATGAGAAATTACGATATAGGCCGTCAATAGATGGCGAATAGTGCAGCATATATGAATAATATGATAAAATATGGTCTATTATATATAATACTTTTTTTATGATTGAAAAGCTTTAATTTGACTCACTCTCTCCTGAAACCATAAAACCACCTCCATTTTTTCACCTTCAACTTCCGTGAATTTAAAATTTTTCAACAATAAAGAAAACAATCAAAATGTTTCTATATAAATCTTGCTAATAAATCAAACCGTTGGTCGGATGTATTTAATAAATAGTTCTACCAAGCAATTTGGTAAGATCAACAATCTTCGGTAAAAGCCAAACATCCGCTCTCTAAGAGTAGTCGTCATCGCTATACATAGATACTTTAGTAATATATATCATGTATATAATACTACATAGCTATATACAGGTATAACACAACAAAACGAGCGAACAACATAATTCAACTTTCATAACAATCAAACGAACACGCGGGTGTGGGGTGCCCATGGCGCTAGGCATCGTTGGGATAATCATTTTGAAGATCTACTTCTACCTAACTTATAGTTTTAAGACATTTTATATTGTACTCGATGTGATGCCCTGTTATTACGAGAACACATCGCATTTAATCCTTTTAGTCATGTTTATTTTATGTTTGTATCTTGTGTTAACTTGTGTTGGGTGTCCTTTCTTAATAAATAATACAAGATACAAGATACAAAATCGTTTATTTCCATAGTTTGATTTTACAAAACTTAGACACGTCAAAATAAATTACAAAAAAACAAAATAATCATAAGTGCTTAAAGATAAGTAGGAAATAAATTTATGGTATCTGGTCGCTTCGCTTTTTTTACACTAGAGCAAAGAAGCGATTAGAAACTCTAGCTCATTTTTGTATTGAAACTTTACAATCATTATTTGTTAGTCTTGTTTTTGATTTTGTGTTGGAGCAGATTCCGTCCCAAGCAGTTTTGTCCTCAAGGTAATCCGATATATTATAATAAGCTTTTTTACAAAGATTATTTTTTACAATTTTCTTAAATTTAGTAATTGACAACTGTTGCAATTCTTTGGGAATCTTGTTGTAGAAGCGTATACATTGCCCTTTAAATGATACATTAACCTTATGCAGCCTAGTGGTGGGCAAAGCGAGTTTATATTTATTTCTTGTATTTACATTGTGTTTATCACTATTTTTTGTAAACAAATTAATATTTTTATGCGTATACATAATGGCTTCATAAATATATTGACAAATGACGGTCAATATGTTTATTTCTTTGAATTTATCACGTAGCGAATCTCGGGGACCCATATTATAGATAGCACGAACAGCCCTTTTCTGCAGTACAAATATGGTATTTATGCGTCCTACTCCAGCACTCCCCCACAGCAAAATACCGTATGACATAATGCTATGGAAGTAACTAAAGTAGACCAGTCTAGCTGTTGCAATATTAGTTAAAACTCTAATTTTTTTGACTGCGAAAGCAGCAGAACTGAGCCTTTTCGACAATTTATCTATATGAGGGTCCCATTGAAGCTTGCTATCTAAAGTTATACCTAGGAATACAGTATTTTCAACGAGCTCTAAATTGTCGCCCTTTATTTTAATATCTACAGAACCTTGTTTTACATTAGGTAGTGAAAATCGAATACATTTAGTTTTATTTTCATTCAATAATAGATTATTGGATTCAAACCAATGGACTACTTTAGAAATTGCATTATTTACCTTGTCAAAGTTATAAGTGCGACGATCTATTTTAAAAAGAAGTGAAGTATCATCAGCAAATAATACAATTTCATGTTGATCCTGTACAAGATGTGGCAAGTCATTTATGTATATCAAAAAAAGGTAAGGTCCTAATATGGATCCCTGAGGTACACCCATTGACACTAAGGACCCTGGAGATCGTTTCCCGTTGACATCAACTCTCTGAATTCTTTCGCTTAAGTAGGAAGCAAAAAGATCCAATATATATATAATAATAATAAATAATAAAGACTTGTAGAGGTAAATATGACAATTCTGATTAATCTTTTTGGTAATTACAGATAGATGCCGCTAAATAAAAACAGAAATGTACAGCTTTTTCCAATCAGAAACAACATTTTTTGAGATTAAAGTGAACAAGAAAATTATATAACTTTTTAAATTATCATGGCTATAACTCTTAACAGATAAAACTAAGTCAAAACATAATAAGGTCAATGATAAAAAAATAGTCCGTTATTAAAATTATAAATACGAAACTCTTTTTTCTTTGAAACGAAAACTCAAGTTTAAACATTGAATTGAAATTTCGCGTGACGTGTAACTCTTTTCTGTGATTTGATGTTAAATATCTTGGCAATACTTATGCAAATAACCAGTTACGTACAAGTATAAAAAAAGATATTTAGAAAACTAGTTTCCAAACCCCGGTTTCCGGGCCGAAGCCAATTGATAGCGAAAAATAGGTGCTAATTATTTTAACTAACAGATGGACTAAACAGCACAAAAGTCGTCATACCTATTCCAAATAAAACTCTCTCTTGTGAAATAAATTGAACATTACTAGGCAGCACTTTTCACGGATAATTACAACTGTCATTACGACAAACGGAATTGAATTCAAAGTAATTGCGCCCTCGCGCCTCCTCCCGGGCATTCCTCAAACAATTACGGATTTGACGGTACATTGCCCGACTAAACGACGCAACAACCTTTACACAACTTCCCCTATTTATATTCCCTACTTATTTATATCCCCATAATGATAATTTTAAGATAGGCGAGAAAGAAATGATGTTTTATGCAGAGACTGTAATTTTCCTCAATAGCTTTATAACGAGTCCCAGATAATAATTGGTGATGCGTGGTCAGTGCGGGCAGTTATCAGCTATTATGACATAAATCATCGTTATGTAATGCATGTTTCATATGCATATAATGGAGTTGATAATTTACATGTATTTATGAATTGTCTATAATTAATTTACTTGTTGTAGCGAAAATTATCTTTATCATACTTTTCAAATATGATAGAGGGTTAATTATCAATCAACATATGAATTATGATCTGGGTTTTTATAAGTATTATTAATTTAGATTGGATAAACAGTGGAGCGCAAACAATTGCAATTTTATGTAGAAAAATAAACTACATATATACATATGTATATAACATATTTGTAAGTTTGTTATTTCCGCTCATTATTTTACGTTATTAAGCAACTACTACTTATAAGAATTATTATATTATAGTAAACACATTTTATTGAAGTTTATTGTGTAAGTAAAGTAATTTCTAGAAAGATTATATTATACTAAAAAAAAAACCTAACAAATGGTGTTCCTAGTCGAAATGGCATAGACATAGAACACAGTAGTTATGGCAAACGGAGTAAAGCATGTCACATCGAGAGGAGAAGGGGGAACTAACGCAGAGGGGGTAATGACGAGCGTTATACAATACAGTGATGTCATTGTTGGCCAACACCGTCATTAGTGGATGCAAACTTTCAACTTGGACTGTTTGAAATCAAGCCCTAGGTATATCTACCAGCGAATTTGCAATTTGCTTGCTGTGCTAGAGGTTGCGGGTTCGACTACTGCCGGGGGGCCACATTTTGTATGAGATACAATTTCTGGTTATGGGTCAGGCTGTTTTCTATGTAGGATTATGGTCATCTTTATTTAGGCCCGTATTATTAAACCATACTCAACTGTCAGTTACATCTTGAGTGCACATTTGACAATGTTAAGTGCGCGCTCAAGACCGAATTTCGGGATGAGCGTGGTTTGTTATTACAGGCTTAAGAGAATGATTAGTACATCGCAGTAGTCCATTGCCGCATTTACAAAAAAAAAAAACAATAAAAACATCTGTCAAAAGTAAAAACTAATTGGAATTAGTAAATCCATTTTCTGATGACAACTAACAAAGTTGTCCGCGTGTTTATTAAGATTATACAAAAAAAAAACATTGCAAATGAAGTTACAAAGAGTTTTATATAAAAGATGATCGTTACATGAATTTTATAACAAAGGAATTAGCAGTGAAACCTTAAATATTTCGTATACTAAACACAACATAAAAAGCTAAAATGAAGATTATTATGATGACTTAAGTTGTAGGTAACATAAAATGCTCAAAGGAAGAGCGACTAAGCATCATTCTAAGAAAGATCACTAATTTAGCCATATGAGGCCTGTAAGCCCTTCAACACCCCTCATCCGCCATCTTTGATCTAAAGGAAATTACGCGCTCGTCACGTAATAAGACTCTAATAACACCCTTTCATATTCATTTAAAATACAAAATCATAAATTAAACACATGCAGAAAAATTGTGACAATTCATTATTATTACATACATATTTACACCATATTATATACATACATATTTACTCTAACAATTATTCATTTTGAAAATGGGGATAATTCACGTATATTGTTACCATATCATGCCGGCTGTACACACGCGCCGAGACCCTCTCGGCGAATGTCTCGGCCGAGAGGGGTCTCGTCGAGAGCATGCCTGTACACACGCGTTCTAACATTTGAACTGAAGACTCACGCGACAATGGACGTAGAAATTGCTGCTGCTATTTGTATTTGTGCCATGAGCTATTATATTTTTTTTAACATTTACTATAAAAATAAAATTCGTAAACCATGAAGAAACAAGAAAAAAAATAATTTTATTAAATTAAATGAAAATTAAATTAAAAAAAATATTAAATACTATTAGCGAGCAAGTAAATGAACGAGTGTGTACATGCTCGCTCTCGTTTACCTCGCGAGAGCCAACGAGACCCTTTGACTCGGGCGCAAAAAACCGACAAGCCACCGAGAGCGACCGAGACGAGAACGAGACAGCGAGACGAGACGAGAGCGCCCTGTACACACGCGCGTTCGGCCTGTCTCGGGGTGTCTCGGCGCGTGTGTACAGCCAGCATCATATATCTTCCGACGTTTCAGTTCAGGAAGGAAACGTCGGAGGTACCAGTACCGGTTTTCAAAATAAATATTGTAATAATTATCGGAAATAGTAATATAATAGTCAAAACCGAAATCAAAATGTTTATTTCCTTAGAAGCACAGGGCATACGTGAACAGGTCAACTAAAAAAATATTAAAGCTAAATTGTTTAAACAACAATTTTTAAGGAACTAACATTGTCTTGACAGTTCTGTTCAATGTTGGACACTGAGTAGAGAAACGAATATAACAACAAAGTTTTATCAGTCAAGATTTATCTCTTCTTTAATCTTTTTATTTTATCTATAACCAGCACCTAGGTAGCACCGCAGGGTGTGCCCTGCGGTGCTACCCGCGTTATAATGGATGAAGTACTCTTAACCAACAACATATTTATTTGAATAAAGATTAATATTATTAATGTTGATACAACTTAAACAAATTATTTCGACCAAATTAGGTACCATAAAAACGGTTTTTGTGAGTTAATCTTAAAAGATAGACATATACTATCGCGGACTGTTTTTTAGATCATTAAAAGAGCTATTATTCTTTAATACATATTTTTTGTGTATCTTGAACCGTTTTCACGGCTCACGCAACGGAATGCTTCAAAGATGAACAATTTCTCCCGTTTTTTACACATTTACCACTATATCTTTGCTCCTATTGGTCGTAGTGTGATGTTATATAGCCTATAGCCTTCCTCGATAACTGGACTATCCAACACAAAAAGTATTATTCAATTCGAACCAGTAGTTTCGGAGATTAGCGCGTTCAAACAAACAAACAAACAAACTCTTCAGCTTTATAATATTAGTATAGATTAAATAATAAAATATTGTTGTATTATTAGTTATTAAAAATCACAAGCGTCACCTACGATCGTTCTTTAAGATAAGTAGTTATTGTCAAGAACTTTGAAGACTTTCGCACTTGTAACTTCGTAAGGAGTAAAAAACAAATAATTGTACACAAAAATGAACTCAACCGACTCTTTTAAACATTATATGGAATCATTGTTATCCATGTAATTTAATCATATAATCGAACATGTTAAATGGTACTCAGAACTTTTTTCTCCGTGATGAAAAGACTGAATCTCAGAGTAAAGTTATACAGTGGTTAAAATATAGAGCTATTTCGCTCAGTCCCATGGGACAAAGCGAGATAGCTCTTACATAACTAACCATTGCTTAGTTTACTCGGATTTTGGGAAATAAACCTTTAATATTATTATTTGAGCAACGAATTGAGAACCTCAGATGTTTTGGAAGTTGGTTAAAAATAAGTTATAACCAAACATTATTAAATTTGTGGAATTAAATGTACCATCCTAACTTTGTATTTAAATTCTATAAACAACATCCTAACATGGCCTTAATTACTAAAATTAATAACTTTATGTTTCTAATTTGAAAATAATCATCGCAAACAAACTGGGGACTGTTATGTCCCAAAAGGTCGTTATAACGAGGACAAAGGAAAGCACTAACAGTCCCATAAGTAAGCGAGGTGGGACATAAATGTCCCAAAAAGTTTAACTTTACATAATGACCGCCTATGTTATTATAGTTATAACTTCATAATCAGCTGAGCGTTGTGTGTGCTCAATATTACACTGATTGCATGTTAGATGGTGATGTTGAAATTATAAAAAAAAAAACAAAGTAATGTTATATTATATTTATCGGTATTCAAACCTCCTGAGGCGTTTGCCTTGTTGAAAAATACCCAGTCATTGCTCAAACTAATTCAAATACACATTTGATAGTATAAACAAAATAACTTAGCTTAAGCTGTAGTTTTTTTTATTCTTAGCTTGTATAAACTGTCGCTGTTAAAAAGGCAACATTTAAAGCACTCTTATATAAATAGCCAAATATATATCTCAATATAAAATTTCCATTTTTATTAATTAAACGCGTATTCAGTAGGTCTGAGAATACTATCTATATTGCAAAACATCGTTTGCTGAGGTCAGCTAGTATAATTACAAAATATAATTAAGAATGTTTATTAAGCTGTATTACATTGTAGTTAAATCGATTCTTCTGTTGAAAATATCAGAAATACAACACATACATTATTAGAGTTCTCCAAATAATACTCAATAAATAGAAAGTAATACATACTTTATATTATTTATCATTAAATTGCATAAATTCTCACCAATTTTCAAAACAAAGTCCCTTAAGATCTTCCCAATTCCCTTTCAAGTAGAACTCGGGTAAGTGATTGGATGTTATCAAAAGATAAGTGAAGGCTTCAAAAACTACTAATTTCTGAACCCTTAAATTCAAGCGATCCTTTTAATTGAAATTAATTGGAACGTCTCTAGCCCCTTGACGTCAATTTACGCGGCGTATCGCTGTTTCTAACATTAATGGTTCTGTAGTTGTTCACCGACTTCCGACGGCTTCAGAACTTCCTGAACAAACTGCCAACTAATTATGAAACTTAGAGAAACGGGTCTCGCGAGCGAAACTAATTTAACTGACCGTACGCAGATGGAATAATAAAACTAACCGGAATAAATGTGAATGTTTGGAAGATAAATGTGTATTTATGACGCGGGGAATTGTATTTTTTCAGCTGAAATGGTGGACATTGTCACGGGTTATTAAATATGAAACAGGTTAAATCTCTACAGATAGAGTTATGTTATTCGTTTCGGCACATTTTGTTTTAACATTTTCGAGAGAGAGTTGTGACACAAAGCTTTTGAATGATACAACGAAAATGTTGATATTTTATGAATACATTTAAACACATTTATTTGTAACGTATATAAATATAAACTCAAGAAGTAAAGTACAGCAGTTTTAGGACACAAAGGTCAATGCTAATCATCATTTAACAGACAATTATCTTGCGGCTCTAAAGTAGTTGGTTAAACCGGGTTTCATTAAGGCGCCTAGCCTGTATGGCCATGTGACACGTGACTGTCATGCCTTGAGGATTTGGGCGGAGTCAAAATTATTCCCCGCGCCAACCGCATACTCCCCGCTACATTTTTACGACGCAGAGCGCGGCCTGCGCTCTCGGCAAGCGGTCACGCGTGCCGGGTCGTCGCGAGTCGCGACGCCGTAAATAAGGACTTTCCAACTACATCATTATTACGCTAAAACTATTCTACCTAGAGATTTATGCGTTTGTGCTTATGTTATTTTCCTTTTTAATTTAAAATGTATTGTTGAAATTAAGTATATATTATTATTAGATATTAATGAACCTTAATTTTTAAACTATTTTAGTGTATTTTCTTGTTGGTGGTCCTAATATAACAAATAAATAAATAAATAATAAGTATGTTTTTTAACTAGGTTTTCTTTACTTACTAAGTACCAACCTAATAATAAGATCCTAAGCCAATCCTGCCAGGGTAGGCTAGTTACCTATACAATGTGTATTTTCGAACCTTGATCAAACGCAATTTGCGGATACATGACAAAAATTTATCGATAAATATCAGTTTTTTTAAAGTAAACTATTAAAAAAAGCCGATTTAATATTTTTTTATGAGAACTAGTTACTTCATCTGGTGTTTTCTTCGTTTCTGTTTGAGTAAACGGTGTATTTTATTCAAAGTAGGCTCATTAAAAAGCTAGATAGTTTACCTAGCTATGAAAAGTTGTATTAAAAGAAAATACAATTTCGGTACAAAAGCCTATTAAAACTTTTTTTTTGTAGAAATTTAAAAAAAAATAGATATTTATTTTATTTTTAATCTGTAACTTTTACACTGGATTATTGAGGTATACTTTTTTGCATGTCATATTAAACTTCATAATTTATACTACAAATCTCTTCTAAAAAGTAAGGGTTTTAATTTTATGAATAATGTCTGGTTTTTGCTTGAAGGCCAATCGTCTGATAGAATCTAGGTAGTATCTGCAATATTCATAATGTCATAGGATTAGAAAATCGGGCATAAAGACGAGTACAATTTCAGATTTTTGGTCTTTCACTAAGTTTTCGAGGTATTTTGCTTTTCCTTTAAAGTTTCAGGTAGAGAGTATAAAATTATTTGAAATGCTACGCGACTGACACTATTGGTATCCATAGATACTCTAAGGTTGGTGGGTAGCCCACGTACCAAAAAGGTTAAAGGTTTAAAAGTGGTAAAAGACTTAAAAAGAAGAAAATAAATATGACATGTTAGGTTTGAACCTGCGTGCGTTGGAATGGGAAGCTATTTGAAAAGATACCAGATAGTGACGCATACTGTACATACCAACATCACATAGGTAGGTATAGGTAGGTACTGGAAAAAAAATCGGTACTTTCTGCAGCTGTTTATTTCAAAAATACAAAAATATGAGTCAAAAAACTGTCTACCAAAAGGCCAAGAGTCGTTCGTGAACTCACATCGAAACTTTTGATACGAGTTGAATAATCGTAAAATAAAATATTTTCGAAATTGTCTTTATATAGCATTGAAAATACTTTAAAAAATGTCGTACCTTCTATATAATATAACATTTTTAAAATTCGCTTTGTTGTAATTGCCGTTCATGCAATACCTTTCTTTTCTTTACTGGAACATCATCATCATCATCGCTTAGTTCGTCGAATGATTGGATTGTGATTTTTGGAAAGTTTGTTGAATAATAAAAGTCCATACTTTTTTGGTGTTTTAATTTATGAACAGATTCAGAGATTCAGTGTTTTCATTTGAATCTGTGTTTTCTTTTGTATCTGTGTTTTCATTTAGATTTATATACACATTTTTTGTTCCATCAGATATTTTTTCAGTGAGTATTATTGGACTGTCATCAATTAGATGAATATTAGCGTTAACATCAGTAACAAGTGGATTAGTATGGGCGTTTTCCTCTTTTTCTTGGTCATTATTTTTCGCTTTCCTTTTTTTGACAGTGGTATTTTTTTGTGTTTTTGCTATGATAGCTTGTTTAATATAAAAAGGGTCCCGAATAGGCATTTTCCTTGTAAAGCGAGGATCGATGAGTTCTGGTAAAAGGCAATCCATATAAAATTTTAATAATTTTGGTTCTATTTTATCCCAGAACAAGTCATCTTTTTCGATTAAATCTGTTCTTATAGGAATGTCTTCACCCAGCCATAGACCAAAAAGGCATTTTTCGGTTTTTGTTACATGTAGTTGTCCTTGAATCTGATAATACCAGTTATGTTTTTTATTTATCTCGACAGTACCGTCTTTCTTAATTTTATAAAATGTAATTTTCTTCTTTTTTATAGCATCTTCAAACTTTAATCTGTAAGCGGAAACCGGGCATTTTATTTCTATGATAATTTTCTCATCCTTGCACATCCCATCAGGGCTGGCGCCAAAATAAGGAATTTCATCATCTATAAATAAACCACAGGGTTCTACTTTAAAGTTCATTTCTTTCTCTAGTTGCTGTATCGCTTTTTTTTCATTATCATTTCCATGTTTAATGGATTTTATGTGGCTGATGCATTCTTTATAGAGCAGATCTTTTACAAGATTGCTACAACTGACATCTTCTCTTCTTTTAGCAAAACGTCCAAAATTTGATGCCGTCAGTAAATTTCTTCTCAACTCAAGCCACTCACTTGATGCGCTTTGTAAAATAGTTTCCCTTTCAATGTGATCTCTTTCTTCTTTAGTTTTTTTTAAATTGTCCAGAAATGTCTTCTTTTTTAGATACCAGTTAGTGACATTGTGTGTACATACATAGCCATACATTAGTTAATACAGATTTACTTACTCGTAACATTTTGTTTTAGGTATTGCTGCGGCTATTAAGTTTCCTTGCTTCGGATTATTTTTCTTGGACTCCCTAAAATACAAAACCATAAATCAGAAAAATAATAGGTACTAATTAAGAACTTATACTAAAACTTACCTATGCCAAAATTTTCGGTTTGAGTTGAAAAACAACACTAAGCCCGTATGCTTGAGCACACATCTATGCTGGAGCAACGCTTTTCTATGAAATAAACGAAACTCAAGCACAGATCTATACCTAATCACACCAAAAATTTTGATTTGACATCAACGATGACTGACGAGCAGATCGTTCAAACATTTGTCGTACTAACTCGATATGTTTAGTTACTTAGTACCTAGGTGAGTCATTGAAAGGTAGGTAAAGGTATTATACACTACACAGGTAGTACAGAATATAGTGGAATATATAGGTACCTACTAGGTCGGCATCGGTACCTTACCTACGTGGGTATGTGACACGAAAATTGTTGTTTTTGATACTTGTTTTTGATCTACCTAGGTAATCTAGCACAGCTTCCACTGCTGAACATAGGTAGGTACCTACCTCCCCCAAACAGAGGGGGTTTTGACGTAAATCACTCATACACACAGTGGCGGTAATCGCAGTGTAGGTTTTGAAAATACACAGAAGGAAGGACCTAACCTAACCTTTATAGGTACCTACCGGTCCATCTTAGTCAGGTAGGTAGGTAAATAAGCTATTTAGGTAAGTACTAGGATACAAGTAGATAGATAGGTACTTACAAGACTTCGTTCATTTTAGCAGCTTTCAAAGCTCTCGTTTTATGTTTATTACTTCTTCTCGTCATTTTTTTGTTTTACATCACTATTTCACTATAATATATACCTACCTTAACGTAGAAAATTTACTGAACTAGTTCAACGAATATAACAAGAGTCCGAGCTCAAATACTTATTACTAAAATATAAAACTAGATAACACTACACTACAGCGTCCATGCGCAAAGAATAATGTTTATTGCAAATCGTGATTATCAAACATGCATTAGGACCGATGCATTAGGACCGATGACGAAGACGCGCGACACAACCTCCCCGTCCGATAGTCTGAGCCACACTGCCGCCCGTCGCCCCCGCACAGACCCGGTCGTTCCATTTCATACCGAAAACATAAAATAATTATTTGTAGTCGTATAAATCATTTGTTTTAATTTTCAAACGTACAGTTTGTGTGGAATACTTTGACAAATATTTAAGTTAAAGAAAAATACTCAAACTCAATACCGTTTAAAAGATATATCCAAATTTCGGATAAAAAATGCCTTACTTTGAATATTTTTTTTATTAAGTAATAATGAAGATACAATAATTTCAAACGTTCAAGTTGTAATTTAATATCTATTTTGCAACATATATTTTTTTTATACATTTTTATTCACTCATAAAGTAGATATATCAATTTGAAAAAGTCGCGTTAGCCCATACAACCACCTTAAACAGACTTGACTGCTTCAGTGGCGTGGTGGACGAGAGTCCGCTTGCGGCGCAAGAGGTAGCGGGTTCGATTCCCGCCGAGGGTGTTTGTATGTTCTGCGAGCACTTTCTCCTTGGTCTGGGGTTTTATTATGTATAATAAAAATATCTATATATGTATGCCAATTATATTAAGTATATCAGATATGTAGTACCCGTAACACAAGCTCAGAGCTTACCACGGGGCTAGATGTTGTTGTGTAAATTAAAAAAAAAAAACTTTTAATATATGACGCCGATTGTAATGAACTAATTAATATTCAGGCTGCTACTCAGTCACTAACTCAACAGTAAGCAATAATAAAGCACTTAAAAGCAAATAAATCATAAACCACCCATTTTGAGACTAAAACGAACTTCTAAAGGGGTTCCAACATTTTGGCTACTAGTCCGCCATTAAAACAAAAAAAGATAATATCGCGGTCAGTGATGAAACGCATGTCTGATCTTTAAGTCTATAAGTTTCTAAAATATTTACATACGGTACCTACTTATGTATAAGTTTAAGCAGGAGTAGGTTTTTTATCATATTTTTAACCCAAATATCTCAGAAACCGTACAAATATGACGGCATTGTTTTATAAGACTTTTTTTTAACCCCCGACCAAAAAAGAGGGATGTTATAAGTTTGACGACTCTGTCTGTCTATCTGTCTGTCTGGGACATCATAGATCCCGAACGGATGGAGCGATTTCAATTTAGTTTTTTTTTGTATGAAAGGTGTGTTTGGCCCGGGTGTTCTTAGACATGTTTCGTGAAAATCGGTTGAGCTGTTTAAAAGTTATGGGGGTGAGAGTGGGGAAGGAAAACCGAAAATCTGCAAAAATACTAGTGTGGGGTATCATATGAAAGCGCATCGCGTCCACATTACATAATATTATGTTGTTTTACATTTAAGGAAATTATTGGCATTGAAATCGGGGTTTTTTCTTAAATTTTAAATTTAGATTTTTAGTTTAGTTTAGCGTTTACTCTGTTGATTGTAATGCGTTTTATTACTGGTCGCGACATCACGTTTTTTATCAAAATGGCGGACTAGTAGGAATGCCAGGATCTATACTAAAATATCGGAAGTACTTTCGAATATATCATTCCAAATCTGAAACTTAATTTGTTTTTTTAATTACTCATCAATATTACGCAACAAATATAAAAACATGCTACTTAATATTGTCCAAGCGACATAATTATTTAACCCTCGCTGACGGTGCACAAAACTAGCCACCGTCGCAATACCGAAAACGTGAACACGTCTCGTGATCACTTGCAACTGTTGCAAGCTGAGAGCTGTGACGTCAGCGGTCGTCGACCCGCGTGAAAGTGTCACTGCTGATGCGGCGTGACATGGTGACCGACGGGGGTACCTGCTGATGGGGATATTTTTAAAAGGGTTCTGGGAGAAAAAAAAATGCGAATATATATCGTTATTTGAGGTATTAAGTTAAACCCATGTCGTTAGAGCCGTTAAACTAGAAACTGATGATAAGTAAATTATGAATTAATAGCCAATATGCATTACCAGTCCCACATAACCCTTTTTTTTTTATTGTTAGAGTGTTTGACAGGTTTTTATATAGATTCGCTATGCGAAAACATGTAAATGGTTCATAGGTATTTTTATTTAGTGTTAGTAATAAGTTTAATAAAACTGTTTGTTTTCCAATTAAAATAAAAATAAAAAATAAAATAACAACAATATACCTTATTATTATTAGGTACACGCAAAAAAATCAACCCTATCATTTGTCATTTTGCGTGTTTATTTGTTACTTCAGTGTCTTGTAATTGGACTTTGCGCTTGAAGCGACAATTTGCCAGTGTCGAGTTAAATAAAATAATTATAAAGTGAAATAAAAAAAAATAATGAAACTAAAAGGCCTCATAAAATTAAACCTTATTTTTTACTTAGGTACTCTTAACATTTGAAAAAAAATTTACATTTGATTTGCCTAAAAAACAGATAACAATAGAATAACTAAGACTATGACCCAGAGCTTTAATCAATTATATCTCAGGTTTGTAAAAACGTTCTCTTATTTTTATGCCCATTACACAAAGTGAAGTCCAGCTCTTAAAATGATGGGAATGATCCCTCAAACGTAAGAGCTCTCAGCAGCCGCACCGCAAACAACAAGTTTTCCCGTAAAAAGCCTCGGAACACGCCCAGGATGTTAAACAATTAAAAACTTGAGTAAAACTTCAAGTACTGTCCCGTTATTCATAAACTTGAATAACAGCTCATAAAACAGCATTTTAATGAATGTAATAAATAATCTCTTTGTGCGTAAACAGGAAGCCAGTTTTTGATTAAGAATAAATAACACATCCGGTAGCTTTTAGCTCAGATAAAATGATGAAAGCGGTTTTACGAGACCTACTTACTTATCACTTCTCCCAGAATAGAATAGAAGCCTTGAATAATAAATAGATAAACAATAAATATTCGGAGATATCTAAATGGGAATCAATAACAAGTCCACCTACTGGAATCGTGACCGGGGTCGAATAAATTAGATATTATTTAAATCATCTCATTTGATTATAAAGATGGTGTGATTGTCTATTGGTGTGGTGTTGGGCGCCAGTGTAATTACCGGTTGGTGTATGGTTAGTAGTTTTTTTGAGTAATAAATCAAGTTTTTGGCAAGTTGGCAAGCTCGCCTCTTCCGCGGTGGACGCCGGGCGCGCTGGCGCGAGACCTTGATTAATTCTACAGTAATGAGCACTACACGCGAGGTGTCAAGTTAAATACTCAATACAAAAATGTACGAGACGTAGCTGGCAAACAACAACAGGGAATTATATGAATTCCTGAATGTTTTATTTTGGGAACAATGGATTTGGGAATATTTTTTTGCCTTTATTCGGGTTATTTGTGTACCTATAGTCAGCATTAGTACAACAATCATTGCTATTTTCAAATTTCAGTTTTCCTACTACAATACACATAATATTTTGTTATCTGAAATGGATCTTCGTAATCGGTTCATAAAAACGTTTTCCTCAATCATCAATAAAAATATTAATGGTAATATAAAAATATACGGCCGTATCTGTATTTGCGGCTAAAATATCCTTCTAAATAAACTTTACGTAGGAAGATAAAAAAGAGTACCTATTTTCATGCGATAAAAATATTAGTTAAAGTGCGTCAAAGTGTGATAGATTAAAGTAAAAGCAGATGAACAACATAAGATCACGCAGCGCACGCGGGATAACGAAAATAACGAGGAGTAACGTAACGGCGCTCTCGTAAATTACGTGTCACGGCCAGGCCGACTGCTTCTCGGTACGGTGGCCACGCGACCGCTACAACCAGGATATTCCTACCTGGATGTTGTGTGAATGTTTGTTTTTGTAAGTGAATTTGTTATAAGTATAAACTGGAATGATATTTCGTTTACATATGAACGACAGCAACGTGTTGCATTTTTGTAACAGATAACATATTTTTGATTGATTAAATAATTAGAACTTTCTGGTGTCCTCAATTGAAACTTCAATAAAAATGCATTATGAATCGGGTAACATACCAATATTTGACGGTTTTCTCCAAGAATATGGTTTCCAATTGTGCAGAATCTTTACTGTGTTCCCCGCGTGTCCCTCGATCGAGGCGCGTAGCTCGCGTTTTAACCGTTTGTATGAAATTAGAATACAGTATAGATATTACCGTTGTTATAGATATTATTATTGTTCTTTGAACATGGTAACTATAATAGCGTCTGTTGACCTTTGTCATTGTTTATTACTCACGCTTCAAAATGACAAATCAATAACATAATAAAATTATATAGACACATTAGCATTATTACTTTGCACTATAGACTAATAGTCTAGTGTGAACGACCTCTGAATTCCCTTTACTGCGTGGTCACTCTATGCGCGCGTCACCACATACCTATCTGTTTTTCAGTTATTCTGGTATCTAGGAAGCTTATTGTCGACTCATCTCACGTCGTAAATCCAGACCAATTGCTTCGAATACCCTAAATTATTTAAATATTCGATGTAACTAGAACAATCCGTTTTACGTGCAACACACAAGGTGATTACAATGATTGATATTTATTGATTTGTTTACTCTATTGTACATACTATTTTCGACTGACGACATCGACACCTGAGATGTCCTACTGTCGTCGTGAGATTGAGGTCCTACTAAGATTTATATAGTTACAATACAAAATGCAACAATATTAAATGAAAATGTAACAATACAAAATAAAATGAGCATAATAAAATAAAATACAGTGTTAATAATAATGGTGGATTTTAAAAAAGGGGCCCTGCCTCTTTAAAAAATCCACTGTCTGTCCAAAATCAAAACTTAGTTACTGCAGTTCACCAAATTTTACAGAAGTAGGAATTTCAATACTTTTTTTATCTGAATACAATTATTTTTTTCTATCGTTTGTATAAAAAACCTCATTTTGACAAGCGTCCCTTACCAGGTTTTGATTTTGGACATCCGAGGTACATTTTACTTATTTGTGGTGTCCAATAAAGAGTTATCTATCTATCTATCTATTTTAGTTATGCCCTTACGGTCTCTTCTAGAAATCCACCTGTGCAAAGAGTATCACTCACGTAGACTTCCTATTGAGTACCTCATGGTACTCTATTTATTGCTAAAAAGCGTATACTTACAAACATTTGACAATTTGAAAGTGTTAAATTTTTTTAAGCTTAGTTAGTAGTTAATGACAGATTTAATAATAACCATATATTTTAAGCCCAGTTAACATTAGCATATCAATATCTTATCATATTAAATCATTTTTATAAATTCCATTAAATTTTTCGGCTATCATGAGACTCCCGAAATCTATTTCTAAATTACCCACATCTTAGTTCCCAAAGTCTTAAGTGTTCCACTTGACCTTTCTCTTGGGTGGCTTGGGCGGGCGGCGCCCAAGTCCAATCCGCCCTCCGGAGTTATGAAGACAAATCGCCGAATATAACAAGGAAACAGACCATGTGTTCCAGTTGAGCTTTTCTTCCCAGGGGATCAAAATATACGGGTCTATACGTCTTTTGGATGGTTTGATATTGTACAGATTGGGTCGCGGATATGAAATGTGTCAGAATTGAAAGCCTGTATTATTCAGACGTCTCGTATACTTCTTGCACACGATGCCGCAAAGGCACCACCGCCGCACCGCTCCACTGTACAGACGCGACGCCGCGAAAAATTGGTACTTTTCACCGCGAGTAAAAATACCACTCTGCACTAAGTTGGCAATTTATTCTTTAAATAACTTGTGATGCATATTATTTTAAGTTAAGTTGGTAAGTTTTTTAGGTAAGTATAAAATATATTTTAAACAAAACCTAAATTTAAAATTTAAGAAAAACCCCCGGATCCAATGCCACAATTTCCTTAAACGTGAAACAACATAATATTATGTAATGTGGACGCGATGCGATTTTATTTGATACCCCACACTAGTATATTTGCAGATTTTCGGTTTTCCTTAACCACTCTCACCCCCATAACTTTCAACGGCACAACCGATTTTCATGATACATGTCTAAGAACACTCGCGCCAGACTCACCTTTCATACAAAAAAAACTAAATTGAAATCGCTCCATCCGTTCGGGAGCTATGTTGCCACAGACAGACAGACAGACAGACACGTCAAACTTATAACACCCCTCTTTTTTGGTCGGGGGTTAAAAAAGGAAATATTTCTTTGTAGAATATGTAACACAAAATTACATATTCTCTGCAAAATTATCCCTGGAAAAATTTACCAACAATGTAACCTCCACGGCGTTTCTACTGATATATTTCTGCTTTCAATTCGACTCACAAGGGAATCTACTCGCATTTTCCGAACGAAAATATAAAGCCAGACTTTCAATCTCATTTACGAAACAGTGCTAAATGAATTTTGTTTGGGGCGAAATTTCTCTTTCGTCCAATTAGTGTTTTGAAAAATACATGGTGATATTACAAATGGTTTGGTCTGATCTGAGTTAATAAATAAGTATTTTTTAACAATCGATTCAATGGTTAATTTCAATGTTAATTCGTCATCAAACAGACTCGAATCAGAAAAATATATGCCCAGACTCCAGCAAACGTTGTTTTGCAAAATGAAAAATAGATAGTAGCCGATTCTCAGACCTATATAAGATATTTCTAATATATGTATGTATCTTGTATAGTCGGTAGCAAAATCATTATCAGATCAATTGGACTGCTGATAATTCCTATAATTTACGAACAGGTAGACATAAAGCATAATTATTAGAACAGCAAAATCGATATCAGGTACCAGGATAGCAGACACGATGAAGATGAGGTACACAAGATACAAAGTCATTTATTTCCATTGTTTGGTTTTACAAAACTTGGACACTCAGTTTTACAACGTTCAAATGTGGAGCCTTATTCGTCATACAGTGTCACTTAACTTTATTTACTTAAACACAAGATTTATCGTAAATAAAAATATAAAAACAGAACTAGTATATCGCAAATCTAGGTGAACTAAAGCCAATATAATGTAGTTTATGATAAAATACATTTTCTTGCACTGAATAAATTTATCGTTGATTTCGGTGTACAGTGACATTTTGAATGTTCATAAATGTCAACTGACAATAACATAACTACCATTTTATGTTCTTAAGCATTTCTGTATCGTAAAAACATCACAGTATTTGTGAAGAGATTTTATTGTTTTACCTGTTAAACTTGTTTTTAATATCTTTACTTATACATTAACTAACTGTACCTACAAATAAATAAAACTATAGGGATTGTAATATTAAAATGGCTATTTACATAATGCTTACGGGTCTTATTATTTGAAAACATGTATAATGCACCAATTTTTTTTGTCTGTTTCCGTTTTATCAATGAAAATGGTAGGACTGATCTTGACGATGCTCTTCTCTGGCAGGTCGCCAGCTTTTTTAATAAAATATCCAATACCCGCGGGAAACACCTTGAAACGCGAACAAAGACACTTGCCAGATATTTGCTAGACTAGTTTATCAATAAAGATAGAACGTACATAACAAATCCTAAATCACGTAATGAATTAAGCCCACTGACATCTCAATCCACGCAGTCAAGAAACGCAAATAAAAATTAATAACACTATAATTTTACATTCAGTTAATTCCGTACACTTTTCCACAACTGGAGCACTTGGGCTATTATCATCAATAATGTTATTACTCGACGAACTTTAACTGGGCCACCTTTAAGATTAATAAGTTCTGTCTAGGTAGATAAATTGGTGCGAATTAATAGTTTTTAAGAAGCCGTGTTGGCTACGTAAAACACGACTTTCATTCCAAAAGTCGTGGGTTCAAAACATGGCAGCACCTCTTAATATTTCTTCTTGAAAAATGTATGTGCACTTTTAATATTGTGCTTTAACGGTGAAGGCACACATCGTGAGAAACCGGCATGTTCTCTTTTGAAGACTACTTACTACGTACTTTGAAGAGTTCGAAAGACACGTGACATTCATCAACCCGCACTTGGCCAGCGTGGTGAATTATGGACTAATCTCTCCCGTCAAGAGAGAAGTCCTTGTGTCCCAGCAGTGAGATCATAAAACAAGGGTTCTTATGTTTTGACTTATAAACTTGATTTTTTTAATCATTTGGATTTTTTACGAACATTCTAGAAACACCTACCTTGCAAACGGCTGGACGGATTTTGACAATTAGGATGATCCTTAGATTTGTCTCAAACACCCAAGTGTCCTTATAGGTATTATAATAAATATAAAGGATATTATAAAAATATAGCTACATCCATTACGTAGATAAATTTAAACTTGAACTACTTAAATGCAAGCCTATAGCCTGTCTCGAAAATATAATTTTTAAAAGTGAAAAAAATATTTATATCCGTCCAGTAGTTCCCGAGATTAACGCATTCAAACAAACAAATTTATTATCCTAGAACGTTTTCACATCATAATTTGATTCATAGGAATTCAGATTGGTACGTAGAGGTAGTTTTCAAAGAAATATTTTAATCATACTGAAATCTGCCTTTACGGTGTACCTATGCATATTACAAAAAATAAAATATTAACTAATTTTCTCCTACAATACATTTTGATGAATCTATTAATCATAAAAAACTGTTTTCAAAATATTCCCACTTCATTTCTCATTCAGTAGTTTACATAGTTCTTAGATGATCTTCCATAATTATGAATAATAATAATAAATTTAATGTGAATTCTATAGTATAACAGTTTTTTACCAATTATCTTGGACTAACTTACAAACTAGACTTATTTAAGAATGGTATTCTTAAAGTCAAAAATGTTTATGATAAGTAATATTTCACTAATTTACCTACCTTATGTATCGTATGTTGAACCCATTCCACGTTCTACTGGTGTGATCTATTAATAAGTAAACACCTCACATATTACAGATAGGGCTCTCCCTCGCATCGGCTCTGGATCTCGATAATTGAGGTGTTCTGCGTGGGCGCAGCAATAGCTCGACCTATTTTAACGCAATCTGCACTAAATCAAACCACAGATCAACAGACAGACCGACCACTTGACATTGGCGTGTCAATCAAAACGAATCTGCTTTTTATCTTTATGAAATATGCTAAGTTATTAATGGATTATAATTTTCCACGTTAACAAAATAGTCATTTATTATAATTAGGAGGGAATAAAAATTCCCTACTTAAACCTTTAGAAGTAAAGGACAATGCTCGGGCAGAGTTTCGCTCAGGAAATGATAAATGACCGAAATTTGCCAAATTAAATAATCTTAGAAAGGTGTTCATGAAGAGAGGAAAATTTTATACAACGCTATAAATTAATAAGTTACTGCATAAAACTGGAATGGTTGAATTTGCATTTTGATTGAATTTTGCTCGTAAATTATTGAATTTTCTTGCTCGAAACTGTTTGAGTACCAAATAATTTTAAAACGTCGGTTTCTGCTACAAGATTATTAACGAAGCTATCTTATTTAATGCGATAATGTATATTAGTGGAGGCGGGGTCTTAGGCTAACCAATGAAAAGTAATACCAGATTATTAAAACTAAGCTGGATTGGATACTTGGATATGATTGTTTTTAATTATCGTAAAGTTTTTTTTACATTTCAAAGCACATCCTGTGCTTTAATGGAAATAAATGATTTGACTTTGACATTGAGATCTGTAGTAATATTCCAAGAACACATGGCGCTTGTTAAAGAGTCAAATAAGAATTGAAAACCACAAAAACCTCGTCAAATGTTAGTTACATACCCTTTTTTAAGTCTAAATAATATTGAAACATAATGTATAGTATATTAAAAAAGTCAGGGTGACCTTCGAATAGTTTGTAGGCAATTTAATCAATTGATGTCACTTCTGTACATGTAATCTTATCATTAAAATTCGTTCCTACAAAATGAATACCCACATAAATATATAGAGATAATTCGGACTTATATCGCAGTGCTCTAGAATTTTATTAATACATATGTATATAGGCTGTCGTGTGGGCTAGGTTTTATATAGCGAATTAAATGTTCTTATGTTTTCAATTGTGTCTTCTTTATGATGTGTTATTAATTAGGTAGTTAGAGTGTTATGTGCTTACGAATTATTTTGATATTATTATCCCTTAACCACAAGACTATGAGTAGCGATTCGTCTTACAATCACATTTCTACACACAAAGTGATTGACAACTTGAGAAAAAATAAATGTCTTTGTCATAAATATAAAAATGATCGAAGCACACTAGTGACTGACGGCCCTCCGATTGCTCGCCGGACACATTCCATCGAACAAAATCGGTTTTTAAATGAAAAAAGTAGATTGGGAAATTTGGGTGAAAACTAGTTTTAAATAAACTTATTATAATATGAAAAGCAAAGCCTCATTTTGTATGAGACATAATTCCACGCTTTTGTTGACCGTTTCCAAGTCCACATGCAAACTGATTCCTACATTCTTTAATTTTGTTATCAACTAACACATCACTAGCTATGCACAACAAGCATCTTCGCAGATCATTAGTGGGCAAAAGCCGTTAAAGCACCTTACTGATGTGCTCGAGTCGGCCCATGAAGCAGCATTAACGAAATTTACATAAGAAGCATAACCGACACACATAATCATTTAAATTACTAAATTACTCATAGATTACCGTATTAAATATTACAAATATTTAAGATTAACTCTTTGAAGTGGCAGTGGGCAGGCCATATAGCACGCAAAACATATGAACGTTAGGGCCGAAACGTTCTAGAATGGAGGCCACGGATCGGCAAGCGCAGCGTAGGACGTCCACCAACGAGATGGACGGACGCTCTGGTGAATGCTGCTCATGGTGGATGCAGGCCGTTGCCAGCCGGAACTACTGGAGATCTTTGAGGGAGGCCTATGTCCGTCCAGCAGTGGCAGTTTATAATACGTACAAATTGATACAATTAGGTGTGTTTCCTGTTTGATGGCGATGTCTTAAACAGATGTTTCTCATGTAAATCTGCAGTCGCAAAAATAACTAATTTGATTTGCAAAATTGTTCGCAGCCTCTGGGGTAGCCAGACATGTTGATAGCAGAAGGGACAATAATACAAGATAACACGTCTTTTAATTTGTATCTTTCGTCATTCTATGGTTCTTAGTGGGAGAGTCATCTATGTACAAGTACCTACATCTATAGTTAGATAACAATTCATTACTTTTTTACCTGTAACCTTCCTGTAACTCAAGCTAGCGGGATTAGATTTGAATTAATTAAGTGTCATTTTATTTATTTTTTTAATTTATTTACCAATATAAACTATTTTTAACTTCATCTACCAATGGAAAGAGTGAGTTAGATACTTCAGTAATACAAAATAATTTAGTTCGTCGGAATTTCAAAGCGCTATGATGCCGTCAATCACGGTATGTTACCCGTACTTCAAAAATATATTTTTTTAATAATTTACATAAAAAACTACATAATGTAAAAAATATATCAAAACGGAGAATCACAGGCCGCGAAGCTAGGCTCAAGCGACCGGTGACTAGGGCAGTGGAGAGAGGAACTTCCTGACGATACGCGCCGAGTCTAGGAGTACTGCCTTCTGAATCTGACCCTTATTATTAATATTATTAAATGCGCACTCAAAATTGAACTTACAGTTGAGTTTGGATTATCAATACGGGCTATAATACCTTCCCTTCTGTTGTAATCCTTACTGTACACCCACTGTAACATTCCCTTAGTCCGGCTGTATTAGATCAGGGAACGAGGGAGACTGGGGACCGGGGGGGGGGGGGGGGGGGGGGGGGGGGGGGGCTCGCTGCTTAGCATACTTCACTAATTACATCCCGAAGGGCAAAGCGCATGTTTTATTATGCGTTAGATTTTCCAATAAAGGCGCTTTTTTAGGATTCTGTGTTTGTGTATTCATATAAATTACGTATGCTGTTTAACGAACTACCGATTTGATTTTAATAATTGATTCGATTTTTTCGATATTTTTCATGTGCTCCGGAGAATACTTCGAGAGAAACCTTCTAGGTCTTCATGCTCCATCTTAGACCACATCGTCACTTCATATTGTTGACTGCCTCAGTGGCGCGGTGGGCGAGAGTCCGCTTGCGGCGCAAGAGGTAGCGGGTTCGATTCCCGTCGAGAAGTCAAGTGTTTGTATGTTCTGCAAGCACTTTCTCCTTGGTCTGGCTGTTTAATATGTATAATAAAAAATATCTATGTATGTACGTATATTATATTAAGTATATCAGATGTCTAATACCCGTAACACAAGCTAAGAGCTTACCACGGGGCTAGATGTTGTTGTGTGGATTGTCCGGAAATATTTATTTATTTTATTTATATCAGGTGAGATTCATTTGACATGAAGGCTCATCTAGCATAAAAAAAATCATAGTATGATTAAACTTTTACGTTATTGGATTCGAATTCGAGCTCGAGTCGTCGAAGCGAGGGACACTAACTTCAAGTCCTTTGTGCTGAGAGGTCTAGCCAATCACAGGGCCATGTCCCTCGCTCGACTTCTGGCCTGCAGGAGTCGTATACCGACGCCTTAGGGATGCGTTCACGAAGAAAAATTCCTAATTAGTTTTAAAGTTATGTATCGTATTTGTTATCATTGAAGGTATTTATTTATATGCCCTTGTAAGGTATTTTATATGTATACGGGCATTGCCTTGCTGTAACACTTAACTAGCACGAGAACTAAAGCCCTGTATAGACTGCGTTAATTATGTAAAACTTACTTTGTTTTTTTCATAAATTGAGCACTTTTGGCAATTCATTACTGAATTTTTAAAACTCTAATAGGGTTAAGCTCGCCTTTGTGCATGACCTATGTTATTGCTAAGATATGTATTTGTTTCTGTGTGCAATAAAGAATTTATGAATATTATCATTTTGACCAAAATACTATGTATTTATAATGTAGTACAGATACAGGATATAGATACAGGATAACCCTAGTTCAGGCTCATGTATTCCATACCTATTTTAAACGTTTTTATACCTATAGTTATAAGTGAATTTTGTTAATATTTGAATAAAATTTATTTATTTATTTATTATTTATTTATTAGTATGGGATCAATTAAAATGGTTTTCCAAAATAAGTCAACTAGCTTTTCGAATGAAGAAAGGCTCTGGCACACCTACTCCGCATTGGACTAGTTTTGAGGGAGGCCTATGTCCAACAGTGACAGTTGGTAACCCATGACCAAAACGATAATGATGATAAAGCCTAAGCTAAGTAGAAGACTGATGATGTCAATCAAAATTAAACAGCCCAACTCATGAAATCGCGAAGTCAACACACATCCGAATTTAAACATATCCCGGGGCAGAGTCCCCACACCCGGATACCCGGGTCTCCGGGGACGGCGACGTGACCGCCGCCGGGTACAACTCACCCGGACCGTCCTTTTATCCGGGAAATGCTGACTTGCACTGAATATATCCGGATTGGGTATGTTATATCACTTGTGGGAAGATCGCTAGTTAAAACTTATGTAAGATTTCAAGTTTTCGTGGGTCACACTTTTCATTTTAAAAACAGGATTTACGTAATTAAATTGTAATTAAAAGAGAGTGGGCCGCAGGACCTTACAGTATAGACAGGCCTGACAGAAGTGATGACAGGAATTAAACAAGAAGTGAGAGAGATGGAGCCTCATTACCACCAGCCAAGTCAAATTATAAATAGATATAGAATAATATAATAGGAGATATAGAATTTGGGGTTCAAAACCAATCGAAGCGGAATGTTCTGAGAACTTTGAAGAATTTGATTTTGACATTCACCGAACCGCACTTGTGGTGGTGAATTAAGGCCTAATCTCTCTCGTCAAGGGAGAAAAGTTCAACTCAAAGCCAAAACGTTTATTTCCCCAGAAGCGTAGGGCATTCATGGACAGGTCAACTTAAAATTAATAAAACTAATTTTTTTTTTTTAAAAATTGATTTAGGAAATAACATTGTCTTGACAGTTCGCTGTAATGTTTTATACTGAGTTGAGAAGCGAATAAAACAAAACAGCTTTATCAGTTTTTAAAATTTTGGAGTTCTTATTTATATGCAATGCACCTATTATAATTTTTGGAGAAGTCCCTGTATCTCGCCAGTGGCAACCTGGCAACGTATTTAAAATAACCGCCTTAGAGTGTAGGTACAAATAGTAGCTAGAGTTCTACTATCCGTATTCAAAGGAGGTCACACCAAACAGTCTGTTCTCTTTTATTATATTTATATAAGGCAGCCCGGCCGTAAACAGATGTACGCCTATCTCCATTGTTTGATTCTGCTGCCCAAAGAAAATTCGAGAACCTTTTCAATATTGGAATAAATAAATTGGGTTTCTGAGTGTTTGTTTAGAGAATTGATCCGCTGTTTGCTTCGGGATCTCCCGGATCAAATTATTTTAGATGCTTTCAAGGGGGATTGTTTGACGGGCTATTTTTGAATGGAGTACCTACTTGGTTTAGTTTAATGATTGCATTTGGTTTCAACGACAGAACTAATATTGGTCCTTTTATCACTATGTGGACTACATAGTGATAAAAGGCCAATGATTATGATGACGGAAAATTCTGCTTTATAAAAAAACAAACAATGTTTATACTTAAAACAAAGTGTACCTAATTTTGTTTTTTCTGTCATTCCTAATTGGTTTTGAGATGTAATCATCTTATAATACAATTTGAATTCTATATTTAGGTCTCTCTCTCTCAATTTTTTTATTTTTTTTATACTTGATAAGCCTTTATTTGACCACAATTTGCTGATGTAAAGTAACGATGTGGTCTAAGATGTGGCACCTAGAAGATGGCTTCTCCGGGCCACATTACGAAACACGAAAAAATCGCTTCACGCACTGGCCCAGCCCGGAGGGTGGTGACAAGGCGCGGCCGAAGCCTACCACCAGAGACTGTTCTAAGCACCACCCCGGAGGTCACGTGTAAGGATCCAGAGGGTTACCACTTACGGACGTGAACAGAAAAACCTCCAAAGCTCACTGTTGGGACACAGGGACTTGACGAGAGGGATTAGACCTTAATTCATCACATAGCCAAGTGTAGGTTGGTGAATATCACACATGTACTTTTATGTTCTCTTGCCAGTTTTCGCCCAGTTAAGTTCAGGCAGCTATATACCTACGGAATGAAAGTCAAGGCTTCTCCCACTTTGCCAGCACGGTATTTTTGCATTTCATCTTGGATAGTATCGTAGGATTTGGAGGATGGTGATACCTTCGTGTGATCTCTCCATCAAGCTGGCGAACGTCTTCGTGCTCGCAAGAGTCAACATAATTCTGGCTAAATATACATCGAACGAACGTGTTCTTACAGTTTCCCTGAAACTATAATGTATAAATGTAAAACTATTGAATAAAGAGACGAATAACGTCGACCTAGAAATTCTTTAATTTATTTCAACCTTGAAACCAATAAAATATGTATATTATGGCATTTTTTATCTAACAAGATTATTGGATTTTCCATTTTCACGTACCAATATCTCAAGTCGCCGTCTTTCCTAGACTTTGTGAATCTTAATTAATTAATTATTTCAGTAAATCTCTTGTTGATATAAGTGACTGCCTCAGTGGCGCTGTGAGAGACGGGCCGCTTGCAGCGCAAGAGGAAGCGGGTTCGATTCCCGCCGATGGGACAAGTGTTTGTACTATGTTCTGCAAGCACTTTCTTCTCGGAAAAGTAAAAATATCTATACATTATATTAAGTATATCAGATGTCTAGTACCCGTTACACAAGCTTGAGATTGTCCGGAAATATTTATTTATTTTTCGTTTGTTTATTTTTAAAAGAAAATGACTGCCAGTGTTATAAGCCTTTATTTGACCACAATTTGCTTATGTAAAGTGACGATGTGGTCTAAGATGTGGTACCTAGAAGATGGCTTCTCCGGACCACATTACGAAACACGAAAAAATCGTTGCCACACTCCGTTATTGGGCACAGTTGGACGGGAGAATACAACATGTAGCTATCTGTACGTTTAAATGATATATTAATGATAACTTATAACACAGGTAATTGACCGGTCAAAATTCAATAATAAATTCACTTAGCATTTTAATATACAGGGTGTAATCAGACGACTATCGAAAAAAAAGGGGGGGTATGCAGGACACCAAACCAAATCAATATAAAAAAACCGCAGTCCAAAAAAAAAATTGTAGCCGGAGATATCGATGGTTGAAATTTTCTGACTATTTAGCCAACCAGCAATGTAACCAGTAATGTTTTTATCGATAAATGGCATCGTTTCGTAGCTGTAATAAACGTTAGTAGTAGCAGGCAGGCCGTGGGCGGACACTCTACTTTCATGAAATTCTTCTTCAAGAATGAAAGTCGAGTGTCCTCCTACCTAAATAGCACATTTATGCAGGAAAATATTGGATTTTACCGCGGGAAAGTACTAGTACGCGGTACAGCTTTCCCGCGGTTTTTCTCGTAATTCTAAAATCTCTCAGGTCATTGAACTTACTCAACATTCATAACATACTCTAGAAACATAATGTCACGATTTTGACTTAATAGTAATAACACTTGTGGTGTTATTATTATTATTACTGTGAATTATTGTTTTCTTCAGAGCCGCGTTGGCTTAGTGCAAGCACACTTGACTTTCATTCTGAAGGTCGTGGGTTCAAACCCCGCCACGCACCTCTGGATTTTTCTTCTTGAGATATTTATGTCCGCTTTAAACACGTGGTTTAACGGTGAAGGCAAACATCGTGAGGAAACCGGCATCGTCTGAGAACTTTAAAAGAGTTTGAAGGACATGTGACATTCACCAACACGCACTTGGCCAGCGTGGTTTAATTAAGGCCTAATCTCTCTCGTCAAGAGAGAAGTCCCTGTGTCCTAGCAGTGGGAACGTTAATAGAATAACATTTGAAGGCATTGAATGTAGGTACTTAGTTACTTACCTAATTTCGCTGTCGCCTCGGTCGCACTAGAAATGGCTCGAATTGAGCTCCTCCTCTTTCATGGCACATCTTGTACTCACACACACACTGGCACTCTGTAGTCCTCTGGAGGCATTTCCTCGTGCCTCGCCGTAACACATTAACATTTGTCCATACCTATTCTCTCGCACTAAACATTGCCAAAACCACATCACACTAACATTTGAATAACAATCACTCGTCACTTTACACTACTAACCGAAATAGACAAATCTATCCATCTATTCATACTATAAAATAAAAAAAAAACTTTAACTAAATTTTTTGAAAAAGAAAGGATTTTACTAAAACTAATTAAAGAGAAATACTAGAAAAAATAAGCTGAACAGTGCATAGATTTGCGATGCGACGCGCAAGTATTCAATACGAGTTATGAACACCGACTAAATTGATTCTCAAAACATGAAAACACTACGAAAATAATAGGCAATAATACATATCTTCAAAAAGCACCGCCACGCGGCGCGGCTTATGGCAAAGGGTGCCGACATTGGCGGCGTCTTTTGTCAAACAGGATAATTTATTCTTTGCAAAAGCCGTGTTCACTATGCCTACGAAAATAATTAGAACAAACTCCGTTTGATAAATACCTTTCCCTATGTTAGGTATGACTACAAAAATAAAAAATAATTGATTATTTTTTAATGCGAACGAACTCGAACAGCTGGTTTAGATAAACTTACGTGTATTATTTAACATAATATTTTTTTTAAATGCTGTTTTTTGAGTAGTTTTTAATTGATTTTTGTTATTTAGACTAAAATACTTACTTATGTACCTACCTAGGTTAGGTACCAAACTGTTTTTAATAAGAATATTAGCAATTTTATCCAGATGTCGTTCGTACAGTAGGCAAAGATTGCAGTAGTCCGATAATCTAATAACAGGGTGAGTTGAGTTCGTTCCAGCCCTAGCAACTCCATTACAGGACATAGGCCTCCCTCAATCTTATGATAGGTAGATTGAGTACCTAATAAAAATAAATTTTGAATTATTTTGTAGGTAGGTACTTTAACTTAACTAGGTAACTTATGTGTGGCGGGAATTTTGCATGGATTTTAATAAAATCCATTATCTAGGTCACCAGAGTTTATTGCGCTCGAACAGCTGTTTTAGATTTACGTGTATTATTTAACATAATATTTTTTTTAAGAGCTGTTATCTGAGTAGTTTTTATTTGATTTTTGTTATTAAGACTTAGAATAAAACACTTACTTATGTAAGTACCTTCCTAGGTTAGGTACCAAACTGTTTTTATGAATATTAACAATTTTATCTAGATGTCGTTCGTGCAGTAGGCAAAGATTGCAGTAGGCCGATAATCTAATAATAGGGTGAATTGAGTTCGTTTCAGCCCTAGCAACTGCACTGCAGGACATAGGCCTCCCTCAATCTTTTATAAGATTGAGTAATAAAAATAAATTTTGAATTATTTTGTAGGTACTTTAAATTAACTATGATGTGGCGGGATTGTGCATGGATTTAAATAAAATCCATTAACTAGGTCACCAGAGTTCATTGCGCTTAGAGCAGGATAGCGCTCGCTTGCGTGTGTGCGTATGGGTCTTACACGCAAGCGCTATCACTGTGTGGATGCCATCAGCTGTGATTACGTGTTAGGGTATTAGAATGAAATTCTGGCGCGGCGCGCCGGCCGCGAAAGCGAGCGCGAGAGTGAAATTAGAATCACTGATGTTTTATTTTTTTTTATTGTATTTTTTGTATTATTAGTGTGTTAATTACGTTGGCATGTTCTTAAATTAACGTATAATGACTAAAAAACCTATAAATAGAAAAAAAAATATTATGAAAAAAAAAAAAATTGCCTTTTTTTTTTTTTTTTTTTTTTTTTTTTTTTTTTTTTTTTTTTTTATTTATGTAACAAAATCAACAGCCCTTAAATTTATCTTATTATTTACCTAACTTATCTATCTTACGGCCAATTATAGATTTACTTTATATAAACAAATATTATAGTAATTGACAGTCAAACAAAATTTTTATGTTTAGATTACAAAAGAAGCTTATGTTAGAGAAATGTTAATATGTTAACAAACTAAATAGATTAACTTGGAAGATAACAGATATTCACAATATACATATACAACATACACAACACTTATAGCAATGTTATCATAATTTGTTTTTATTAATTAACGAAAAACTAGGTATAGGTCTAAATTGTCTCCTGAAGTATCCTCAAAATATCTTTTTTAAATGATATTTTACTGGCATGAAATACATCGCCACTATGAAATTGCTTATTGTAAGTTCTTTGTATTCTATTAACAATTGAGTGATGTGCATAGTTAGTCGACGTGTTCAAGATAGCGAATAGTCTGGTGCATGTATGCCTGGTGCGCTTATTCGGGGTGTTCATTCTGAGAACTCGAGTTAATAGTTCTGGGTGGTTCTGTTTTCGATAAATTTGTTCAGTATCGTGGTCTGAATCTCCCCTTTCATTTTTCGATAGTAGTCTAATTACACCCTGTATAGGTACTTTTGACCTTCAGAGTACCTACAGAATTGTATTGTATAATTTATTATTTTGTTATTTAAAATCGTTTTATGTAATTCGTGGTACACAACTATAAATTTGTTAAGAACTTTTTAAGGTCGTCGCATATAAAGAGAATGACATAGCTGGAGTCATTAAATAAATTGACCGAATTATTGGAAATCAAAGTCACAAAATAATCTTTATTTATTCTATTTATGATAACTTTTAATGATTACTTCTGTAATTGCCTATAGACAATTGAAGATGTAATCACTGTTTAAAAGTAATCAGAGATTATTTTGCGATAGACAAGCACGGGTTGCCAACACAGCCAAACGCATTAGCTCTTTTAAGTAGTAGTAGGCAGGCCATACAGCACGTAGAACAGATGGTCGTTGGGGCCGAAAAGGTTCTGGAATTAACACCACGGATAATAAAGACCAGTCCACCAACTACTCACGGAACTCATGGTCGATGCAGGGCACTGCCAGCCCATATTTCTGTTCAGCAGTGTACGTCATACGGCTGATGATTATTATCAATTCCGGCTCTATATTAATTTCTTTCAATAATTTATCTTCCATATATCAAAAAGATATATCTCACATATGCATTTAGATATTCCATAAACATATCACTTCAATGCATTACGCATCCCTTTGATAAGCAATCAAAAGCGTTCGATAACTACGCAACGAGCGAGGGGCCTATTCTTTGGCATATCGCAGCCTCTCGGATTCACAAACACGTACATCAATAACGCGTATAATCGTCCCGGCGATTTATGGCTCAATAAACATCGTTGCCACACTCCGTTATTGGGCACAGTTGGACGGGAGAATACAACATGTAGCTATCTGTACGTTTAAATTATATATTGTTGAATATAAAGACATTAGCAGCATTGCTCGCGTATAGAACTTTTGTAACGGCAAAGGTACCCTAGGATACCTACTCCTCATAATACATCTAGTGGAATTCGTTCTACCATCTGTTTAACAAGTTGAACAAATAATCAGCTATCTTCCAGTATAATACCTCCGTTCTCAACATTATCGAGCGGTAATAATAATGTATTTAAAATAAATAGTTATTTTACAGCTTGGGGCCAATTATAACTATCTTAGACCTTAAAACAAGACTTATTTATTACACACCTTGTATATACAATTTAACAAACAGAATAGAGCATAGAAAGAGAAAACAAAAAAAAAATCATAGCAAATTAAAACTTTAAAATGACGGAGTGTCTTGCTTATATTATTAAAACTATCATAAAAAATATACATATGCTGGTGTTTCTTTAAAAACGCATTTAATATTAATAGTGCGCGCTGTGTTGTGGGTAATAGAAGCCTTAGTCACTCTTTATGTTATCTACCAAATAAAATACCGTAGGCTGTCTGTCTGTTCTGTCCAGGCGTTTTTCAAGTTAGGTACATTAATTTATGATACTTCAGTATACACTTTATCATATTGGGGCATTGTCCTACTCGCCACACTTGGCAGGCGGGTTGACAAGCGCATTATTTGATATCGTATTAGAGGAATGGCGCTTCGTAATGAAAATTTGGCCCATGGGAACTCCACTGCTGGACGTATGAATCCCACACTTATAAAACATTTTATATTATTAATAGATTATTTGAATACAAACCATTTTAAAAATATAATGAATACACCCAAGAAATCAATTTAATAATTAATGTTTTTCTATCGTTACTGCATAAAACTATCCAAGAGGGCTTTAATAACGACTAGCAAAGGGCGCGATGTCGTATTAATAGACAACCTCGAGTATTTATTTGATCGCCGCTACTGTTCGAGATTCGATCCGATGTCGCACGCAGCTCAGAATTAATGCCTATTATAAATAACAACTCATTTATAAATACTGACCTAATATCTGCGCGCAGAATTCCGTGCGGTAGGTAGGGACTGTGTTATGCAACATAGCTTGATATATAAATTTCAGTCGAGGTCGAAATACGAGCGTGAAGATTGAATAACAATAAACTTTTTTATTACTTAACCTAATTAGATAACTAAATTCTTAAACATATTATGTATATTACATGTTAGTCATATGCTTGTAGTATTAAGTCCATTGTTTTTTTATGCACAAAGAATAAATAACTATTCAAAATTTAGCAAAACTCGGGAGAGAATACATTTAAGTATTATATGACAAAAATCTATTAGAATATTTGAAGTATTAAAATTATTAGTTGAGACTCCCAAGCACCTGCCACTTCAATGATATAAACAGATTCTATAATATGTATAATAAACCGATCGTAAGTCATCATTAACTAAGTTGTTTTTGATCTGTTGCATGATATGATTGCAACACTAGTTCATTCGGCTGGGCCATTTTCGGCTTCGGCAATCAGTTTCGGCTTCTTATTGAGCTAGAAAAATAAAAACATAATTCGCATTTGAAATGGAATGCGAGCATAAATGAGCATTATAAGTAACTCGGATAAAGCGTGACTGTTTGTTATCAGTAATCGCTGAACGGCGGGACCAAATTTTACGGTAGGTATTTCAGTAGCACAGATGGGGAATGTTATAATGATAAGATGTCCGAACTATTTTCTGTTCTATTAGTTTTAAATTAGTCAAGTAATTAAAGTGGGTACGTAGTTATAGTATTTAGGTGCTTATGCTGTGATTTGTAATTGGGAACAATAATGCCTTGATATACCTGTCACAGGATTCAAAACTTTTAACAGGAAAATGTCTTGGTGTGTAAGATTTTAGCGGAAAAAATCATGATACTAGAACAACACCGGGTGGAAATAATCTAGTATTAGAAAATAAAACTTTTTGTGTGTTTCTAATAAATTATGATATCTTGAACCCAGAATTTAAGTTGAGAGCTTCCTTAATAATAATATAACTCTTTATTACACACCAAGACAAAACAATACAAAAATGGACTATACAAAATGCGTAATGGGCGGCCTTATTGCTGAAAGCAATAGCATGGGCTAAGCAAGTTATGTTATGTTGCTATTATGTGTATAATGTCTTGCTATATTAAGTTTTTTAATTATACTTCAAAGCTTGTTAAATCAAAGGGCCTTGTAAGGTATCATTAAAGAACTGCCTCAAACCTTTCTATTGTTTCTAAAACGTGCCATAAGAAAACAGTAATTATTGAGCTATAATTACGAAGTGCTAACAACCTATTGTTTTAGAATTTGAATACAACAATGCCGGCTGTATAAGACGCTCTTAACCAATTTTTGAAGAAGCACGCTGAAGCTGTCGACATCTGCCTTATAATTATATCTACTACACTTAACCCCTGTCAAGTATATCCAAGGTATTGTAATGTCTTTCGCCCTTAAAGTACAATGAACACTGAGAATGATCCCATTTACCATTATGCTGAGCCGTATCCTAGTTCTTTAACCTCAATCATTGCCAATGTAATCTGTATTATTAGTGTTAGGTATACTAAGTTGTTGTAGTTTTTGTATGATTGTGGTTATAAATAAACATTATTTCTTTCTTTCTTTCATTTATTATAACTTTTTAAACTATCAGTCATATAGATTTATAACGGGTTACTTTTTCATAGGTTCGAAACAAACCATAGCCTGCCGAATAAAGGAATACAAAAGGGCAGTATTCATTAGAAAAAAAAAACTTGAAATTGACCTATTCATGTATGTCCTGTGCCTCTAAGGAAGTTAACGTTTTTGAATTTGATTTTAACTATAAACGAAAAAAATTGTATACCTATCCATAAATCAAATATAGCGAAACAACATTTTGGAGACGGGCGGCCTAAACATTGGATTAAGCTTCACAAACCACAAGCAATCTAACTAGATAAATAGTAATATACCTAGATTGGTACAGGAGATTATTAAGATAACCAAACACAGGAACTTCAACCGAGAAGATAGTTTTTAATTATCTGGAAACTGGAACCCTGTTGTGAAGATGTGTAGGAGTCGAAAAAGACCTGTATCGGAGGTCCGGACACCGTTAGTGTTGTGTGTCGCGATAGTGTGTCATTCGGTGGTAAACCAGGTCTCAAGTCAAGTAAGTCTCTAGTGATGCATCGACTTGTAATAAAATACCGCGAAAGAGGGTAGACCGCTTTGTCTGCCAATAAAACTGCTACCAAAAAAGAATATTCCCATTAGGTTGAGATATTTTCGGTTTATTTCGATACATTTTTTATCCTTAATCCTAATAAAATATTTCGGCCTTGAACGCATTTTGCCGAAAGACAACAAAACTAGGAAACTTTCATAGTGTCGTATAATTTATCCATAATTCTATATTTTTATGTCTGCGCCTGACAACTGCGCATGCGTTACGTAAGAATAAGGGCATACATAATAAAAACAGCCGAATGTTGATGATAATTACAATAATATTCATATTATACATGGCTCCTCGTAAGAACCTAGAAGACTAAACTAGAGCGTGTTAGTGATAAAATACAGGGTTCATTACGACAAGCCTCATAATTAGACACTAGCTGTGCCCTGCGGTGCTACCCGCGTTATAATGGATGAAGTACTCTTAACCAACAACATATTTATTTGAATAAAGATTAATATTATTATGTTGATACAACTTAAACAAATTATTTCGACCAAATTAGGTACCATAAAAACGGTTTTTGTGAGTTAATCTTAAAAGATAGACATATACTATCGCGGACTGTTTTTTAGATCATTAAAAGAGCTATTATTCTTTAATACATATTTTTTGTGTATCTTGAACCGTTCTCACGGCGCACGCAACGGAAGGCTTCAAAGATGAAATAATTTCTCCCGTTTTTTACACATTTACCACTATATCCTTGCTCCTATTGGTCGTAGCGTGATGTTGTATAGCCTATAGCCTTCCTCGATAACTGGACTATCCAACACAAAAAGAATTATTCAATTCGAACCAGTAGTTTCGGAGATTAGCGCGTTCAAACAAACAAACAAAAAAACAAACAAACTCTTCAACTTTATATATTAGTATAGATTATCATCATCATTGCTAGAGATTAACTACTGGTGGTCATAAGCTTTTCTCAATATCATAATAAGGGGGTATGCGAATATGTGTCAAGCTTGGAAGGCACAAATGTAATTCAGTGAAAAACTAGCTTGCTGCCTGCTGTTTTGCCCGCGCGATAATAGATTTTTCCGTAAACAGTAGCTTTTGTTCTTTACTGGGACAACAGCTATCTTTATCCTTGTCGAGTTTGGTCCAAATCGGGCTTTGCTCGCAATAATGGATTTTTACTTTGGATAACACTTTTAATGTGGTACTTAACTGCGATAAAGGTGACCAATGTGTTATACTGATAAAAAGGTATATTATTCTGAAATTTCATCAATATCCATTTTGTAGTTTAAGCGTGAAAGAACAACAAACACACATACTTGCACGCTTACATACAGCCTCACAAACTTTCGCGTTATTATTATTAGTAGGATGCCAAAATCCACATGCAGTTATTGTTCGCATTAGATCAGCTGGTATAATATCTACAAAATAAAGATTCAAGATTTAAACATCAAGTTAGGTACCTGCATGCAACTCGAGATAAGCACAAAGCTGTAAGGTCATCCTCCTGTAGGTGTTGGGTAACGCTTTAAGCGTACACGTGCGCGCGCGCAGCTGGGCTGCGATTGGCTGGATAAAGCCCACAGGATTTGTTCTATGGTGTTTGGTACTTATTAAATTCGTAAAGTTAAAAAAGTTTGGATAAATAAGAATACTTTAGAGCTTGTTGAAAATATGAAAGAAACCTTGGTGTATTAGTACATCTTAGACTTATTAAATTTATAGTGATTATCAGGAACAATAAACAGACATAATGCAAATACTTTGATTTATTTCATATATTTTTTTCTTCCTATTTCCCCACCATAGACACCAGTGAGGCACACCAATTCCAATACCGTGTAATATGCTTAATTTTTTTAGTGGGGCACAATACACTGTAGTAGAATAGGTGTCGACCCAACCCCACCATGGCTGGCACCTCTAGTTTTAGATTAGGTTTTTAATGTTTATACACACCAATAGTTTTAAAATGTTTATCAACACCAATATCAAGCCTGATTTCTGTTATATTAAACAATAATGGTACTGAAGCTATTTTGTTGCGACTTCCAAAGGGATGAATATAAAATACACAGGTCTAAAGATATTGAGAGAGATTAAAATTGGATTTTAATGTAGTTTTCAGCAAAAGATAGAGAAAAATGCAAGAAAAAGGTCTGTATGTATATAATATAATTGAAGGGTAACCGTGCAAAGCCAGTACCTACCGATCGTTAGTAGACTATAAAAGACGTCTTGTTGAAATGAGCGCGTACAAACAAACGAACATCAAAACTCCAACTCTCCAAAACCTTCTCCACAGCACAAGTTACTAAGTAACAATATGTAGGCTAAATATAGTACTCATAAATGAAGTAGGTGCAAAAACACATAAAAAAGCTTTTAAAAACTCGATGCAAAGTAAATAAGTGTATTTACTTCGCACCTCCACACACGTAACCATACAAACATCATACAAACATGGAGGGCCTTGTAATAATTCGAGTAAAACTAATCTGGGGTCAGGTTGGGTAAATATTGGCCAGCGATGAAGATGTGTGGAGATCCGAGGTCATTTAACCACTGAGTTATATGGGGAATATTATTTAGGGCCGATTATATAGGTACCTTTCGGAACAGATGACGTCGGGACCAATATGTAGTCGACAAAAATGTCGCAGACGTCGTTTCGGGGAGAAAGGTTTTTTTTAATGCTAGATAAGCCTTCATTTGACCACAATCTCACCTGACGTAGTGACGTTGTGGTCTAAGATGGGGCATGAAGACCTAGAAGGTCGGTTTTAGTCTTTAAAAGGAATTGAAATGTTGATTTTAAACGTCAGGAAATATCGAAATAACATTCGTAATAAAATTTTAATTTAATCCCCTTTTTTGAAAGTTCCAGATTAAAACTTAGAACCATTTTAGATGCTTAAAGAGGTTTGTTTTCAAAAATAGTTTATGATTATATTACATATTATACTGACCTTATTGCAAACGCATTACTTGCAAATCCCAAAAATGTCGATAATTACAACTGCAATTAGCTGTAAAACTAAGTATATTTTTTTATATCGAACTGTAATGTATCGTTCATCCCTGATAGTTATTGTTTTAATTTTTTTTTATTAATTTTAAGTTGACCCGTCTATGTATGCCCAGTGCTTCTAAGGAAATAATTTTTTTGACTTTGACTTTGAAACGACAATGGTATAAGGCGATGCTGAATAAACGCGATTGTATCAACCATATGCCTCGTAGTCGTGATAAGACACAGCACTGCACCCTGGCTGGGATTCAAACATAGGGTTGCTACACAGGAAAACGTCTGAATAATATATTCTTATTGGCACAATGGTTGGTTGCAGACATTGGTGTCTAGGTAATAACTAGGTAGTTGGTAGGTAGGGTAAAAGTTAGGAAGATCTGTGCTAGGTATTTCATTACAAAAATGTACATGTTTACTGATTTTTACTCCGGAAATATCCTGCGATTATCCATTTTGATTGAAGTGACAACTGGTACAAAAGTCTAATACGATGTAAGTACTTTATAAGATTTTAATGAAAATGCTATTTTAGTGATTATACGCGGCTTTGGTAACGTATAAAACATATTTTTGAGTCTAGGTGACTTCCAAAACAACGATAGATAGAGAGCTGATGTTGAGGAAAAGTGAATTTCTGTTGCCGCTTTAACAACTAATTAATCGCAAAATAAATAAATATTGAAGATAAGCAACGTTGTTTTTAAAGTCTAAAAGTTTATAAATAACCCTCGGTGTATAATAATAATAACCATCCCAATATTATCTATTTTATTTATTTGTATTACCTTACAATGTTTCCTATGATAGCTGCGGGTATCTCACGAGTTTTAGTTATATTTAAATTAAATATAATTTCACTATTAAATGGCACCGTATTGACCTGGACTTATGGTTCGAATCGACACATTCTAAAAAGTACTTGGGCGATTTATACATGTATTAACAGCTCGCGGTATGAAACGACTTAAGACAAAATTTGTTATACACAAACTATTTGATTTGATTCCAAAAAGTTAGAAGTTTCGTAACGAAACCTCCGATAACGAAATAATTTACGTATAACATGAAATTTTTCCGAAAAAGATGTGTTGGCTAAGTGGAAGGACACTCGACTTTCAACTCGGAGGTCGTGGGTTCAAACTCCGCCACGCACCTCTAGATTTTTCTTCTTGAGAAATTTATGTGCGCTTTAAACACGTGCTTTAACGGTGAAGGAAAACATCGTGAGGAAACCGGCATGTTCTGAGAACTTTAAACAGTTTGAAGGGCATGTGACATTCACCAACCCGCACTTGGCCAGCGTGGTGAATTAAGGCCTAATCTCTCTCGTCAAGAGAGAAGTCCCTGTGTCCCAGCAGTGGGAACGTTGATAGGGTGATGATGATGATGATGATGAAATATTTTATTCATATATGAATGGCATAGATTGTGTGTGTGTGTGTGCCAGCCCTGGCGGGCCTCGGCCCGCTTCATACATTATAAATAGTAGCGTTATTACACGGAAGCGGAGCACCAGCCTAACCTGACCCATCCTATCCAAACTTCAGCCCAAAATCCCACACAAACAGAACAATCCCCACATTTCCGCAGCTCAAAGAATATTGGAGTACGAGTATCGTAAATTACAACGAACGTTATTTTCTGCGTGAAAATGAAAATGGATATTATTAGATTAATGCTGGTTTTGTTGTTAACTTAGAACAAAAGAAAACAAAAACCTAAACGTTTCGCTTTGTTAAGGCACTGAATAGTAAATTACTTCGTAAAGGTAATGGTAAAGGTAGTGCTAATATTATAATGGAAAGCATTCAACGATAGGTATAATGATTACTTGTAAGTTGTAATCCCATGCATTTGTTAGATTTTCACAACTGTCAATCTGTCAAATATGTGGGATTACATGTTGTAATCTCCAACAGTAGTAAATGGCAACTAGTGGTAGGGCCACATGACGCTTACAACAGCGTCGAAAAGTCGGAAAACTAAAAAAACATCTAATCGTGGTATTTTTTGTTTTGTTACCAGTCTACTTTCGTTATAATATCATAGACGCGAGAATTGCCCCCCCAGAAAGGGTTCACCAAACTAGTCTGTCCAGTAAGTCCACTTATTATGCACATAAGCACTTCCATATGTGGATAATCATTAGTTTATACACATCTTATACGGGGCTATTAACAAGCTCTGAACACCATATTTAGAGTTTATTACCGAGATCCAATCTAAAGGGTTTGGTTTTTACAAGGTACGGGAACTACACGATATGAATACGATGCGATGTCGTCACTTCTATCGAATAATGTTATGGATTAGGTAATGCTGTGTCATTAGTCCGGAAATATTTATATTTATTTATTTAAAAGGATAATTTATAATTTACAAATAAATTAACCCAACTTTCGGCGTTCGGTATAAATGTGTCCTATGACCATAGAGTAATGAATTACTACGTAACCTATGACACTCCCGTGATCAAGACGAATCTAACGATACCTCATACATCAAAATCCATCAAGCCGTAGGTATAGGCTACAGGAGGTCACATAAAAACAGACATACATACACTCGTAGGTACCTACACTCCTCATCAAAAATTCTATGATCATTGAAAGAAATTGTACTTGTTATGAATAAATTCGGTAATCGCATTTTGCGCCTTCTTCTTAGTTCATGCAATCATACACTCTTACACATACCTACCTATCATACACGTCATTATTGAGTGTGAAACTGATGGTAAAGTCACCATCAGTTTCACACTCAATAATGACGTGTTACTATAGTCGTGTCTGAAGACAATATAGTCGTGTCGTGCAGTAAAAAAGGCCTATTCGAATGAATCTTGATTTAAATAAAAGAAAAACAAGTGTCAAAGATCGCCACCAGAGAGCACAGATTAAAATCTAGAGAGAGAGAAAAATGTCTAAGGTCCAAAATGGAATCTCAGCTAAAGGAACAATTATGTTGATGGAATATAATAGTTTTCCGGATTTCATGTAGCCTTTGTATTCGTTTAACGGACTAGTTAATTAACACAAAAACTAATTAATTAGGTACATTAAAAATAATTAGAGTGGCACTTACAAGCATAAAGCTATGAATAAAATGTACAGAAATGCCGCTTTTGTTACAGAAACATGTTTATTTCGCGCTGTGAGCAGAATATAAATGGCAATTTAAAGTTATATATAGCTCTGGTTATTTTATTATTCGAGTCCATTGCATTACACGCAACTCATTTACATATTCATTTTATTTAAACTCTTTATTCGTAGTAATAACAAACATTAATAATTATCTTAAGTTAAATAATTATTATAATGTTTTGTCCCCCGATAAGAAAATGGGGTGAAAAGGTGATAATACATTGAACGCAGTGTAGGTATATATGTGTGTGTGTGTGTGTGTGACCAAACATACTTAATACCTAATGAAAAAACATGTTTTATTTATTTATTTATTTCTAAGGAAGGCTTACAGCTAAGCACAGCAAAATAAGTAATTAAATTAAATTACAGAAAGCCATTTATAAAGCCCTCGCGGACAAAAAACACAATTACTAACAAATTACGACGTTAAACAAAAACAAACAATACTCGTAACAAAACTACACATATTATTTATTCGTTAAATCTATGTTCGCAAGCATGCGCAAACTGACATACTTTCAAACTAGCTATAGTTAGAAAAAAACAAACACAAACACTACACAACAAGGTACAACTAAGGGAGTTGAGTAAAATAGCCCTTGGCAATGAGTACCATACCTACCTACTATGTACGTGAATTATAACTCTAAAGATGGTGATACACTGGAGCAATTTACTGTAACAGTTCTGTAACAGAACAAACAATTGCTACGTCATTTATTACAGTCTAATCAATCAAACAAAGTGGTATGTGCAAGATACAACGAAATGTTACAGTTAAGCAACTGCTCACTCGAAGTGATACGCCGAACAGAGCGCCGAGCATGCAAGAATGTTCGCTTCCACAATGGGAGCAATCGCGAGCACTGTTTACTGTAATTTATATAAATAAATATTCCCGGGCAATACACACAGCATCACCTGACCGTCAACTAAGCAGAGCTTGTACTACGGGTGTTTTTGTTTGTGTAGGTACAATATGGAGTTATCTATCTATCTGAGTGTTTTCTATGCAAATAAAAAACGTATATAAATGTATGTACATACATTATATTCAATACATACATATACAAGATATCTGGTACCAAAAAAACAAGCTTAGAGCTTTACCTCGGGGCTAAATGTTGCTGTATGGTTTGTTCAGGAATCATTTCCTTTATTTTATTTAACATTCCAAGAACTGCTCTAGTGTACCAGCATCTTCAGACAATGGTCGGACGTGTGTTCAACTTTCTCCGGTCGTCCCTTATCTCGGCCAATTGGCTCAACCACAGAGTAACTTGATTAAAAGATCTTGTCAGTGGTCTCGAACTATTTGAGTTTTACGTCGAACTGTAGAGGGGTAAGCTGTAGAACGTTTTAGTCAATTATTTGCACATTTATTATTGAACTTTTTTATTAACTGTGAATTTATAAGTCTAAGAGCTTATAAAAACAAAGCAATGATAAGTTATGTCAATTATACGTGTCAACGGTTATTTACTTCAAGAGCTATCTCGCTCGCATTGAATGAGCGAAGCAGCAGTTTATCTTAACCATCGTCTAACTTTACCCGGAGACGGTGGAATAGCCTTAAAGATATAATTATGCTTTTTAGGTGTCTTCGTGCTGTTGCTTAAACAATTTGCTATGAAATATGACTCATTTATAACTTAGTTTGATTGTGATATTGATTGGCTTTTGTTTGAGCAGCCTAAAAGTGATGGAATTATGTCCCACCCACGCTTTGAATGTCGTCGACGTCAACGTAATCAGAATAAAGTGGGCTACACACCACCCTAAATCAGTAGCAATATCGGGAAAGTGGTTGGGAGGTACCTAGATCGCCTGGTGTTTGCAATTCGAACTTAATTCTTATAAACAGACAGGCTAACATACTCTCGCCTCATAGAAATAGTTGCGGAAATGCTCAATGTTCACCACTTTAATGGTACCTTATATAGGTTGTATAATCAAATGTGATTACATTCATTCAGTGCGAAATCTCTCAAAAATCTTTTTCTGTTCACGTCCGTAAGTGCTAACCCTCTGAATACTTACACGTGACCTCCGGGTGGTGCTGAGAACAGTCTGTCTTGCCACCACCCTCCGGGCTGGGCCAGTGCTTGAAACGATTTTTTCGTGTTTCGTAATGTGATCCGGAGAAGCCATCGTCTAGGTCTTCCTGCCCCATCTTGGACCACATCGTCACTTTACATCAAGTGAGATTGAGGTCAAATAAAGGCAATATAAAAGAGTCCCGGCAGTAGGAACGTAAATAGGGGTAATAAAGATTCAGTGCCAAATCAAATGAGATGAAAGTGGCAACAAACAAAACAGTATAGAAGTCAGCAATAAAAATACAAAAAATTGTTATTCTTATATTACTCGTTCAACCGGTTTTCATAACTGCTAAAATTATTTCCTTAGTGTTATTAATAAAACCAGTTTTGTGTAAAATTATTTAAGAAAGCTTACATCTTAAAATAGCTCCACGTGTTTGCAAATAAACTTTTTGTTATATTTCTCTTATATAAGTTATCTCGTAGCTCCCGTGTCTAAATTTCGTTACAGAAATTTTCAACGCTAGTGTTGTAATGATCTTGAGTTGCTACTCGAAGGACTAGCAGTGACACACTTGATTTAGTTATTTACATAAATATGTATTTATGTCGTGTGTGTATTGTCCGGAAATATTTATTTAATTATTTATTTTGTACGAATATTGTATTCCTTGAATAAGAAATGCTGGTGGATATTGCCTAAACACCTTCATGGTAGTTATGAACACGGTGTGCCCGGTATTAATAATCTCAAATATTATCTGAGTACTTTTAATCAATGTCAAAGTCAAAGTCAAAACGTTTATTTCCTTAGAAGCCTATGCTTACATGGACAGGTCAACTTTAATCTAATTTAAATAAAAACTAAGAATAATCTAGGAAATAACATAGTCTTGACAGTTCGCTTCAATTTTTTACACTGAGTTGAGAAGCGAATAGAACAACTCAGCTTCCATCTCTTATGTTGTTATTATAACAATATTGGTGTACAACATGGTTACTTATACATTTAACATTTACAAACAAATGCTAGTCAAACATGCACATAACAGAAAAAAAAACTAAATTCAGCTATTTTGTTGTGATTACAATAATGTAATAATTAATTGAAAGTAATCAGACTATTTGTGAACCTGTATAGACAACAACAACAACAACAACACGAACCTATTTAATACACGAGTTGTTGCTTCATTATGTTACATACCTAATAATTTTATTCTTCGATCGGACGATCCCACTAAGTGCCGTCAAGCTATTTTAGGTTTAAAAAGTGGTGTGTGTCGATTCACACACGATAGAAGTGAAACTTCAGCAAAAGAATGAGATGAATAAAAAAAAACAAAAAAAAATACTGTGAAAAAAGATTTTGTTCGGGCGGTCACCCATCATAGCACTGGCGTCGCGCAAAGTTGCTTAACCTTGCGCTTAAGATTGGCTTACCCGTCGCTTTTCTTGGCTTTTCCGTTGCATCCGGTTTGAAATCACAACGATTCTAAAGAAGTTTCACTTCAAAAACTGTAAAGATAAATATGTACGTGATTAAATTGAGAACTTTCTTTTTTTTAACACCCAATAAAAAAGAGGGGTGTTATAAGTTTGACGTGTCTGTCTGTGTGTCAGTCTGGGATGTCATAGCTTCATAGAAAGGTGAGTTTTGCGCGAGTGTACCTACTTGTTTGATGAAAATCGGTTGACTCGTTTAAAAGTTATGTTATAAGGGTAAAAGTGGAGAAGAAAACCCGAAAATCTTTAAATATACTATATTGTAGATACTGGAGTGGGGTCTCAAATGAAAGCGCATCACGTGCACAAAATAGTATGACTTTTAAGGGAACTAAAATTCTGAAATCGGTTTTTCTTTTAAATTTTAAATTTAGATTAATTTAAATCAGTTTTATAGCACTCCTGCCTCCTGGAACACGAGCCTCTAAGGTCCAAAAGGGTCTGAAGCCTAAAGGTAGCGGGCTGGAGTCCGCAGCTCCATTTGCATAACACCACAATTGGATGTAATTACAATGGACCATTAAATAGAATTATGCAAATACTCGGATATTGAATTAAGCTGTCGTTATCGCGTTACATTAATTACGTCGATTGTCGGCGGGAGTACTACAAATTGTAATGAACAATGTAAAAAATAAATTGCTATTGCTGGTGGCGGTGTTGTACGATTGTACCATGGCTTTATAGTACTTAGGTACTTGTAATACATTGACGAAGAAATGTGAATGTAACTTAGTAGGTTTGAACCCGCATGCGTTTGAATGGTATTAAAATAAATAGTTACCAGTTAGTGCTCTGATACATGACTGTACATAATATTTGTTATGAGTTGACTCGATTTTAAATGTAAAAAATTAAATGAATTATTTAGATACAGAGCTAGGGTTAAACTTACTAATGATAGATACTGTAATGTTGTTTTTTTTTTTGTTTCTGCCATTTCGAATTTTAATACCTCGTTTTACCGAGTAACCCTAATGGGAATCTGTGTTACAAAAATCTTAAAATCAATAATATCAAAAATATATTAATGTACTACCTTAGTTTATATTTTAAAGGTATTGCTTACAAATCGTTTCCTTAGCAAAGAATCACCTTCGCTTAGAGTTTGAATTGGTTTGAAGATACGTATATATTATGATACATTTTATTTTAAGATGGACCCATGCAACATCTAAAAAGAGAAATTAGTAAAATTGTTTTTTTTGGTACTGTCTCTCGTCCTAGTACTAATACAATTACAATAATATATATAATACGATACAAGATACAAAATCATTTATTTCCATTGTTTGGTTTTACAAATCATAGAAACGTCAAAGTCTTTACGTGCGCAACGTCGCTTCATCATTTTCATCATCACCCTATTAACGTTCCCACTGCTGGGACACAGGGACTTCTCTCATGACGAGAGAGATTAGGCCTTAATTCACCACGCGCTGGCCAAGTGTGGGTTGGTGAAAATCACATGTAATAGGCTCCCGTTTTACCCTTTAGATAATAATACCCTTAAAACTATATGTAGGTATATTGTTGAATATATGTTGAGTATAATGATCAAGTGTATTCACCTTAAATAACGATAAAACAAAAAAAAACAAAAATATATTATACGTTATGCCTATAGAGGTCTATATTATGTATCAAAAATAACGTCATGCATGACTTATCTATTTTCACGTATGTATATTTGTTTTCTATCTCAAACTGAATGAAATAAACTAAGCTTAAACCAAATAAACAACATGAAAGCTACAAACAACTTTCCAAATCCACACGATTCACTATCGTGGAATCTTAACAAGCAGCATGAAGTGTAAATCGCCCTAATGGCGGCCTTATCGCCACCTGCCTTATCTGCCAGTCCACACTAATTAAAGAGCCATAAGTATTTATTGCCCAGCGGTGGGCGTTATCTGACCTTTGGCTTGCATCGCTAGGGATGGGATAATCGTTATTCAGAGTTCGGAGTGAATCACATTAACCTAAATACTTTCGAATTTTGATAAATAAAATCCATCCAAAATTAAATATATGAAGTAACTCTAAAAATTAAAAAGATAATATCAAGGTAATAAAATAAACAATAAATTGTTCAGGTTTTGGAAATTTTGAGGAGCTGTTTTGTATTATTTACATTAAATTATACAGGAAAATGGAAATATAATACGTTAAAACAAATGTACAATGGGCGACCTTATCACTAATAAACGAAGTCTTCCAGGCAACCTTTATCTTAGTTTCCCGTAGTGTTGCTTTTCGGAGTAGGTATAGTGATTATTATTGTTTATATGAGAATTATTCGAAGATTAAAAAATATAAATGATATCCAAATTTTTGGAGTACCTACCTAGTATTATTTCGGATTGTTTGGTAGTAGGGTAGTTTTGTTTCAAAGTACTATAAGAAAAGGTCTATTTAGAACTACAATGTCGATACCCTGCAGCTGACAACGAGACACGCGCCATGTCTCTAGTGTTTTATTATAACTAGAAGCATTTCGGAGTATTTCGTAGTAGAATACTTTCGGAGTTCTTTAAGAAAGCGCTTGATCAGTACTACACTGGCTGATAGCTCGCTGACACCGCGACCCCGCGCCGTGACTTGTTGTGTTTTATTATTATTAGTAGTATTATAACATGCTCTGTTATTATTATTATTGCGCCTTAGCACGCGGTATCTTAGGTCAGTGTTGCATGATGCGCATTTAATATACTTAATGATATTTCATTTCATAATAAAATGATAAGCTTTTTAAATTTTATTGTATTACATATTTTCTGCGGTAAAAAGCCTTTGTCACTTCAAGCTTAAAAGAATCTGTGTACCAAATTTCATTCAAATCGGTTCACTTTATCCATACACAAACTGACAACTGACCTGTTAATAACATAAATAAAAAAAAGTCTCATACATACGTGTATACTATGTAAATAGAAAATTTTTAAATAAGTAGTAGCTATCCATTATATAAACTAGATGTACAGATGTCTCGGTGAACGACTGTCGACTGCCAAGCAGTAAATGACTTACAACTCTGGAATGACGATAGTATCTTGATTAAAATCATTGCTAGATGCTTTAGATATAGACAGAAATACTCAAATCTAATATGAATGCAAGAATATTATCTGTGTGTCGTTTTGTCACCTCTTTCCACTATAACTACCAAACTGATTTTGTTTTAGACGTTTCTAGACTTGTTGATTTTACAAGTAGACTTAGACGTTGTCTATGTCTGTAAAATCAAACAATGGAAATAAATGATTTTTATCTTGTATCTTGTTATCAAAAATGTCAAGATAGATAATTCCTCTGCCTCTCAAAAGACACATCTCTCGAGAAACCCAGGATTCGTAAGCCGAGCCCGCCGCGCCGGAAGCGGGACTCGGCCGCTTCCTCGTTACAAGTTCAAATAACTCAACTCAATTACTTTCATGATTTTCGAGCAATTTGGGAGTTTTCCGAGTGATTACGCGGGAGATCCGATCCTCGCTCCCGGAGGTACAGCCCAACAAACAGCTTGTGTTATATTAGAGATTGAATAAGATTATAAGTAATTGTAAGTAAGTAAAGTTTCATACAGAGGGTTATGGAGTTTTTCTACGAGATCGAATCAGAAATTTAGCGCTCCAAAGAACCAAAAAATATATTTTTGTGCAAACAGATGCAGTTAGAGCTAACACTCATCCAAGTACTGGCCTCGCGCAACGTCACTTAACTACGTAAGCTACTTTACTTCTTCTTAATTTTTTCTACACAAATGAACAAAATACGTCACTTAACTATATTAAAATCACGTGTGTTGTATAGGAGCCACCTTATATATTTATTTATTATGTAAGAGGAGCAAGAGAAATACATCGTCCCTCAAAACTTCAACGCTACATCTATTGCGTGTCACGCGCAGCGTGGGACGTCCACCAACTATGTAGATGCGGACGGATGACTTAGTGAAGTCCGGGTAGTGTGGATGCAGGCCGCTGCCTTCCGAGGGGAATCTTTTATTCAACTATTCAACAGTGGACGTCTTACGGATGATATGATGATGATGAATGAATGAATGATCAAATTCTATAGCCGAAACAATCGCAATGTTTAACTTTTACTTTTCAGTATTCAGTGTGAGCAAGCCATTTCCGATAAATATTGTATTTACGGCTGAAAAGTACAAAAGTTAGGTAAAATTCTGCAAGCATTCGAACTTGAAGTTTTGAACAATTAATTATATAATTACAATATTAATGACTCAAGAATGATTCGGATTTAGAATTAATTGTCGATGTAGTAGAAAATGGAGTCTCTAAAAGTAGGGGTCTGATTCTATGATACGCTAGCTTCATATTTCATATATTATATTCAAATATATTTTTTTTATATTTTGCTGTGAAAAATATTTTATGGATAACAACCCCACGATAAATTTTGATGATTCAACCACCATTTTTTAGTAAGCAACGCCTAGATAACAAGGCGACAAATTTCGACCACTGGCCTACCACTAATCCTATGAATTTCGCTAAGTAGTATTTCGACCACAGGAGCACTCGAGCTACAGGCCAAATCACAGGTGTACAGTATGTTGTTTATATCGAGCAGGCCGTGAGTCGTCCACTGCTCGACCACTTGTCATCGTCCACTGCTCGACCACTGTTCGACCACTTGTCATGGACCACTGCTCGACCACAGTTCTATGGTCATGAGGTAGATGAGTACAGGCACAGCACAGGTGTGGTCATCCCTGGCCGCGGCCCACACAATAAACAATAAGTTGTTTATATCGAGCGGGCCTTGAGTTGTTGTGCAACAAGCTACTGCTGTTGCTACGCGCCACAGAGCTGCGCGCAGACCGGGCTCGCCGAAAAAACACTGCGAGGTCAGAATTGACAACAATATTTTTTGAGGAAATGCTTGGTTAGGAAAGACGTTTGTATGAAATGAATGTGTTAAGATGACGGGTGGTTGAGAAAAATGGGTGTAAATTACATGTTGACTCATGATGTAGGTAAGGAAAAAAAAAAATTTTTTTTACATAAAACGAATTGAGAACCTCCTTTGAAGTCGGTTAAAAATGGCGATGATTAGCTGTAAATAATAATAAGCATCATGGTGAAAAACTATGATTAAATCTAAACCATTCTCGAACCCACTTAAACAAACACAAAAAATTTCATCAAAATCAGTCCAGCCGTTTAGGACGAGTTCAACGACTAACACACTTACGGATTATTTATAAGGTATATATAAAGATGTACCTGAATTTCTTAAAAATTAATGAATTTATATGGTCTTAGTTAATAAACGCAACCCCAGCAGAAGAATTTTAAAAGTCATCTTCCTTTTACGTACACGGGACAAAACACAGTTTTCCCAATTACCAAAAAGAAAACATGCCAAAACAGGCTAGCTATACCAACTCTTTACAGCAAGAACATGTATAGTATACTCATTTTAAACATCAAACTAACATAATATTCTGAATTTGTTTAAAAAAATTGAGACGAAGTAACGTACATATCGTATACAAATCCAACTAAAAACATAAACCCAACTAACCTGTAACACAACACGACAGCTCTGTCCACAACTCTATGCCGCGGTCGTTAACCCTCAGGCCTCGGTAGGAACAACAGCTGAGCCGCACACATGCGCGCCGTGTGCGTGAAGCCTCCACACACGCGCGCATGTGTGAGTGCTGCGTCTGTGAGCCTCCTCTGACCTACTGGTCCTCAGTGAGGCAACGCATAATCGCCGGGACGCAATCGCTTCTCATTACTCTATGGTACAGTTAAGACTAATTTATTCTACTTTAGTTTAGGATTACTGAAATTTATTTCGCATTAAGTAGATTTTGTAGATACAAGCTTTATCAGTGTAAGTGAAAAAGTAAATAAATCTAAATTTAAAATTTAAGAAAAACCCCCGATTCCAATGCCTTACTTTCCTTAAATGTAAAACAAAATAATATTATGTAATGTGGACGCGATGCGTTTTCATTTGATACCCCACACTAGTATATTTGCAGATTTTCGGTTTTGCTTCCCCACTCTCACCCCCATAACTTTTAAACGGCCCAACCGATTTTCATGAAACATGTCTAAGAACACTCGCGCAAGACTCACCTTTCATACAAAACTAAATTGAAATCGCTTCATCCGTTCGGGAGCTATGGTGACACAGACAGACAGACAGACAGACAGACAGACAGACAGACACGTCAAACTTATAACACCCCTCTTTTATGGTCGGGGGTTAAAAATATTAGTGGATAATCAACACGGTTGATAGAGATTGGTGTCGTGTTCAGTATAGGGCTAATGAATATGCTCTAAGGCTCGATTTCACCATTGACTAACGCGCGATCAAATCTGCTCAACAAATTGCCATTTTGTTTTTATTAAACTTGGTTTATTAAAAGACGTTTTTATTTTTAGCATAAATAAGCCCAATTTCACCATAATGCTCGGGGTTCCTTTAAGATTGGATGTGTGAATCCTTTAAGATTCCAAAAGTGGATGAGTTTGTTTAAAAGGCACTGGGTAGGAAATATATGACGTCATCACATCATATCAGCCGTAGGACTTTATGAGTACCATTAATATACGAAAGAAATGACTGTAACAGCGATTAAAACATCTGAGGTTCAAACATACAAAAACTTATCTACTATGTACTTAGATAATTGATTTTACGCCTCTTCATCCTCGGATACGCAAAAAGGTTGACTTTGTCCGTTTTTTGCGAAGACACAGATATTACAAGTACGTATCTACTTCATTTTTTTACTTTTTTTATGAGGCTCGGATTGGAGCTACAAAAACTAGCGGGAGAACGGGTTTTCTTTGAACAACTCAATCACAGAATAAGTATCTCAATGACGTCATAGTATTAAGTTAATTAGAGATAGTCTTTCGTCATTCGTTACTCAGATTCTTTCACAAACCACCTCTTTTCTAATCTATCTATGTATATCTACGATAGTAAGTATAGTAAGTAAGTATTGAATGAGGTTAAGAATATTTTTATTGTACAATTGTGATAAAATTATATTGGATCTAAAAATGTAACATAGGTTCAATTCAATCCATTTCGGACATAGGTTACTTTACCGATTAAAAGCGTTGTTTTATAGGAGTACCTACATAATGTTATACATACATAATGTGTATAATAACAGCAGCGTTCAAGCAATGCATGAAATACGGTCTTGTGAATATCATTGTCCATTGGATACGAATGGAGACCACGGATCGGCAAGCGCAGCGTAGGACGTCCGCCAACTAGATGGACGGAAGATTTGGTAAAGGCTGCAGGTGCAAGATGGATGCAGGCCGCCTTGAAATAACCGGAGGTCTATGAGGGAGGCTTATGTCCAGCCGTGGGAGTCCTACTGATATGATGATGCTTAGACTTTACCTTGGTAATACCACAGAATACATAATATGGTAATAGGTACCAATAATTCCTAGGGATTAAATATAATTATGGTAAGGTAAGGTTCGCAATAATTAAGGTAAGTCAAAAGCGGAAGCTTATCAGACAATAGTTAACCGTCCGATAACAGATAGTGATAAGCCGCGGCGAGATCAGAGCCCTAGCGATAAGATAGCGATAAGGCCAGGTCGGTGCTTGTTTAAGGGTTAAAGGCTTAGCCTTCGAGCGTACCTAGTCGGTTAAAGACAAGACGCCTTCAGGCAATCACAAGTTGGCTAACATGGGGTGGAACTACTTTAGTGATAAATCTGTTGCCACCAATTATTATGCAATATGAATATTTCGCATCTTTTTACGAGACTTCGCGACGCGACAAAATTGAGAATGGGAAATTTAGCGAATAGCAAAAAAAGCGAAAAAAACGCTATTGGCAAATAATGCGCGGTACTCTTTCGGATCAATACATTTTCGCTGGCAACTCACAATGTAGGTATAAAGACATTGTGCTTATTTCTTTAAATAAGGACATTGATTCTATTCAGAGTAAGGAAACCTATGACACCGGTCTAACCTAACCTAACCTAAACCACTTAACCGATGATAAAATTATAATCGGTTAAGTGGTTTAGGAGTCTATTGAGGACAAACATTGTGACACGAGATTTGTATATAATTAAGATTATACCTACCTATCCAATGGAATAACCCGACAAAACGGACTCATTCACTCACCTTGGTGTATTGTCAATCAATGACAAATCTCCTGTCATGTCGTCACCAGCAGCTCCATCCACAACGGCGCCACCACCGCCGGTTGCTTGGGCGTTCATAAGTTCGTTCGTAGAGTGGTTTTCCTTTCTAAAAACAATAATGAATAATAATAATTGTAAATCTAAATTTAAAATTTAAGAAAAACCCCCGATTCCAATTCCGTAATTTCCTTAAACGTAAAACAACATAATATTATGTAATGTGGACGCGATGCGATTTAATGTGATACCCCACACTAGTATATTTGCAGATTTTCGGATTTCCTTACTCACTCTCACCCCCATAACTTTTAAACGGCACAACCGATTTTCATGAAACATGTCTAAGAACACTCGCGCCAGACTCAACTTTCATACCTACAAAAAAAACTTGATTGAAATCGCTCCATCCGTTCGGGAGCTATGGTGCCACAGACAGACAGACAGACACACAGACAGACAGACAGACAGACAGACACGTCAAACTTATAACACCCCTCTTTTTTGAAAGGGGGTTAAAAAACAAAACTAGTAGGAATGCATCTACCTACCAGCTGTAACCTACCGTATTTCTACCTACTACGTAACCTCATTTGGTTGTCAGTTTAGGTAGGTAGTAGGTACATACCTACCTACCTAGTACCTACAGAACAAAAAATTGTACCTACATAAGTACGGTACGGTACCTAGTTAGGTATCCTAGTATGAAGGAACTGTGTAAAATATGTAGTAAAGAGGTACCTAAAGCGGTAGGTATCACCGTAGGTACTTATGGATATTCACAAACAGGAAGTGGTTGATAAATCCCGCGCGTTATGATGGGATGGAACTTTGTCAAAGTAGGTAGGTACCTAGGTACTCTAGATTATATTCTCGGTGTAATAGGAAGCGAACGCGTATTAGTATACCTACCTAGTTTCTTCTACAGACCCTTGTCACTGTTACGTAGGTAAGCAAGTAGGTACGTAATTATACTTATAATTATGTAATCTACTTCTAGGAAGAGAAGATGCAAACTAGTACCTATTGTAGTAGGTATATATACCTAGTGTAGTAGGTATATATACCTACTACAATAGGTAAAAAATAATAATACATATTGTATTGTGTTATATTAGTATATTATATAGGTAAGCACTTACTTGTTTCTTTTTCCCAATTTTCGGCAAATTTCCCTCATAAAATTTTTGCGTGCCCGGCGACTTATTTTCTTTTTCGGTCTCCCCATTATTCTAGTGTGAATCTCTCAAATAATCTAAGTAATTAGGTTTGCACCAAACCTATTTTTCGCAAAACGAAACAAAACTTAGTATTTTTACGTAGTGGGAGTATTTTTATTCAAAAACTAGTGGCCCGCCCCGGCTTCGCACGGGTTTTTATTCAATTTTTTTTCCAGGCAATTATTCGATTTTTTCTCGCCTTTTAAGCCTTCCCTAGACCTCCACGAACATTTCAATACTATGATAAGATAAATCCGTTCAGCCGTTCTCGAGTTTTAATCAGACTAACGAACAACAATTCATGTGACGCAGTCAAGCACAGGCCCGTCCCGCTCGCAATGCCGTAGCCAACTGACATGACAACAGACCGTCGAGCAGGATGACAAGATATGATTTTATTGTGAGTGAGAAGCACAGAGCGATAGACGTGCTCCGTATTTTTTATCGACGTAAGCGCCAAAACTGTTATGCCCAATTTTAAGTTATTTACACAACTAATCAAAAAATTAAAAAGACGAAAACGAAGAAATTTTACTATGTTTCTCGACAAAACAAAAATCCAACAAAAAAATTAGGTGGTTCCTGAGATAAGTAGCAAAATGTGTGCAAAACATGTAGGTATTTTTCAAAAAATAAAAGTATTCAGAAAATTTTCACCAATCGTGTTTTCGAAAAGACAGAATCCAAGATAAAAGTTCGAATTATCTATGAAGAAATTATATATGAAGGTTTCTAACTATAAAATTACATATGCTACACTCATAAGGTTAAAGACTTACCGCCTCCCGGGCAATCACAAGTTGGCTAACATGGGGTGGAACTACTTTAGTGATAAATCTGTTGGCACAAATTACATATTATGCAATATTAATATTTCGCATCTTTTTACGAGACTTCGCGACGTGACAAAATTGAGAATGGAATATTTAGCGAATAGCAAAAAAGCTAAATAAACGCTATTGGCAAATTATGCGCGGTACTCTTTCGGATCAATACATTTTCGCTGGCAACTCACAATGTTTAAAGACTTTCGTATAGACTTGAGGTATTCATGTGTTATTAGTTATTAAAATAGCATTACAGGCGTAATCATGCCCAGCATCGGTCGCGCTTCTTCGACGGAGAGAAAAACACACTCAAAAACTTTATCTATACTAATATTATAAAGCTGAAGAGTTTGTTTGTTTGTTTGTTTGAACGCGCTAATCTCCGGTCTACTGGTTCGAATTGAATAATTCTTTTTGTGTTGGATAGCCCAGTTATCGAGGAAGGCTATAGGCTATATAACATCACGCTACGACCAATAGGAGCAAAGATATAGTGGTAAATGTGTAAAAAACGGGAGAAATTGTTCATCTTTGAAGCCTTCCGTTGCGTGTGACGTGAAAACTGTTCAAGATACACAAAAAATATGTATTAAAGAATAATAGCTCTTTTAATGATCTAAAAAACAGTCCGCAATAGTATATGTCTATCTTTTAAGATTAACTCACAAAAACCGTTTTTATGGTACCTAATTTGGTCGAAATAATTTGTTTAAGTTGTATCAACATAATAATATTAATCTTTATTCAAATAAATATGTTGTTGGTTAAGAGTACTTCATCCATTATAACGCGGGTAGCACCGCAGGGCACAGCTAGTCGTCTAATATATAAAATTTCCATGTCACAATGTTAGTTACCGTTACTCCTCGGAAACGGCTTTGCCGATTTTTACAAAATTTTATATGCGTATTTATAGGTCTGAGAATCGGCTACTGTCTATTTTTCATTTATGAGGTCAGCTAGTAATTTGTAAAGAACACCCAACACAATTTAACACCAAATAAAATATAAAATAAACATGACCTAATTTATTAAATGCTACGTGTTCTCGTAATAACAGGGCCTCGCATCGAGTACAATGGCAACAGACAGTTAAATAACATTAGTAGGTACAAAATAAGCTGTTGAAAAAGAACAAAATAAACTTACGGCTATATTATTAAGGATCATAAGGCACGGACATACGTACCTTCTTCATTCCCCTGGGCCCTCGGTGACAAGTGCAAAGTCAAAGTCAAAACGTTTATTTCCTTAGAAGCACATAGCCTACATGCTACCTGCTTAAGAGACGGCCACTACGGTATTTTTTTTTACTATTTTGCGTACAAGACTTCCACAATCAAAAACTTATGGCTATATTTAGAAGGGATAAGATACGAAATCATTGTTTTTTGTGCACAAAGTATAAATAAATAAATAAATTGACATTGTTTGATGTTACAAACCTAAGAAACGTCTATCTTGTATAGGATGTTCGAGCACGGACATACGAGTGAATACATACGTAGCCGCATTCCCCTGGGCCCCGGTGACGAGTGCTGAAGGGACGGTCATGTTAATTGGACGAGGAGATCTCATCCCGGGCCTTCATTTACATAACTAATAGACGTCCCCCGAACTCACGTGCAGGGAACTTGGTTCAAATTATCTGGGATTAATTACTTCTAAAGCCGGTTAGTAATCATCCAACTATCAATTGATGTAATTAGATCTGATATTTTATATCGAACAATTTATATTTTATTACGCCTGGAATGAAAGTAGGGAGATCTTTGCCATGGGAAAGCGCAGGCTCTTAAAATAATGACCATATACCATATCTATATGACCATCAATGACCATAATACATTTTCCCTTGGTAAAAAATAGGTTTTGTTTTTTACTGGGAAAACTGGGGAAAATCCAAATTTGACTCAAACCTGGCTTTGCTAGCCATTATTGTATTTTCTCGCGTATTTTATCTCCACGTATGTGTGATCTGATATATAAGATGTATTTATGTAAAGTTTCATCAGAATATTATAATATAACAAAATAAACATACCTAGACAAATTACCAGAGTTAAAATAATACATTTTGAAACAAAAAAGATTTTATCATTATAAATATTTTATTTTGATTTGACAGTAGGTACTGTTTGTCCGTTACATAAGTGAGGTGTTATGTACTGTACTTACCAGTTGCTTGCCAAACGTATTTACTTAACCATTGTACATAAATAATGTAAACATACGCGTTGAGGCTACAAGTGTTTGCATAAGTATATGACAATATGTTTTAAGTATTAGCTAACTTAGTATCTATAACCAATAGATAAGTGTATAAGTTGTTCTTTTTCTAGCCACTACAAAATAGTTAAGTTGCTAAATAATTATGTGAAATTAAACATTTTGAAGTTGCAAAGACTTGATAGAAAACCTTTTCATTTCTTTTTGTTATTTTTTCTATTAGGTACTATTATGAATATGTACAGTATGCTTTACTAATCGCAAACTCATTCACTATAATAACACAGTTAGGTATATTTAATTTTACAATAATCTATCTACCTCTATAGTGATAGTAAGTGACGATGTGTAACAGGATAGATCACTACGTTTCAATGAAGATAGGAAACGATGTTTTCAAAAATCTCAAGTTATAGTTATCGCTGTACTGCGCTGCGGTGCGATTGATGATAGCAATCTTGTCTTAATCTACCAAGTAGTTTTCCATGCAACACCAATTTTATTTTAAACGTTTCCTTGATAGATTTTTAGTGAGGAAACTGACAGATTTTTTTCTACAGTCAAAAAACAAAATTAAATCAAAAAGTTTATTTGTAATTTGTAACTAAAAAAAATAATGTTCTTTCATATTCGATAAACGGACAAATAATAATAAAACTAAAAAAAATTATAAAAAATAATTTAAGGGAATAGAAGATGTTAAACTGATCTAAAACCGGCGTATTTGTATTTAAGTTATTTCAAGAAATTTTGTTGTCTTTCATACTAATAAATATTTTATGAATTCACATGTAGCTACATGTACCTACAGTCGTAGGAATTTTGAGGCCTTACTCAAGATTTCCCACAGCTAATACGATGACGCCCGAGCTAGGTAGAAACATCATGGAGTGATGATTCGCCATCATTATTCCTCAGCTCTCCGCCTGCCCCCAGCTAAGGCCGCGGCAGCTTGTATTATGCACAAACTAGCCTGTTGCCAGCATACTGAAAGAGCTGACGCATTTAGTAACAGAACAGGTCATCTGTAGCCCAAAAAAGTTCAAAAAGTCGTCTACAGCTGGAGCTGGAAGCCTCCTCATTGATTATAGTCACATGACTATGTTTTTAGTAGCCAGTACTCGGCACGGGACAGATTAGTTGTGCTGACATAGCTTCATGACTATTATTTTAATTAGGCTTGCTAATAGGCCTTAGGCTGCGTTACGCGGGCGCGGTTTGACAATAGTCAATGTAAAAACATTGATTTCCTTAGAAGCACAGGGCATTGATGTTAACTTAAAGTTAATTTATATAAAAACTAAAATTTATCAAGTTGATAACATTGTCACAAGTACAAAAGTGATACGTCGGGGGCCACGCGACCTAGCATATGTGTACAGTGTCAGGCTTTAACCACATTATATCCTGAAGAACAGTCTTTGGTGGTAGGCTTCGGCCGCGGCTTGTCACCACCCTCCGAGCTTGGCCAGTGCTTGAAACGATTTTTTCGGGTTTCGTAATGTGGTCCGGAGAAGCCACCTTCTGGTTCTTCATGCCCCATCTTAGACCACATCGTCTCTTTACATCAGCTGAGATTGAGGTCAAATGAAAATTTATCAAACATAAAAAACTTCAGACGTTGGAGCAAGTTCAAGCAAGAAACCTATCCACTCGTTTCTCAGAGTACGAGTTATATTAGGTCCTTACATATGAAATTGGCGTTTTTCGTACTGGCCACTTTAATCACAAATTTCTCCTCTTTGGTAAGGAATTCCAAATTCAAATTTGTACAGCTATAGACTCATGTATTTGTGCTTCGATGATCGTCATTCATTTGTTTTTTTTCTTCTGTTTTTTTCTGTTTGCGTCACTCATTTTACAAAATGGAAAACTTAAAATATCGCATTATTTACGAGTACGAGTTCCGCCGTGGCACTAGTGCTGCGGAAACAACTCGAAGGGTGAATGATGTGTATGGCGGTCGTGTTGCAAAAGAAAACACAGTTCGTTTTTGGTTCCAACGTTTTCGTTCTGGAAATTTCGACTTGCAGAACAAGCCCCGTGGACGGCCTGAGACTCAAGTTGATAATGAAGAGTTGAAGGCTATTGTGGAAGCGGATCCATCGCAAACCACGTCCGAGTTAGCTGCAGGCTGCGGTGTTAGTGATAAAACTGTTTTAATTCACTTGAAGCAAATTGGGAAGATTAAAAAGCTTGAAAGGTGGGTACCTCACGAATTGACTGAAGCAAACCGGCAAACGCGCGTCGACTGCTGCGTTACATTACTAAACCGGCACAATAATGAAGGTATTTTAAACCGAATCATTACCTGTGATGAAAAATGGGTTCTTTACGATAATCGGAAGCGCTCAGCGCAATGGTTGGATCCTGGCCAGCCAGCCAAATCCTGCCCCAAGCGAAAATTAACCCCAAAAAAGTTACTTGTAAGCGTTTGGTGGACTAGTGCCGGTATTGTTCATTACAGTTTTCTCAAATCTGGCCAGACTATTACGGCTGATGTCTATTGTCAGCAATTGCAAACCATGATGGAAAAGCTAGCGGCTAAACAACCTAGGCTGGTCAATCGCTCCACGCCACTGCTGCTTCACGACAACGCTAGACCACACACTGCGCAACAGACGGCTACTAAATTAGAAGAGCTTCAATTGGAAAGTCTAAGACATCCTCCGTACTCCCCGGACCTTGCTCCAACAGATTACCATTTTTTTCGAAATTTGGATAACTTCTTGCAAGGGAAAAAATTCAACTCCGATGGGGCAGTCCAAATCGCCTTCAAAGATTTTATTGATTCCCGTCCGACTGGTTTTTTTAGTAAAGGGATCAATGAACTACCTATAAGATGGCAAAAGTGCATAGAAAATAATGGTTCATACTTTGATTAATTAAATATATTATATTAAAAAATATTCGACTTTTTGTTCCTCCCATACAAAACGCCAATTTCATATGTAAGGACCTAATATTTATATTCTTAACGTTTAAGACAAGTTTCCCTGGTTTCTGTGTCACAGTCCCCGGCAGGCTCTGACCGGATCGAACAATGGGTGAATTAATATGCAGGCTTGAAGCCGGCCTCGATGCCCGGCACTATAGGCACCATACTATAGGCACCGGCCCCACACAACCCTCTTTCACATCCATTGTAGCCTATTCGAATTCCGCTCACGACATATACCACCATAGCACCAAAACGCAAATTAGCAAATTTTTTACACACCAGAAAGAAGGATCTAAGTAATTATAGGTTTTGAATAATTAGGTTAAATAAAAAATACCGATCCCAACATTCAATTCAATCACATTTAATTTAGTTTCCCTATAATCAATGGGAAAGGTACTGAGAATTTTATCGATAAGTTTATTGATTTATTAATTATGGATACCCAATACAAGGTAACACAAAATACCAACACAAAATAAACATGACTAAAATGATTAAATTCGATGTGTTCTCGTAATAACAGGGCATCACATAGAGTACAAAACAAAATGTTATTATAAACCTTATCATTAGAAGCTGCCACACAGTAGATACTCAAAGGTGAATAAATATAAATTTTGTGCAATCTGTCGACCTACCCGGAAATAATTTGAAGTCCAAAATGAAAAACCATAAAATTGCTCTCACCACAAAACCACAGGCTGTAAAATTGAGATAAAATCTGATAAAAATACGTGCCACAGCTGCCGCCCTAATCGAACCCAACCCTTGTCACTGATATTTAAAATTAAACACTTATTTAAGCTTGACCAGTGACCCTCCTTCAACTGCCAAACGCATAAAACACACGAATGTTAAATACAGTTGGAACGGCTGAACGCGCTTTGATACGCCAATCTGAGTGATACGAGGAAACCCGGGTTATAACATGTATCTATCATGCAGAATTCATGAATTCATAATTTTTTTATTGTACACAACTATGAATTATTTGTTGTCCGAAAAAAAATGTTTTATTTAATAAGGATACACGATGGTTTAGTTACAATGGTCATGTACAAAGGCGAGCTTAACCTGTGGTGATGAAGAAATGTGAAACAAAATAAGAGTAGTTAGAGATGCAGTGTAGGTACAAGTTAGAAATAGAGACTGAAATATGAAAAAAAAGCTTAAATTCATCACAATTGTAATCACCCTTATTTACGTTCCCACTACTGTAACACAAAGTTCTCTTAACGAGAAAGATAAAGCCATCACAACGCTGGTGAAGTACGGGTTGGTGAATGTCATCATGTCCTTCATAATAGATCACTAACCCGCACTGGGTCAGCATAGTAAATTAAGGCCAATTCTCGTCAAGGGAGAAGTCCCTGTGTCCCAGCTGTGGGCACGTAAATAGTCACATTTATTATGCCGTTCTATGGACTTACTTTCAAGTATATTATTTGTATGTAATTTCAAGAACATAAGCGACTCAACATTACTTAAATTGGTATGCAGATTTTAAATAAACAATAAAAAAGGAATGAAAAAATAAAAAGCCGACAAAACCCGTATAGTCCGGTATAGAACGGATGAATCCGGATATCCGGTACGGCTGTCGTAAAATTCAATGCAGTAATTTGTATAATTTTGACCGATATCGCGAGAGGCGCCAGCAATGCGCCTTTCGGCAATTTCGGCTGCGAAGAGAGTCATTCGGCTAATTTGACAGCTAACTTATTGATACAGAAAACTCATAATAAACCGAAAAGTTAAAATTGTGAAGAAAAGTGAGAATAATAAAAAATATTATATTTGACACACTTCTTCTTAGTAGCACATGGCGCAAACGGAAGGGAAGCCTTTAACTTCCATCGGTACCAGTGATTGTTACTAGAGTTTCTTTTTCATGGTATTTCTTATTCTAATATTTCTACATGTAGGTAATATTTGCAATACTGAATATTTTTTGAGAGTGCCTCTGTAATTTTATTGCGTATTTTGATACTCTAGGTGAAATCAAATGGTATTGTATCATTATCATAAAACATAATTTCTTAAGATTTGTTTATCTCAATTTCTAATCTAAAATCTATACATAAATATTATGGCATTATCGCGATAAAAACAGGGACACTTAAAACTTGTAACTTTACATAACCGCATCAATAATGATTTGAACTCAATAAAATAATTTTAGACTATTAAATCTCCCGTTATCTCCAATTAATAATAACTACATAATCTTTCTTATAAAATAATAATTATAAAACATGATCTTTCGGCCCTGGTTTCGGCAAAACTGACCGCATCACACCCCTACCGTTGCATAATGCATCCATTATATTACACGTGGAATAATGGCGCTTGCCTGGAAATTAGTCGCAAATACACCCTCTTAATGCCTTTATTTTGCCGGAAGCCAATGCCATCCAATATTATTTGTTAGGGTATGGGCCAATTATACCCAGCTCGAGAACGGGTAATTTTCTACGTGGAAATGTGTATGGAAATTTTATTATCCTTAATGTTACTTTATTCTTGTTGATAGGAAATGAATTGGTAGAAAAGCGGATATTATGTTCCGAGGTTTGTTTGTTTCCGACGATTTAGTGGGTATTTGTAGATAACATTACGTTATATAGGCGGGTTAGGGTGTATGATGTTATTCTGATAACGAGGACGATAAAATGTTTATTATGCATGGTTATTTGGAAGTAAATAGCAGTAAATATATTACTTAAACTGCTTATACTTAGCTAGGGACATCTAGGATTCCTTTTTGTAATTTCTACTCGTTTAATGCTCCAGATTAAGTATGTAGCGAAGTGTATTAATTTACAATTTCAAGCATTTTATGGCTACATACAAAAATACGAAATGCAAAAAGTATGTTTCCGCCCGGGATCGAACCGGGGGCCTTCTGCGTGTTAGGCAGATGTGATAACCGCTACACCACGGAAACGATGTGACAGTGACTCGAAAATATACTTATGTATGCACAATGTTTGTCCAAGTCAAGTTTTTATTATCGGGCTCTGTAAACGATTATCATATTTGTGAACGAATGGAACCTGATTAATCCTTCCTTTATTTTGTCATAAAACAGATTAATACTTACGATAACAAAAAATATAATATTAGCCACCAATACGTCTAGCATTCATATAAGCATTAAATTACCTCAAAGCACTTATTTTCTATGACTAGCTTCCGGCCTCCGGCACTAGAATTAAAATAAGGCAGTAAAAGTGGTAAGAATTTTAATACCCACCTTTGATTTTTACGTAGTTACCTAGTAAGCCATAGATTAGGTTCCTCGTCTGTTATATTAAACGGTCAAAACGTTTAAAATTATGAATGTTTTATAAAGTTTATACATAAAACCTAGAATATTAAAAAAAACGTAATAATTATGTATTTATACATAAAATATGTTAATGAGATACATTAAAATACCATGTCACATAAATTTAAATGAAACCGACGCAATCATAAAAAGTGCTTCCAACAAACGCCCGAAGAGCGCCCTCCCATGTCCATACTGCAACTTCATCTCCCATAAACTCTATCCTCTATGGTTTAATAAACCCCGCGCGCAAATTTCCCACGAGCCTATCTAAATATTCAACTAAAACGCGTTATTAAAGCTGAAACGACCATTTTTCTAAGTCATTTCCTTTTAGCGCAAAAGCAATAAATCTTCGCTGTATTCTGCTCAGAAGATTATGCAGATCGGAAGGAAAAGTCTCTTGAAATCCGGCACACTAATACAAAGCGATATTATGGAAATACATTACGGCCTCTGCTTATTTTGATGTTTATTCTGGCGTCATTATTCAAAAACAAGAGGTTTAGATATAATGAAGACGTTCACAAAGAAAACATCCCTATTTTTCCTTTATTAAATGCCTGCGGCGCAGATACAATTCTGATCTGCGCGCATTGATGGCTTCTCTGCGATGTGAGTGGGGCTTGTGAAGGCCACATAACATATAAAGATGATCCCAGGTTAAAAGGTTCTCAGGAAAGATCGACAAGTTAATTGTCGATGTTTTAATGGTGATGGCTAAACATAGTGAGGAACCCGTCATGTTCTAAGACATTTAATGAGATTGAAGACTTGTGATATACACAATTTATTGATAATTAAATCTCTGTCTTAAAGAAAGAAGTCCCTGTGTCCCAGCAGCGGGAAAGTAATTAGGAGTGCTTTATTTTTTTTTATAACATCGTGATAAGACTTAAGCTTATGAAAACAATGTAGAACTTTAAAAACAAAATAAGATTAAAATGTTCAGACTAAATGTGCGAAGACCCTATGTGTAGGGCTCTGTTGTATATGTGAAAGGGCGGAACTAGGGCACTGCAGTTATGCAGTGTCGGCCCTTTGGGCACTTTGTATGCTAATGACGGCAGGGCTCTGCAGGGCACTGCACGATTGAAGGAAATAAACATGATGACTACATAAAAAAATTGGTATTTTGTTTAGTATGTCTGTTAGCCCTTCTTAAAATACTGGACACCTATTTTTTGCTTGCTAAATTTAATAAGTTCCAAGATATAGTGCACCAAAATTAAGGAGTGCTTTGACAAAAGCAAACATAGTCTAGCCATTTCGAGCCAAATCGTAAACGATTTAGTTCCTTACGTTATGAAAAGCTAACACATAATGAACTCTTGAACACTGTGGTGTGAGCAATTCTATACATAGGCTACAAGATAATTTGTAAAAAAGCAACCAACAATATTAAAATTAAACAAAATTAAAAAATTGAAAGTACGTACACATTTTAACAAAAACCTATTTGAAAGCGCGCCCTATTTTGCGCCATTTAGTTTGCCTTTAGGTTAATCCGCCTGTGACTCTAGCGAGATAGCCGTCGGATTCAGTTTTACCTGAGAAAGGGCTAAGTAGGGCCCTGCATTGTCGGCCCTTTGGGAACTTAGTATGCTAATGACTGCAGGGCTCTGCAGGGCACTGCATGATACCAGGAACTTGTAGATTCACAAGCTTTTGGAAAGTTACAAACGAATTTTTAGACCAGATTATTTGTATGTACAGTATGACTTTAGTGAGAACGCCGTCGGGTTCTGTTTTACATACAAAAGGGCTAAAGGATGAAGGAGGCTATGGGAACCTTGAAGAGATGGTAATGACTGCATATCACTGCAAGACTCTGCATGATAGAGGCATTTGTGAATTCACAGTGCCTTATATTAAAAGCTTATCCCTATACAAAACACAAACCAATTGAACATATATTTATCCTATCTGGTCGCTTTGTTTTTCAATAGAATGTTCAATTATTTTATATGTTACTATGTTACTAGCTGACCCCAGCAAACGTTGTTTTGCAAAAAAATTTTTTTTTTTTTTCAAAATGAAAAATAGATGTTGGCCGATTCTAAAAAAAGTTCCCGGCAATTTTTCCTTATTTTCAAAAATCATAGACAACCTATAAAATGAATATTGAACTTTCGAGACATAGACAATATCTCAAAGAGTATATATTACCACCACGTATGAAATAGCTTATCAAGAAAAATCATAGACGACCTATAAAAAGACATTTATTTTACACTTTTGTTAACCTGTAAATAATAACAGACAAATAATTAGCAATAAATTAAAATTGCGCAAATTGCAATTGCAAATTATAGTAATTTGAGATTTTAACTATCCTATCTCTCAAGTTGGATCGAACTGCACATGGTGTGCTAATTTTATTATAATCGGTTAAGTGGTTTAGGAGTCCATTGAGGACAAACATTGTGACACGAGATTTATATATATTAAGATTTAGTATAATAATAATAATAATTCTTTATTGCGCACACAATTATAACACAAAAGTAACAAAAATATTCTTAACACTATACCGATGCTTAAGATATGCCTTTACGAAGAAAAATTTTACTATGTTAGTCAGTGATGTATTTATTTGTTTGCCTTGCCTGTATAGAAGCGCAAGAGGTAGCGCATTCGATTCCCGCCGAGGGTCAAGTGTTTGTATGTTCTGCAAGCACTTTCTCCTTGGTCTGAGTGTTTAATATGTATAATAAAAATATCTGTATGACTATTGTATTAAGTATATCAGATGTCTCGTACCCCTAACACAAGCCTAGAGCTTACCACGGGGCTAGATGTTGTTGTAAATAAAACTTTCACGGGTAGATAGCCTATTTATCGATGAAGGCTATAAGCTATTTTACCGTGGGAAAAAACGTCTTTCCGCGAAAATCTATTAAATACGGGCAACGCCGTGGCGTGAGAGGCTATAGTTAAAAACTCTATAAAAATATATATATTTACGGATTAATCACACAGCCTCACCTAAAGTCACAGTCAAAACGTTTATTTCCTTAGACGCTTATGCATACCTACATGGACAGGTGAGCTAGTGCTATAGGTGACTGATATACTACATATATACTTTTTTTTGTAAATACATACTTATAAAATACCCAGACTCGAAACCTGAAATTATATATTAATAATATCTCTCTTCAGACATAGAAAAGCCTCCCTTCATTGTGTATAACATACCTACACCGTTTTAATCACTTGAAGATATCATTAAAAAAAACTCTACTCATAAACAATTATTCAAAATTTCTTCCGATCTATTTAACAATAATTGCTTGTAATTAAAACTTCGGAATCTGCTTCACAATTAGAAGGAACATTTTAATTAACTTAATTCGTTTCGATTCATCAATTCCCTAATGAATTTAAAACACGGTTACATTTAGATTGCTTTATCTTTGATAATTCTTCAACAAATGGATTGATTTTGTTAGAAAAACTTGTCATTAATAAGAAAGATTTATGAAGCGTTTATTTGTTATCTCAACTCAGTGTAAAAAATTGAAGCGAATTGTCAAGATTCTTAGATTTAAATTAGCTTTATGTTGACCTGGTAGGAAATGAACGTTTTGACTTTGACTTTGTTACTCCAATCTTACACAGGCTTTTCTAGTCTAGCGTAGACATCTACGGCTCACCATATTCAATCTAGATTGCACTAATTTATTTTTCATAGTTTGTAATTTGATTTTATAAGGTTGATTGTAAAGGTTGATTTATGTGAAATTATTTTATTTGTGGAAATAAATGAATAATTATTCATCATCATCACCCTATTAACGTTCCCACTGCTGGGACACAGGGACTTCTAGAGAGAAGTCAAGAGTGACGAGAGAGATTAGGCCTTAATTCACCACGCTGGCCAAGTGCGGGTTGGTGAATGTCACATTTCCTTCAAACTCTTTTAAAGTTCTCAGAACATGCCGGTTTCCTCACGATGTTTGCCTTCACCGTTAAAGCACGTGTTTAAAGCGCACATAAATTTCTCAAGAAGAAAAATCCAGAGGTGCGTGGTGGGGTTTGAACCCACGACCTTCGGAATGAAAGTCGAGTGTCCTCCCACTTAGCCAACACGGCTTTTTATTATTAATCACAAACATATAATAAACTAACAAAAACAAAAGGATACATAATCAACTTAAGATTAGATATAAGTTAACATGACTAGCGCATGTGTGCGTGCAGTCAAACAAAAAGGCCACAGCTCAGCGAAAAGTTGAGCAGCTGAAAATCAGTGTCACTCGGGTCATAGTTTTTCATAATTTCTGCTTGTTGGCTCAGCTGTTTGTCTATGGCTACAACAACTAGAGGTAGAGAAACTCCGAACACAGACCTATCCCTAGCTCGCTAATCGACTGACCCTATACATAAGATAAATTAGTGAGGCACAACTTTTCGGTTCTACGTATTATAATTTTATTGACACAAGTCAAACTCTTGAGCTCATTCTCTCTCGGGCTTCGGCTGAAATGATAATGATGACAATAATCAAAGCCACCGCACCCTGCACAGCTCCTAGCCCTTATTAACCACGTGTGAGGGTAGTAAGTGTTATGACGTCACAAAAACTTGTTTACTACTGACTGTCATCCACGTGACAGCTGCCACGGCACTTGAGTAGTATATTGTTTCTCTTGTAAGCACTGCACTACTTCACGAGTAACCCTGTATATTTGACTAGCTGTGTCCCGCGGTGTTAACCGCGTTATAATGTATTTTCCCGCGGAATGACGTTTTCCCACGGTAAAAAGTAGCCTATGTTATTTTTCAGGCTCTAGAGATTCTGTGTACCAAATTTCATTTAAATCGGTTCAGTAGTTTTCGCGTGAAAGAGTAACAAACATCCATGGATGTAAAGGCGAAAGTTTGTAAGTATGGATGTATGCATACATCCATACTTACAAACTTTCGCCTTTATAATAGTAGTAGGATTATGTACTGTTTATTTGATTTGGGGGTCACTTTAAGCTTCGGTCATACCTGTGTAACAGCGACTGCGAGCTACTCATATTTTACTATGGCTCTATGCACACCTGAGCAATCACAAAGCGGGACTATTTTACGTAAACTATCCCGAGTTGCAGACGCCCCAGTGAAAAGCGAGACACGCGCAGCTCACGTTTCTGACGCGTTAGGTTTAGATGCAGTGTCTACACGACATGCTGAATACTATGAAATGGAAGCCTGATTTGACAAAGTTTACATAATTCAGAGTATTTTTGATTTTTTTTTGAAGTTGTGAATTTTCCGGTAACATTTAAGTACTAAATCTTCAATAACATCAACCAACATGTGGTGTTCAATATAAATAAGTATATATGTATGTCTATTATATTATGTACATATATCAGATGTCTAGTACCCGTAACACAAACCTTAGACTTACCACGGGGCTAGATGTTGTTGAGTGGATTCTCCGAAAATATTCATCATCATTTTGATGAATTCACCGACTTCCTGCCGACGAGCGAGGGTCGACATTTTGTACGTAATTTCCGATGCTGGAGTGTTTTTAAGGCAACATTCTTAAACCCATCAAATAACGTTCGTACGAACTCCATTTTTATGTCGGTAAAAAACAATTAACCCTTCAGCTCCAGTTCAATATAATCACCCAGGATCGCAGCGACGTTACACAACACCCAATAGTTTAGAACGCAACTGTCCCCGTTTACGAGCCGCGGACCACACGTCACATCTCTGCTTCACGGGCCGTTAACATCACAGAAACCGCCTACAAAGTGCCACTATTTATCCCGGGTAACTTGAATGGATAACTATTTTGAGGGTAGTAACATTTTAAGTCGTCAATAAAATGTAGGGATTATTGACAATGTTTGGCTGTCATTTAACTACAACCTCTATAAGAAAATAAAAACACTATAAATAAAATTTATTTGTGTTTGGGATATTAATTAAATAGTATATTTTTATGAATACGAGATTAAAGGGTATTTTTGTTATTTAAATTCAATTTTGCTTAGCCATCTCATACTCCGAGAGTTCCGTGTAATTCAAAGACTTTACACTTTTGCATGCTATTTTTATTAGAATAAGATTGATACGATAATTTTGTAACATCTGTGCGACCTACATTGTGTTAAAGCAAATAAATTATGTTTATCTTTTCCTCTCTGGGATAAAACGAAATCTCTTGAAAATTCACTAATATAGACTGAACAGTTCAAAAGTCATAACTGTTTAGTCTGCGAATAGAGAAATGTGCTAAAACATAAAAAAACCTTTGAAATGTAGTCTTTGGGCACTACGCCGCACTTTTAAATTTAGAAATTATAAATAATAATTGCAATATTTTATTAAATAACTTAAACGTGGGCAGCCAAGTTCGCCGATGTTAGGTTGTTTACAGGCTTCGGTCGTTATGGTCGTAACAATAGTCTTTGTGTGTGTGTTCGATTTCGATCACGGCGACAGCTTATATTCCATATAAGCTGTAGGCTACTATAATAGGCTACTATTTTCTTTAAAAATACCCTCGAACACTGAAAACATGCGAGTACATTGTTCAAATAATAATGGCGCTGGCATCGCCACATAAATAAATAAATAAATATTTTTAGACAATTCACACAACAACATATAGCCCCATTGTAAGCTCTAAGCTTGTGTTACGGGCATTAGACCTCTGATATACTTCATATAATAGGCATATGAATAGATATTTTTTATTATATAATATAAAACACCAACTTTAGACCAGACATCATTAGGTAATTAGGTATATACACCGTCATTAGCTTACTAGATAAAGTAGGTTTCGACCATTGTCTGATTTGCTTATTAAGTAGCGGTGTAGTCACGATGACTCACTTTAATAATAAGCTGAAATTAAGAAAATATAACCCGACAGCAACTTATTCGTACTGTCTCTAAGCCTTATAAGTGAGAATGGTTTAAGTGAGATGTCACGCAACTTTACATCGACATAGATCATTTACGGTCAGACGGATCGAAAAAAGTTGAAAGGAAACTAGAAATGATTTTTAAATACCTATTCATCAATACCCCACATGACATGTTCGTCGACTTATTATTTTTACAAAATGGCGTCCGGTAGTCGCCACGTTGAATTTTCACAAGCGTCATGTCGCGACGTGACGTCACAAGGGAACCAACATACATACACATAGACTGTTTAACACTTTAGCTCTCCTTGCATTTTTCGAATGGTGCCTACTATATACAATAAACTTCCTGAATCTTTGAGAAACCTTCCTTGTCGGGTGTTTCAGAAGATTTTAATGACATTTCTAATTAAAATGTGTTACTATAGTATAAATGATTTCATGACTGACAAAAATGTAACTAAGATAATGACTTTTTAAATTGTATAATTATTAGTTTAATGAATTTGAATTTTTGCTTACTATGATGATTACTAATAATTTTATTATTTTAGTTTATTTAATAATGTAATGCTATAATTGCATGCCTGGACAGGTAAAATACATTGATCCATGTAAGATTTAAGCCAAAACATCGCTGTAACATGTATTTACGCAATAAATGAACTTTGAACTTTCCGTTGCGTAGTCGGATAAAACCTACCAAAAACAAATGCAACAGAAAGCGTAAACAGCAACACTAAATATCAATCTCCGATGTTTTCAAACGCAACTAAACCTCGAGCCGAATGTATTTATCGCCCAAAATAGCTTTACGATCTTGTTTTTGTACGAAAAACTTTAAGTGTCGATTATTTAGGAACCCGGCGCGTTATCCGCAAATCGACAGTTTAAACGCCCGTTAAAATGTTGTTAAATAAAGTGGTTTTAGTAAACCGAGCTTGTGTTACGTGCGTGTTGGGTTACACACTCTCGACATCATTTTAAACATTATTTCATTCTTGGTATGTCTAATAAAATATAAAGGCAGGTATAGGAATTTTATAATGGAATCATCATGCACCCCTGTCTACGTTCCCACTGCTGGGACACAGGGACTTTTCAGGGACGGGGAGATTAGGCCTTAATTCACCATGCTGGCCAATTGCGGGTTGGTGAATGACACATGTAGTTCAAACTCTTTAAGTTCTCTAAACATGCCGGTTTCCTCGCGATGTTTTGCCTACATCGTTGAAGCACGTGTTTGAACGCGCACATTCAATTTTTAAGCAAAATCCAGAGGTGCGTGGCGGGGTTTGAACTCACGACCTTTGGAATGAAAGTGCGTGCTCCCACTTAGCTGACACGGCATATACGCTTAGGTAAAGGAATTTAATAATGAAACTATCATGCACATGTTTAATCTAGCCTAACGCATCCCTCAAGCGTCGGTTTACGACTCCTGCAGACCATAAGTCGACCTATTAAAGCTATGAAGATCCATTCCGTAGTTTTTAAATTTATCGAGAACATAAAATAAACCAGACACGGCGATTTATTAATGAATACTTGCTTCTCACAGCACGGCGTTTTAAGTTCTTTCAAGCGGGTGCACCGCATTTTCCTACAGTAAAATAGCCTTTGGACTTCCTCGACAAATGATTATAACAATATCAAACAGTAAGAGTTTTTAAAATAGGACCAGAAGTTCCTAGGAACTAATTAGCATTCGAACAAAAAACTCTTCAACTTTAAAATGTTGGCATATTTAGATGATTGATAAATATAACAAGCATTCCTTCCTCGCAGCAGCCACACTGGGTATCCTGTAGTCTGTGGCACTAAGAGAAGCGAGGTTACCGAACTCTAAACTAGATGGCGCTAGTAGAAAAATTAGAACGCGCTATCGAAGCGTTTGTGGTTCGCATCGGGTCTGCGTCACTTTTCAGAGGCAGTAATCATTTATTTTTTATTTCCATAGTGATTATATATCATAATCATGGATTTTTTTAGAATCACTCACCAGGTCATCTGATGTAGTGGTAGAGACCAAATAAAATGCATACTAGGGACTTGTTACACCATTTCCAAGTTAAGTTTGACTACGGTTTAATCAAAACATAGAGGTAATTCCCTGAGTAACATTTGATTGGTTTTTATGAGTAAAAATCTATGCATAATAGATCCAAACTCATTTTGGTTAGCTTGAAGAGAGATATCTCTTGTTGTATATTAAAAAAATTACTTATCCTGGAATATAAATTTCTAAGGCTATGCAAGATTTTTTTCGTTTTGTCTTAATTTGACTTTGACTTTATCTACACATAATGTTTTTGTGAAATTTAATATAACATTTTAATTGATTTTAAGGTTACATAGGTATGCCTCCTTTAGATTCTTATTCAGTCATAATATTTTTAAGGATTTATTTTAATTGATTATGTAAATAATCAATAAGTACCAGTACGGTAACTTATGTATATCTCAACGCCTGTAATGGTTGGCAGGTACTTTTTTTATGTTAGATATGCGTTTATTTGACCACCATCTCACCTATCTCAAAGTGACGATGTAGTCTAAGATGGGGCATGAAGACCTAGAAGGTAGATGGCTTCTCCGGACCACATTACGAAACACGAAAAAATCGCTTCACGCACTGGCCCAGCCCGGAGGGTGGTGACAAGCCGCGGCCGAAGCCTACCACTAGAGACTGTTCTTAGCACCGCCCGGAGGTCACGTGTGAGGATAACACTTACAGACGTGAACAGAAAAAACCTCCAAAACTTTTGTACATAGTTTTATTGTGCAATAGAGAATTAAATAAAAGTAGTTACACTTATGTAACCCAAACGTGACATATTATTGTCGTATCAAGATTAGACTTAAGCGATCTAGTCATATTTGCTATCCAGTCAAATAGAGATGTGGTCGTCAAGCTCCTAAGCCATAGTTATCATGGCATTCGTTCTGATCTGAAGGAGCTGGAAGATGAAGAAATCTTAATATGTACATGCTATTTTAAAAGCATTTGATGACAGCGATCTCGAGGGAGCTTCTTCTTATCTTAATACATGGGTGTTTCCCTTGTAAAACAGATTTCCTACTGTTCCAAGGCTAACTTTACTCAGAGATGGTAAAACTGGCCCTGAGTCTTATAAATATACCCCCCAAAACTTGCCCCTGCCCCAAACTCTTAAGTATCAGAAAGTTCTCAAGTAAACAAGCTGATTATACTCATAGAAAATTCAAATTTCATTAAAAGCTGTCACGCCGCGCCGTCCGACGATGCTAATTAATTTAGAAGATTACTCCCAACTTTGTGTATTTCCAACACATTTAGAAGACTCTGCAAACTGCGCAGTTCTTTGGGGAATTCTAAAAGGTTTTAACAGCTCTGTGGCTTCCGGAGTGCACATCTAAAATTCCATTGTGATTCGTTTCGGAGACGGCCATCTTGATACAACATTTATAAAGGATTTTCTGTAGGAAATCGTTTCGAAATTTGCCCGGATTTATTTATAGAAATAATCATTATTATTTTGGAAATTGTAATGTCGGTATATCTTGATAATTATTTATTTTGTTATTTCAGAACGTAGCCTGACTTAAAGTTAGTTAGCTTAGGAATAAAAGTATTGTGAAACAACAAATCGCTGACGAATACTTTATAAACTAGAGGGAACTGTTTACGTGTACGTGTAAGATAGACTTGTGAAAATTTGACAGAGGCAACAAACTCGCCTTCGCCCTTCGCCCTGGGGCGCCGTGAGACCCCACTCAGAGGAAAATCAGTTAACAAAATAAGATTATTTTAAAATGATTTGTGTAATCTCGGGTCTCACTTTAAAGATAATTATGAATTACTCTTCGGATGTTTAGCAAAGAACAATACCAAAGAAAAAAATCTAAGAATAATGATTTGAAGTTGGATTTCGAAATCAGGATTTGAAATCTGTAATTATATTGGGGGAGACAAGGTTCATTGTAAACTATTATTTCTTTAAACAAAGAAATATGCAGTTAACATCAGGGATCGTCGACACAGCGCCCTCAGGACACCAAAGTGCTTCCGCATAAGAGGGGTAGCACTGGCTATGGACCGAGTTCAAGGGAGGAGATATTAGGTACTAGCAGCCCGACCCGGCTTCGCACGGATTTTCTCGCCGAATAACCTATCCTTAAAAAAAGAATTGGCCAAATTGGTCGAGGCGTTGTTAAGTTATGCGCTGACCCACATATTTTGCGATATTTTTTACATTATAGAAGATATCAGATGTCCGGTTCCCAGACACAAGCTAAGAGCTTACCACGGGGCTTTATGTTGTTGTGTGGACAATCCACTTGCAATATTAATTTATTTATTTTATTTTAACTAGAGATCTAGGACCGTAGCCTAACCAAGCAGCATCGAATTTTCCTGAACTGTACTTCCATGGAGTCCGTTGTCGGGTAATAAAAGAGGTGAGATATTTCTCAAGGCTGGCATACCGACCCTATTAACTGCGGGTCCAACCTTAAAAAGGTCGTGGACACAACACAAAATGGACAAACATGAAAGAGCGGACTCGTTCCTATTACTTTCCATATTTTGCATTCTCACAACAAGAATACCTCGTACCTGACATGCTGGCAGAGAAAATACGATTCCTTTTCTGTATAGTGACACTCTTTGCGCGAGATGTTTGCCTTCACCGTAAAACATGTACACTATTTAGGAATAGTGGTGCAGAGTACACGGAATGCTTGGGCAATGGACGATGCCCCGCTAGTGGGACGGTCTTGGTGAGTGAAAGCGGGAAAATCGGTTAAAGCGTATATGCATTTTTAATAAGAAAAGTCCAGAGGTGCGCCGCATGGTTTGAATCCACGACCTTCGGAACGAAAGTCCTCAGTCATTGTGCTCCTTTGCCAATACGGCTTCCAAGCCGGTTACAAACAAATATCATTAGAAATCAGTACATTTGAAATCGGTTATTTCTAAGTTTTTGGCTACAATATTGATTCTGAACTGTTCCTCTGCCAATTAAGAATCACAACTTTGTCATATCTATAAATATATTGAGTATATCAGATGGCTAGTACCCGTAATACAAGCTTAGAGCTTACCATAATATTTATCATATATTTATCACAGGGCTCGATCATAATATTTATTTATTGTTCATAGCTGAACTGACAGCAGGTGTCAGTTCTCGCTTCATAAACGTGGCGCCGGCCGCCGACTCGACAAAAGTCTTATGAATAACACAGCAGATGATTTTAACTGAAACTTTCAGCTTTCTGCTCAAAGTTGTGCGGTGGAAACTTTGAGACCACCCTGCGGTGCTATGTTTACGTGAAATTCAGTTTATAATACATCTTATGTTTCGGCGAGAAATAGGTTATTTAATCCTTTAAATATTGCATTGTTGAATAAATATCATCTAACACCCGAGATAATGCTGTTTAATCAATATTTATTTAAACTAAAAACCCACGGCGTTTTGTAGAATAGGCATGATGTATACATAGAAATAAGTATTTAGCATAATACTTATTTCTATTCTAATAGGCTTCCAGAAACACTGGACACCTATTTTTTTCTTTATCAATTTTATAAGAAAGTGCATAGATAAAGAGCATCTAAATTCTGCGGGCTTGTGACATTTTTTGAACATTTTACTTGACAGCATTACGTCACACGAAACTTCAATGCACTGTCGTCTTGATTTTTAGTTTGCAAGGAAAAAAGAAAAATACTGGTATAATTATATTAGGTAATCTAAATGACGGACTAATTATTATTTATTATTCATGTATTATTATTAATATTCATTATTTTTCTTCATATATTCATTGTTAATAGCAACCGTCTTACACCCGCAGCAGATTTATTACTTTGCTGTTAATTAATATTTACCTCTATTTTAACTAAAAGGTACGACTTTTTAGTAGATATTAATTTAAATTGTTTTGTTCTCTATGTGTTTTTTTAGTAATTGTTAAGTTTTAAGTTATTGTTAATTTTGATATTTGAAAGTTTTCGTGTGTTATTTAGGATCAATATGCGAAAACATAATAAATGGTTAGTAGCTATAAATTATAATATGTGTATTTAGTTATGGAATTATAACTGTTTGTTTTCCGAATAAAATAAAATAAATAAATAAATAATATTGCCTAAATTTCAGAGTATTAATTACCATCTAAATAATCACTCTCACTATCAACAAATCTAATTCCGACTTAGCAAAACTCGGTAAATACAAATAGAATATTGTGACTAGCATTATACATAATTGGCTTTGACAGATGACAGATGACAGAGCCCCTTTCTAAAGTCAGACGTAGCCCTAAGGGGTTCCAAGATCTCTAACAAAAGTACTAAAGCTTTAAGATGCAAATGACATCATTGAAGACAAGTTCCTTTTGAACTTAAGAACTTAGCGCAAATTGAAGTAAGTAATCTATTTACTCGAAAAGTTCCCAGTAATGTTTTTGACCAGTATAAGGCAGCTTTAACCGCGCTTCGATTATTTACAAAAAGAAATAAATATAATCTCTATATTATTTTCGTATCTTCACAGGTCCCCTTGTCCTTCCCAATAATCCTATCCATTCGAGGTTGTCTGTTAGAGCTCGCTCTTTAGCGATAAGACCGCCATTTGTCAAATAGTCTTAAGTGCTTAAGTACTGTTGTGCGTTTTTAATTATGTGTGCAATAAAGAATATTTATCTTATGTCACTTATGTAATATATACAAATTAATACAATAATTTAAAAAGCCGTGAAGCCGGCATGTTCTTAGAACTTTGAAAGACAAGTGACATTCACAAACCCGCACTTGGCCAGCGTGGTGAATTAAGGCCTAATCTCTCTCGTCAAGAGAGTAGTCCCTTTGTCCCAGCAGTGGGAACGTAAAAAGGGTGATGATGATGATCTAATATACAACCCTCGTATTTTCCCCCAAATGTTTCAATAACAGCTCTCCGTCACTACAACAAACTATAATAATAACCGTATTGTTGACAAAGTTCCTGGAAACAGCCTTGTTTTCTCCAAAAATGTCCGTGTGGCCGGCCCACGACCAATCAACGAAATATGATAACAACAACATTAATATCTGTTTAATTATATTTGCTAAAGCGAAACTGCGATTAATGTGAAGTCATCAGGAAGTTACCTACCATTGTTTACCTCATCCTCCATCCCAACTTCGACCTTAATACACAGCAATAAGGTCACAACTATTACCAAACAGAGTCAAATACCACAGAAATAAGCTTAAATAAAATTGGACTGTATTATGTAGAATACAAGAACAAGTTTCTTATGTAGTCGGTTCACGAAATTGTATTATTCTGGTCACGCGCGGTGCCAGTCGAGTGGCTCCACAGTATTTTGAGCATCAGCGATTCGTAATAAGGCATGTATTTCTCTGGTTTGCTGTTCCAAGGATAGAGCGATCGTTTGCAAATGTTCCTATTGAAGTAATTAGTATTGTATGGCTGGAGCGATATAAATACATGAATGGTGAAGGTAGATTTAGTGCCATTTGAATGGGTGCGCTTGGGTGAATAAGGGCCGTGTGTCGCTCTGCCTTGGAGTAACACCTTCGACAAAGGCCCTTTGTGTTGTTAGAACGAGCAAGGGGTTATTTATAACCTTATAATGGATATAACTTCATTATCAGCTGTGGCTTATGGAATGTGAAGGAAATTATTTATTTCGAATGGTGGATATGTTGTTACTGCTAGGTGGACTTGGTGAAGGCTGCGGGTTCGCGGTGGATGCAGGCCGCTTCCAACTTCAGCAGTGGACGTCCTACGGCTGATATGATGATGATGATGTTGTTCTAAAATCCGTAGATGAACGAGGCCAAATAGCAATGCGTATATTATTAAATAGCAGGGCGCGTGGTCATAGGTCAGTGAGTGATATAATTTAGTTTTAATTTTTTTAATTTAGTATTATGTATAACTAACTCAAGTAATAAGCTATCTATGTTTACTAACAAATTATGGATGGTAGATATCTGCAATAAAAATGTTTTTATTTATTTATTGGGTCCTATAACTTTTAGCAGAGAACCCTCGGATAGACAAGCGAAGTATTAAGATCTCCCCCAAAAAGATAAACAGATGACTTAGACAAAGTTGCGGGCTCTTGGTGGATGCAAATTGCAACTAAAATAATTGAATTCGCCTACAGAGCAGCACCATGTTCAGGAGTAGTCGACCTATGATGATGATGTTGATGAATCTATACCAATATTTTAGAGGTGAAGAGTTTGTTTGACTGTTTGTTTTGAAAGCGCTTATCTCAGGAGCTAGGTACGGGTCTGGGTCTTTCAATAATTATTTCACTGTTATATAACAGTGAAATAATTATTGATTTCCTTCATCGATTAATTGGCTATATAGCCAATTTATCGATGAAGGCTCGATCGATTGGCTACTTTTTACCGTTCCCGCGGGAAATCCATATAACACGGACAAAGCCGTGGAGTGAAAAACTAGTGCTATTAATATTTCATCATTACCAGCTCGAGCTGGTGGAATAGACATGGGAAATGTTGTCCGGATTGTATGACAAAAAGGATATATCTACAAGCTAAAAGTCATAAAAGTCATAATACTTTAAACAATAAAAAGTACCTATTTAACAAGACTTTACTGTATCGCAGCCCGTTCACTTAGTACCTATTATTAGTAATCTCGTCATACCGTAATCTGTAAAAATATTTTTGCTACATCCGTGAAGACGTTTTTGTAAGTTACTTACTGTACTAGTAGTGCCCTACGGTTTTACCAGCGTTTTAATGGATTTTACCGCGGAATTTCATTTTCCCGCAGTATAAAGTAGTGTCCTTTTTCAGGCTCTAAAGAATCTATGTAGGTAACAAATTTTATTTATATCGGTTCTCTACTTTTTGCGTGAAAGAAGTCAAAGTAATAACGTGATGAGGACTTTCGTCTTAGGGCACAGATGTATTTAAGGCCCAATTTCGCCATTTTATGCTACAAAACGAGTTTTATTGAACCAAAATCAACCATTGAAAATGACACTTTAGCCCAAATTTAACCATTTTATGTTACAAATCGTAATGTCAATTTGATCTCAGTTAGGCGCTAAAACGATATGAAGGCCACCTTGTTTCGAAGCTTTAGGCATTTTACTCGCCCAGTCGACTTGCATCCGCCTTACGCGGGAGCCGACTTGATATGAACTCCGGCCACTTTTGTCGGCGGGCAAGAACGCCACAGTATATTGATTATTTTATTGACTATATTCCCTTAGTATATTCTTTTATTACTGTAAACATAATTACTCTTACTAAACCCCCGACCAAAAAAGAGGGGTGTTATAAGTTTGACGTGTCTGCCTGTCTGTCTGTTCCATCATAGCTGATGGATGGAGCGATTTCAAATTTAGTTTTTTTTGTATGAAAGGTGAGTTTGGCCCGGGTGTTCTTAGACATGTTTCATTAAAATCGGTTGAGCCGTTTAAAAGTTATGGGGGTGAGAGTGGGGAAGGAAAACAGAAAATCTTCAAATATACTAGTGTGGGGTATCAAATGAAAGCGCATCGCGTCCACATTACATAATATTATGTTGTTTACATTAAAGGAAATGAAGGCATTGAAATCGGGGGTTTTCCTTAAATTTTAAATTTAGATTTATTGAATAAGTGAGGTGATAATGATTATACATCAATATAATAACATATTGGTATTGTTTGTTTAATTGTGGAAGTATCTGTTATTAACTATCATTAGTATGTATATTAAATTACTTTCCTCTGTGGCTAAGAAGTGCAATAGCAGTTAGATTAGCTATAAACAATCAGGTTAGTATACGTAATAAGTATTTACTCGTATTGTACTTACGCGTTCTGGTCGTCGGTACATTCATTCGACGTGAAAGTACCTTCTTTGGTACAAGATCTCATTGCACTGAAATAAGTGGAAAAAATACATTACATTTCATTTGAACAAATATTGGTAATAAAAGTAACAAATACCGTGATATCTGCCTAATAATCTTCCTAAAATGACAGAATTACCTTAGTACCTATTAAGTATTATAAAAAATAATATAATAATAATAATAAATCATTTATTTCAGGCATCTAAGGCCCATGCCTTATAGACTAACATACAATATATAACTATAAATCTTATAAACTAAACTAAAGTGATCAGCATCATGGATCATCTGTTACGGCGGTGTTAAGGCGGCCTCTAGACCTACAATAACATTGTACAATACTTTTATTGTACAATAAGATTGAAAGGCGCTTTGATCCAAACGACCAATTATATTGCACAACAATACGAACAGCACAATGTTTTCGCGCTCAGTCGGAGAATAGTATTGATCCCGTGTGCACCGTGCGAAAAACATGGTGCAATAAAAATTAAACTCGCTCAAACTTTCGGCCAATCATTGTGCAATCTTCAATATTAACCCTAAACGGTCAATTAAATTGCACAATTCGCAATATTGTGCAATATAATTGACCGTTTAGAGGCCGCCTTAGAGCGTAGGCGACCAATGAACCTATTTGAATTAATGAATATGGTTATACTGATATTGGTAGACTGTGTCCCGTATCTCCTTTCAAACGTTTCTATAGTTTATCTTCTTCTTTAATATATATAAATCTCGTGTCACAATGTTTGTCCTCAATGGACTCCTAAACCACTTAACCGATTATAATAAAATTCGCACATCATGTGCAGTTCGATCCAACTTGAGAGATAGGATAGTTTAAATCTCAAATTATAGTCGCAATTTTAATTTATTGCTAATTATTTGTCTGTTATTATTTGACAGTCACAATTATCTGTTAACTCCAAATGATTCTAACCAGTTGTCGATACCTTTCGACTGGGTTGAGTAAGTAATCAATAGATGGCGCTGCTATGGTAAATTTACGAACGTGTCATATAATATGCTACATTTTAACAGTATAATTACCACGTGTTGTTGACGCTATAAAATTAATTAAATGTATTTTGTAGTGAACGAAAAAATACCGTATAATTCAATTATTTCCACATTTTTATATAAAAATGAATCGCAACATGTGTTGCTAAGCGTATAACCACAGATTAGATACTATCATCTAATCTGTGGTATAACTCAACTTTTTTTTAAATGTTCGTTGGAGTTCAAGGATGGTTTTTACGGCGAGAAAAATACGAATAAATTCCGAGAAAATTTTATTCCCGTGCGACGCCGGGGCGGGCCGCTAGTAATTCCATATTTCTTTCCGTACATATACTGCTTTAACTATACTGTGGTTAAACCTAACCTTCAAACTAAGTATATTAAGTAACGTAAGGAGTAAAGTAGGTAATATTTTAGGAGAACAAACATTATAGGTTCCTACTTAATAAATAAGATAATACATAATAAGAAATGAATAAACAAGTACGTGCAAGTACTGTACTTACTTAGCATATCTTTGTAATGCGTTCGTTCTGTTTGTCTTTGATATAGCTAGTAGTGACTTTTTTCGTTTATTGCGTTTGTTAGCCATAGTTCCGACTTGGCCAGATCAATTTTAGTTTATTTTCGTAAATCACTGCACGTCGCACGTCGCGCGTCGGGCGGGAAGAGCACTGGCACAGGTCCGTCGTCGTTAAGCGCCACCGCGCGACTGACGAAGCCCGCGGGCGCGGGCGTCGCGCCGCTCGCGGGTTTGTAGGTATTTAGGCATAATTAATAGGAAAATAACGCTACAACACGCACCTCAGCGATTTGTACTAGAAAAATGATTTATCTATAGATTGGTGTAAATATAAGGTAAATATAAGGTCAATAAATGTATTATTTTAGGCACAGTATTGAAAATGTTTTTTAAAAAGCGGCAACTTTGGTATTTTTTTCTATTGAGCTAAGTTCATCTTATTGTGTAAATGTAAGCGAATTGTACTCTGTAAGATCCTCAACTGAAACATGTATTTTTTTTCAGAATTCTACGTTAATTTTTGACTGATTCATACTGATTTTAAAAACAGCATTGTTGGTATAAGAAGCCCTGATGTTTATAGCCAATAGTGAAATCGATGCTGAGTCTCTTGACATACTACATCTAGTGACATCCTACAAATTTCTCCTACTTTTTCGATACACGAGTAAGCCCGAAGACAAACGCTAATGAAACAGACACGGCTATTTAATTAACAGCGGACCGCCCACACGCGACTAAACAACATAACCACATAAATATGACATAATGATTACATAATTACCCATGCTGTAAACAAACAAGTTCTTCAATTACTTTATGCCTTTGTCATTGAGAAACTAATTAATAGGAGTTCATTAGGAAATTGCTTATATTTATTAAACAGTACCTAATATATTAGTTATTTGTTTTTATAATATACTAGCTGGCCCCAGCAAACGTTGTTTTTAAAATGAAAAATAGATAGTAGCCGATTCTCAGACCTACTGAATATGCAAATAAAATTTAGGAGGACTACGGTAACTAACATTGTGACATGGAAATGTTATATATTAAGTTTAGTATAGTTTATTGTTGGTACATCAAACCACTTGAAGTTTTGATCTATACATTTTACGTTTTTACCAGAATCAGAACTTACGTTTCTTTGAAAACATATTAATAGTAATAGTCATAATAGTCATAATAGTCATTTATTGAAAATATAAAAATTATAAGTCACAATATGGTTTTTAACGTGGTTTCCCAATGAAATATTTGAATTTTTTATATATATAATATTATTTTATATATATTTTTTATTTATTATATATAAATATTATGAAGGTTTTTGTAGGGTTCCGTACCCAAAGGGTAAAACAGGTCCCTGTGGCTGAAACTTCGCAGTCTGTCTGTACGTATTTCTATTGCCGCTATAACAAGCTAATACTAAAAACACACAACAAATAAATGCTTAAGTGGGTTCCCATACAACATAATTATTTGATTTTTATAAAGTTAGGCGACCATGCTGCATGGGTGGGTGAACGCTCAAATTGCATCTTTTTGCACTGTAATAAAGTTTTTATACCTTACTAGCTGTGCCCTGCGGTGCTACCCGCGTTATAATGGATGAAGTACTCTTAACCAACAACATATTTATTTGAATAAAGATTAATATTATTATGTTGATACAACTTAAACAAATTATTTCGACCAAATTAGGTACCATAAAAACGGTTTTTGTGAGTTAATCTTAAAAGATAGACATATACTATTGCTGACTGTTTTTTAGATCAATAAAAGAGCTATTATTCTTTAATACATATTTTTTGTGTATCTTGAACCGTTTTCACGGCGCACGCAACGGAAGGCTTCAAAGATAAACAATTTCTCCCGTTTTTTACACATTTACCACTATATCTTTGCTCCTATTGGTCATAGCGTGATGTTATATAGCCTATAGCCTTCCTCGATAACTGGACTATCCAACACAAAAAGAATTATTCAATTCGAACCAGTAGTTTCGGAGATTAGCGAGTTCAAACAAACAAACAAACAAACAAACAAACAAACAAACAAACAAACTCTTCAGCTTTATATATTAGTATAGATTTTTGTTTTTATTGCGATTGCAGTGTGTAAAATTAAATACCTATCTCTGTTATTGTGCTTATATTGACCTATATTAATTTTATTGTGACTAATATAGTATAAGTTAATTGTTACTAATATGATATGGACCTCATCTTAATGTAATTGTTAATTTGTAATGTTGTCCGAAATAAATGAATTTTATTTATTTTATTGCGAAATGTGCATAAACTGTATACGGTACCCTAGGTGTAGTATGAGTCGATCTCGTTCATATAACATTTATTTTAAATTATAACTTATCGCTCCTTTCTTATAAATACTATAAAAAAGTACTTGTTTTACAAATATATTATTTACAAACTTCTGAAACTATCATGGTTATCAATACCTACTATTTAGATTTATAACTGGATTTTTACCATGATCGATGATGAAAATCTTGTGATGCATCTACTCGTTATAAAAGAGTGAGAAAGAGGGTAGATCGATTTGTCTGGCAATAAAACTGTTGCTCCAATCGCTGCAGCTTCAGTTCATACAATGATCATGGCGCATATCGAGCCGTTACCGCCAAATTATCGTAAGCGACATTTTTGTCAAAAACCGTTTTTTATCGACACTAGTATTTCATACCGTAACGGACCCATCCCTGTTGGTGTTACCCGCCAAAAAAAAACCGTTACAAAGTTATAGCAAGTGCTAAAATTATCGTGAATACACATTTTTTTCTAAAACTTAACGTAAGCGACACATGCATTTTATCGCAAGCGACTATTTCTCACAAAAACTACATTTATCTTTTTTAGGCACATGAAATCCAATATTAAAATATGTTTTGAAAATTTTCTGAAATACTCTTTTTGATAACATGAATGATTCTAGATTATTTTCATTCAAATGATCTGAGAACAAATCACTAAATATAAAAAACACATGCTGGATAAAGAAAAATGATAGAAACTCCTTAGGCGTGAGCTTTGATTTAGAAAAAGTCCTGAATACGGCACATGTTAAGAGTGTGACCTTTTATTACTCAAGAAAATGTGCATATTACAATGAAAGTATCTATGAAAGTGGCACAAGGAATGGATATTGTTATGTGCGGTGTGAAGGCTAGGGAAAAAGAGGCTGTAATTAAATAGTTACAGTTCTTTTTAAGTATTCGAATACCTATGTTAGATCAAAAAGGTAGGTACCCATGCTGTCGTCTATCTATATTCTGACAGTTGTGCTGGGCAAAATTGAAATCGTGCAATGATATCCACGTTGATTTATTTCTTGAAAACTGCGAAACCGATTACTGAAATGCATGCAACGAAATGCAACGAACAAAACTTTCAATGGTGCTGTGTATAGAGTCAACAGGCATCATGGTGTGTCCAGGTAAAAGATAAGTAAGGGTTACTTATCTTTTACTGAAAACAAAACTTTTGAAAGTTTTGTTCGTAATAGAACAATATGGGCTCCATCTGAGTGGCTGACTATGATTACTAATGCCCGATCTAACCTTATTAGCCACGTTGTAAATGTTTTAAATTATGGGGACTTCATGGATTGGAAGCCCTATTCACAAGCTTTATTGCCAGCCAAATTCAAATTAAATTTTAATAAGTTGAGAGTGGTGCATTTTCACAAAAATAATCATGTTGTTTTATTTAAATATAGATTTTCCGAAAATTTACTATACTTATTGACTTAAAATGGACTTCGTCATTAGATCAAGAGCAAACAATGCTACTGTACAACTCACACCCTTATACGACAACGAGCTCAGTATTTCAGCAGCTAAATACAAAGATCTAAAGGAGCTGTGTAACAAAAATGTAATACCAAACAGATACCATGAAGAATACTTATCTAAGAGGCATAATGAAACCATACGTGACACTTTAGCTGAAACGGACGAAAATAACTCAAATACGGAGAATTGAAGTACCTAGTTTACTTGTATAATCTGCTTGATCTCACTATCCTAAATGTTTTACACAAATAACTACATTTTTAATAATACATAATATTATTTTGATTAAAAACCACGGTGTTAATTGATTTGTATGTACAAGAAGAAATTTCTCATTTCATTTTATAATCTTAGTAATAAGTAAAAGTTAATTAGATCTCATTATTTGTAACGATTACTATGAATAAATAATTTTTGATCAGTGGATAATTTTAAATTTTATGCAGAAAAAATTAAGACACATCCGTAACCTTCGCGCACAGGATTAAGAAATTAAAAAATAATTTAACCTGCAAAGTGAGGTTAATTAAGGTAAATTTTTAATAAGTGATACTTATTAAAAATCATTAAAATTAGTGGATATTTCATTCAAAAACCCTTTAAAATGTATATTTTTTTAACAATTATAATTTCTTGGTCATAGTAATTTTGATAGGTAATGTTATCGTAAACGCCCGAATATCTATAGAATGTGACAGCAAAAATATTGTATGCGCCATAAATGGCATAAATACTTATTATTTTTGTTTTATTTTGAGTCATATATATAAATCTCCAAAAATCATTAACATATGTAATTTTTCTTGTTATTAGCACACCTCTGCTTAAAAATATTTAAAAAAAACCTTCTGTAAAATTTGGTTTTTGTCGGTTGCGCTAAAATGGCGGTAAAGGCTCGATATAGCTGTGCCAAAATTTCGGGAAACTCAAAAGACAATCAATCATGGTAAATATCCCGTTATAAATCTAAATAGTATATTTTAAACAGCTCTCATTAGACTTATTTCTTTTTACGCGAAGTTTTTAAATCTTATTTGCGACAATTAAGTAACAAACCAGTCATAACTAACAACTGCCCAGTAAGGAACGCCCAGGATGACTGGTAGAGAATGCATTAAGTCCTCCTCTGTACATTGTTTTTTGTGCACAAAGTAAATAAATAAATAAATAAACAAACATAAAACCTCGTCGCATAAAGATCTCCTTTTTGGAAGTCGGTCTAAATGATACTACGAGTGAAATAATAGACTTCTGTAGGTAATTTTATCTAATTTCATCGTAATAATATAAACAGGAACACACATGTTCAATCAATTTGTCCTTGGCGAGCCGCGGTTCAATTATGTGTCATTGTGTTAGTATCAATAATATTTTGAATAACAAACATGGTATTATTAATACTTATAGATAATTTTTAGGGAAGAAGAATGTCCTTGATTTTTCGCCTTGAAAAATGTATGTCCGCTTTAAACACGTGCTTTGAAGAATGCAAACATCGTGAGGAAACCGGCATGATCGTTTGCACGATATGTGACATTCATCGACCCGCACTTGGCCAAAGTGGTAAATGTGAGGAAACCGGCATGTTCTGAGAACTTTGAAGAGTTTGAAGGTCATGTGAAATTCACAAACCCGCACTTAGCCCGAGTGGGAAATAAGGCCTAATCTCTCTCGTCAAGAGAGAAGTCCCTGAGTCCCAGCTGTGGGAACGTAAATAGGATGCTATTTTTTTTTTAAGGTAAGAAGAATAAATCATATTCTTTATTGTAACAACTTAGTTATTAGTGCGTATGTAATTAATACTTTAGGCACAATTATGTAGTTATAAAAAGTTATGTTTTTTATGTAATGATTTAACCGTCTAATACAAAAAAGAAGGATGTTATCCATGCAAGGTGCATTATATGTTTGTAATATAAAAGTAGCTGTACCCTTGTTCTTATAGAATTTCCCGCAAAATGACATAAGTACTTTTTTCACGCGGTAAAAAGAAGCGGGCTCTAGATAATCTGTGTAACGAGTTACAATTAAATACGTGAAAGCCGTACAGACAGACAGAGTTACTTTTGCATTTATTGTATTAGTATGTACCTATGATAATAATAACCCATAAGTCCCATAACTTTAAAAATTCTTTATTTATTTCTTATAAATTCACAAATTCTTTATTGTACACAAAAAGGATACATTAAGGTTTAGTAACAATGGTCACCTATAAATAAGAATTCCAAAATTGTAATAACTACAAATTGTAATAAATGATAAAGCTGTGTTGTTCTATTCGCTTCTCAACTCAGTATAAAACATTGAAGCGAACTGTCAAGACAATGTTATTTCCTTGATATTTGTTATTTAAGCAATTTAGTTTTATTAATTTTAAGTTGACCTGTCCATGTAGGCTATGTGCTTCTAAGGAAATAAACGTTTTGACTTTGACATTGACATGTACAAAGGCGAGCTTAACCCTATAAGAGTTTTCTTACAGCAAACCTGTGGTGATAAAGAAATTTGAAACAAGAAAAACTTTATTTTACATAAACGGATGTTGACTGAAAGCTGGTGCTTAAAAATTTTAAGAATGGAATTTATAATAGTTATTAAGTTATTTTCCAACACAACGCACACAATTATCTTAATAATACGTTTTTGCCTTAAATATCCATCTTAACATAAACCACAGATTAACACGAGTAGAAACAATATCATACAATTATAAAATTTAATGTTCTCGATGCTTTAATCCCATAATTCATAATAATTATCATATCATTAAACAATTAAGCTTAACATCCTTGACGCGACCACAAAGAAGGATTATATTGAGACTAAAATTAGATATGTTCGAACAGACAGACCGGCTGTTTGTTGCATAACGCCACGTGCGGCCTTGGCATAGACTCATATGTCTATGTATTATGTCGAACACGTGGAGATAACGTCTATATACTTACCACATAAGGCACTTATTGTTATCCCAGTATGTAGTCATGTTTGGACAAACTGAAGGACACTATTATATGTATCTATTTACCTATGTATGTTGAAGCCCAGATTTTGTAATCTGTGGTTTAAGTAAATAAGAAGTGTTTGTAGTGTAATATGTTTTTTTATGGTTAAGTAAATAGAGCTTGTTTTGACCTTAGTCTATAATGGTACAGTTTTTTTTCTATCCTAGATAAGCCTACATTTGATCACAATCCAACCTGATGTAAAGTGACGATTGTGGTCTAGATGGCTTCTCCGGGCCACATTACGAAACACGAAAAAATCGCTTCACGCATTGGCCCAGCCCGGAGGGTGGTGACAAGCCGCGGCCGAAGCCTACCACCAGAGACTGTTCTTATGTCAGCGTCAAATTGATATATTAAGTGTCTTGAGTAGTCAAAATAATAAATTGTTCAAAATGATCAGTGCAAATAATGCTACAGCAGCAGGGAGCGAATTCTAAACCTTCGCAGTGCGATTGTAGTTGGATAAGGACATACGCGGTACAATTAAGTGGTTATTCGTTATTCGACAATTTATATAACCTAATTACGAAATCCCATTACGAAATCTTAATAACCAACAATAAAATTAATGTACATACTGAAATAAAAACACATGTCTAAGCAGTAAAATCGTTGTAAAACCTCACATTAATTTCAAAGGGCTTCAAGATTAATTATTCATACATTTCAATTCCACTTAAATATCTTGATATATTTGACAAAAAGTCTCGCAAAAAAATGATTGCGCTAGCAAAAAATGCGCGAACCGGTTTTTGGCACAAAAAGTGGTCGAAAAATCAGCTACGGCCGCTGCGTGCGCGCTGGCACCGGCCGCTCACTGACGCATGATCTCATACTAGACTTGTTGATACCAAGTACCAAGTCACCTCGCATTAAACCGACTGAAAAAATGGTGGTTTAAGTCTTCGTTACTAGGTCTATATTATTTATAGAAAGAAATGTTTAATTGTCTCAAATTTAATAAGAACAAAAAGTAGATAGTGCCTTAGAAAGCCAAGGAAATTTAGACATATCTTGCATAGCATGTCAAATTTCCTTATAATCTGTAAGTGAATTTCTAGCAAATAGCGATAAAAAAAATCTTCAAAAACGAACCTCAACTGATCTTTACAACCTTGTTTAAGTTATATTTACAAATTAATGTAAGTAATATTTTGGTATGTTTGACAAGAGTCTGATAACACTATACATTAGCGTTAGAGCCATTGTTATTGTGTATTTCATTTTTAATAAAGATTTTCATTTTATTTTCCTTTCTATTCGTTTATAACAAAAGATGGACAGCCAGACAGCCACAACACTAAAAACTTCGATATAACTTTTTAAATTATATTAATATACTAGCGGCCCGCCCCGGCGTCGCACGGGTATAAAATTTTCCCGGAAATTATTTGAATTTTTCACGCCGTAAAAACCATCCTATCTCTCAAGTTGGATCGAACTGCACATGGTGTGCGAATTTTATTATAATCGGTTAAGTGGTTTAGGAGTCCATTGAGGACAAACATTGTGACACGAGATTTATGTATTAATATATATAAAGGATGATCTTTGTGAATGATTTGTACCATCATGTTTTTATATTGCGTATGGAGCAAATAAATATTGGTCTATGTCTATGTTACATACCATGATTTGACGGTTTTTTGAGTTTTAAGTTGCAAGCGCTATGTTCGCGGCATAAACTCACCGTCAAATGATGGTATGGTACCCGTTAAGCTTACCCCGCATTGTGACCGAGACCAATGTCTTGCAGTGGAATTCCTACGGTCGAAACCAATGAAGATTACATTAGATAGTACCTTCTTAATCAGTAATTTAATAATTATTTAAAGTTCTAATATTTATAACAACGACGTGGCTCCATAGGCGAAGGTTAACCTGAGCCGCAAGTGGTTGCGGGTTCGATTATCGTTCCGACGAAAGTACTTATTAGGTACTTACATATTTGTTTACTGTGCGCTGTGCAATTACTCACTGACTCATGATCTCATACTGTTGCTAATTGATACCCGCAAGTCATCTACCATTTACCGACTGAAAAAATGTGGAAGATAATGACTGCCTCAGTGGCGAGGTGGCCGTGGGCCCGCTTGCGGCGCAAGAGGTAGCGGGTTCGATTCCCGCCGAGGGGTCAAGTGTTTGTATGTTCTGCAAGCACTTTCTCCTTGGTCTGGGTGTTAAATATGTATAATAAAAAATATCCATGCATGTATGTCTATTATATTAAGTATATCAGATGTCTAGTACCCGTAACACAAGCTAAGAGCTTACCACGGGTCTAGATGTTGTTGTGTGGATTGTCCGGAAATATTTAATTATTTATTTATAATGAAATATGGTAAAACTTTTATTCTGATAAAAATTGATAAAATATACATATATGTATGTGGCATGACATTATTTTGTAACCCTTTCTGTCGGTTTCTTTTCCAAGCACTGTTAGAATAAACATTTCCGTATCAAAATGTATCTAATCTTATGCATATAATACTTAAAATATGATCTACTATGTGTACCTACTCTAATATTATAGATGAAGAGTTTATTTACTTAGTTAAACTAGCACCTCGAACAACCAACCCGATTTAAAAAATACAAGCCATTTTAAAAGTTTCGAAAGTTTATTAAAACACGATTAACGAAGTTGCATAAGGAACTTCTTGTAGATACTGCATCATTAGTAGGTAGTAGATCTAATCATCAACTCGTGTCTCCGTCCACCGCAGACATCCTGGCAGTACGTAATACACAGGCTTAACACACAAGCACACAACACACACAATGTGCGCTACATAATGTATGAGCACAACACACTGTGATTAAGTTCACAGGCGACGCGATTATTGTTGATGGAAAGTGTTATACAGGATGGAAAAATCTAGGGCTCTGGAGTAAACTACGGACTGCTATAAATCTAGTTTAATAATAATAATAATAATAAGTGTTTTTATGCAAAATGATATAATAAGTTATATCATTTTGCATTAAAACATCACATAAATTTTGAAAAGAATCAAAATCGATTTCAAGTATTTTTGGAAATTCACTTGCTATACTCATGTGTAAACCAATATAACTTTTCATAGTGAAATGTAAATTATCATGATTTGTTTTAAAATATTTAGGCTTATAACGGGACACACTATGATTTCAAGAAATATGGGAAAACTCAAAAACTTTCAAATAAATCTAACATGATTGAAGATCGGTTTTTGAATTTTCCTATATTTTTATTTAATCAATTAGAATGGATCTAATTTTTAACAAATACGTTTTTCAAGTCTTCGGTAAAGGTAGACTGATTTTGACTTTCACTAGCAGAGAGCTGATGTTCTAACAGGTAACTTATGTGTATGTGTGTATAAATATTGTAGTATGATAACAAAACGCTACGCTTCTCACCGTACCTACCTCACGTGTACATAGGAGCAAGTACTAAACTATGTACACTCATACATAGATAAATAGGTATCGGTTACCCGACACGTGTAACGGCGGTACAACAACTCATTAATATTGATTAATTGCGATACTGTCGCTTTTCATCCGCTGTTTCATTGTTACATTAATTGTCTATAGTTAATTAGGTGGCTGATTCTATTAATCATTCATCACTAGCTTCGCGCCCGCACTTTTCGTAAAGGATTTTCAAATTAAGTGCCTACAGGCTTTCGAGAAGTATTCGGCCTTATAATTTTCGCATGGCCACATAGCACCTAAAACAAATAATGGCCACCTAGCACGTAGCACAGATAGTAGTTGGGGACGAAAAGTTCTCGACTGGAGGCCGCGGATCGGTAAGCGCAGCGTCAGAGAACCAACAATGAGATGGACATATGACTTGGTCAAAGTTGTTGGCTGTCGGCATGTATTTAGCGACCGATCGGAATATTTGGTCATCTTTGATCGGATAATCCAGCATTGGGCGTCTCATAGCTGAAATGATCATGATGAATTTTTGCTCTTAACCAACACGGCTAACCACCTCAACAAACTTCGTAGAAATGTACCCAAACAGAAGTTTTTATGAACGACTTCCTTTATTAAAACTAAATGTAAACTGAACGAGGAACTCATTCGAATGGTTAATTTAGACTTTTAACACTTTTAAATAGCATTACGTTATTCAGTGATGTTAAAAAAAATAACATCAGCTCTGAATACAATAGAACCACTACAAACTAGTATACACTATAGTATACACTAGTATTACACTGTCAATAAAAAAATTAGAACTCCAATTGTAATAACTACAAAATTTCAAAAACTGATAAAGCTGTGTTGTTCTATTCGCTTCTCAACTCAGTATAAACCATTGAAGCAAACTGACAGACAATGTTATTTCCATGATACATTTTCTTTAAAAAAATTAGCTTTTCTAATTTAATTTGACCTGTCCATGTATGTGCTTCTAAGGAAATAAACGTTTTGACGTTGACTTATATAATTACTAAGTTAAACGATACAGTTCCTTTTTAAAAGCGTCAAAATATTATGCCTATAGATAAACATTATAACATCATTTTAGTCGTTAAACGGTGAAAATAACGCTGGATAAACATCCGTAGCGGCCGTTAGCGGAACGTATCATCAAATATTTGGATATTGTAACGCGACGCTAATGTCGACGTGACAGAATATTTATTTAACGCCATAAAAACGTATCTATATGCATCGTAAACCAACCAGACACGAAACTAGTTTCCATAAATAGTAGCAGCAAAACACGGTGCGATTATGTAGGTGGGTGGCAATCGGTTTCAAGAAACTAGCTATTAAAGTTCGTTTGTAATTTACCATCATGGTAGTAGGTACTCATGTTTAATACAAATAAATATTTAAAATGCCTATTCTTAATAATTAAATCTAAATAGGACTTATAAAATGAGTAAAAGGCAAGTAATTACGTGGTTAAATAAAGAAATGTGTGTGAAAATAGCCCATTATTTTTGATAACTATGCACTGAATAACAAATGATACTGTTTTTTTTTTATTTCGGTTAAGAAGCGTTTGTATCTATAGTTATAACCATTGGCATACTTATTTAGACCTTATCTAAGGCATACATAAGATCTGTAAAAAAAACAGTTAAATTTTTAAATTATAAGATGTTTTAACTTTTTTTGGTTAAACAAACTCTTTAGAAGGGTTTAAAAATAGCAATCCAGATTTCCAGACATAGTCTTTACAAACAACCCGTTAAGTCTTTTCATTAGATGCATGTAATATAACTGTAATAAAAACTAATAAAACAACTTTTAAGTTTCAGTTTTTATGTTAAAGCCCGCAGGGAATTGGCCTGAAAAGAAATTGAAATCAGCAAGAAACCGCTCCAATACCAGGTTACTTAATCAGAGAGTTGTTATTTTTTGTTGTATAAAATGTACCGAAATACTGACGCCCACTGACTGTCAAAATTTAAATCAATTTAGTGTTATTACGTTACCAATTCAGTAAATAATAAATAATCTGTTATGATAATAACAGTAAGTTCCTAAATTAAGTTTATATTGGGCAGGCTAAAACCTATTTATCTCTGATGATCTTCAAAGAGGGCATGTTATGAGAAGCATCGAAAGTAATGTTACGAGAAGAGCGTTAGATATGAATGTGTATGGATATGTGGGAAGAGGGAGGCCAAAGAGAAGATGGATGGATGATGATGATCTTCAACGAGGAATTTTATCAGCTTTTTCTATGGCTGACTAGGTCATGACATAGAAAAAGCTAATCTAGTTGGTGGACGTCCTACTCTGCGTTTTCCGATTCGTGGTCTCCATTCCTGAACATTCTGGCCCCAGCGGCCTTCTGTTCTACGTGCTACATATCCTGCCCATTTCTACTTTAGTGAGCTAATTCGCTTGGCTATGTCGGTCACCCGCGTTCTTTTACAATCGATCAGGATAACCTTCAAATAAAACAGAAAGAATAAAAATTTCCCAATAACACTGACACAGTGATGATGATAAGATGGCCTAAATCACGTACCCTATAAAAAAAAGAATAAAAAGCTGTCATTGCTATAACTGTCAAGTCGTCAATAGACAGACTCGCGCACGTCGGCCCGTGCCTGCGATCGACCAGATACCTGCGTTTGCGCACGGGACCACACATAAACTCATACATACATGCAGCGTACAAAACCGTTGTTACGAAACGTTGTAGATTATAATGAAATTTGATGTGAAAATGATTTGATTACTATTCCACGAGAGAAATGCATATTAAATAAATAAATATTTCCGGACAAACCACACAACAACATCTAGCCACGTGGTAAGCTCTAAGCTTGTGATACAAAGGTTGTCTGTAAGAAATTGCTTTAAGCAATAAAAGCGCCCATTACGCATGCTAGGTTTAATTTTACTATTAATAATTTTGTATTTTTGTTTATTGGTGTGTGTAATCAAAAAATATATATCTTGTGTTACGGGTACTAGACATCTGATGTAGGTACTTAATATAATAGACATACGTGCGTCTCTTTTATAGATAAAATAAATCATGAGTAAGTATTGTGCAAAAGGTAAAACTATTTTTAATATATTGAAGAAAAATCAAAAACAGGTCCAACTAAAGATAATGTTATCTACCAACTCATGACTGCAATAACAAAATGTCATCCACAAATTGCGATGACGAGGAAAAACAGCTTTGTTTCATCAGCCGCGGTTAACAAAAATAGGCGTACAGAAATATATATATCATAGGCACCCGTTCCCACTGCTGGGACACAGGGACTTCTCTCTTGACGACAGATATTAGGCCTTAATTCACCACACTGGCCAAGTGCGGGGTGGCGAACGTCACATGTCCTTCAAACTCTTCAAAGTTTCCCGAAAATACTGGTAGCTATGTTTGCCTTCACCGTTAAAGTACGTGCTTAAAGCGCACATACATTTTTCAAGAAGAAAAATCCAGAGGTGCGTGGCGGGGTTTGAACCCACGACCTTCTGAATGAAAGTCAAGTGTGTTCCCACTAAGCCAACACGGCTTTTTACAGATTTATAAATATGTACATACATTATCAGGTAGCCAGTAGCATTCCCATAAATAAAACAACTGTAAATAACCATAAATATTAACAAACGTATTTTGAAAATCTTTTGATCATTCTTGCGCACAACGGATTTGGATATTTTCGTTGGATTCCCTCTGTGATCAATGTTTGTATTGGAAGTGTTGAGTGATTTAGATGTTTTAACGTGTTTCGATTTAAAATCCCTAGAGATTATGAAGATATTGAATGGAAATACAAAATATTTGTTTGTGTAAAACATTGCAAAGAAGACATAAGACAGGTTTAAAAGTATAAAGATTATGCATACACAAATGGGTCGCCACTTAGCTTGTTCTGACGCATATGATAGACATAACTAGTCCGTCTTAAAATACTGGACACCTATTTTTGACTCTAGACATCTAGTAAGAGAGTGCCAGGATATAAAGCATCAAAGTTTCGAAGTGTGGGGTTTTGACATATCAAATTTAGCAAGCTGAGAAAGCGTTACGTAACGTCACGCAAAACTTAATTAAATTTTCGATGCAAAAAAAAAATGTTTTTAATAAAATAAAAAAAGTTTTACAATCTTTTTAAATAACCTAAATGACGGACTCCTATTAAACTACATTTTATCTGTTGTGAATCTTTAATTTGGTGTAGATAGGGAAGTAGCGAAGAAGTGCTCTGCTATTTGCAGTCATGTAATATCCTCATTTGCCACTCTCATCATAATTTCAGCCTTGGGTTGCTTTTGGCTGGTTGCTCATTGATTTCCAAATTAATTAATTAAATAATTATTTCCGGACAATCCACACAACAACATCTAGCACCGTGATAAGCTCAATAAGCTTGTGTTACGGGTATAATGTGATATACAAAATTGATTTAATAACATTAACTGAAATATAACCTCGAACTGTTAAGGTATTACATAACCTTTATATCGTGTACTTTCAAGACCTCCTTGAAGTGTGTTATTATTTCTGAAATATTTTTCGTTCGCGTTCCTTTCTCCGAAAACGCTCCTATATCTGTATCTTACAACTTCATGTCAAGTATATTCGCAAACTCATTTTAAGATCTTTTCTGATATTCGTTTATTTTTCCACGTGGAGCCAATCCCGGCCCTCGATCTATAATAATGTAAAATTCTACTTTTCCGTGTTTCCACGAATAATTTCCCTCAAGTTGTTTATTCCCGGTGTAATTCCAGAGCTCGACCTTGTTTTTTTTTGTTTTAAGGATTAAGTGGATAACTTTGTAAGTCTTAATGTTGGAGAGTATCGTTAAAAAGTTTATTTTAGGGCAGAATGGACGGAATGAGTGAAAATTGTGGAACTGTTGGCACTTGAAGAAGAATTGAATTTTATGAGCTTAGAAACTGAACGGTGGTTTTATGGCGAAAAGTTTTTTTATTACAATACGGTACTTTATGTTGTAATGAGTATGGAAAAGTTTAAAACTAGTTACAATCGAAATTGAAAAATGATCTAATTTAAATAAATATTTCCGGACAATCCACACAACAACACCTAGGCCCGGTAGCTCTCAAGCTTGTGTTACGGGTACAAGACATCTGATATACTTAATTATGTATTAAACACCCAAACCAAAGAGAAAGTGATTGCAGATCATACAAACACTTGACCCCTCAGCGGGAATCGAACCCGCTACCTAGCGCCGCAAGCAACCCTCGCCCACCGCGCCACTGAGCCAGTCTATTTTAATAAAGCAAAGGTTGGGAATAAACTATCGCACTAGAACCATAATAGATCTACTGAGAACGAACCAGCAATAATAACTCCCATGAGATCCATTGAACACAAACTTCTAATGGGATAAGTTCCCACTAGATCCATCATGGAAAAACACTTTCCAGTAGATCCATCCAGCGAAACTAGATCTAATTAATAAAAAAAGTTCCATTACATCCATGATGAATCTGGACAATGGATCTGGACTTGGAACGAACCGGTATTCCTATGTTTTTGACCCAAAGGGCTGTATGAATAAATTCATGAAACAACTCTTAAATTCATGCCAAAGCCACTCTTAAGACATCTCTCTTGTAATAAATATAATTATCATTATATTTGTCGTCTCAATCCTTCCATACCTAACTCGCAGTACATCAACATTGTCATCGGAAGTGAAAAAATCTTTGAGCTTTATCTATTAAAAACTAGACACCTTTTATGATAGTGATCATGATTGTAACATCAAGAATACCAGACAGGGATACATTCCCATATTAGCTGCAGTAGGTACCTAAGTGTCGCGAATCTAGACTAGATAAGAGCCAAGGCCCGTGTTGACGTCGCAGCGAGACGGCGACGGGTCAGCGCCGGGCCGGGTCAGGGGTCCGACTTATCGCACGCGCCGATAACGAACACGCGACATTATCGCACCTAAACTGCATCTAGAACATACTATTATCATATATGTAGTTTTCAACATGTGTAATTGTTATAATTATTATGTTTGAGCAACGCTATAATAGAAATAAATAGATACATTAAGATAAGCAATTTATTGTATTAGATAAAGCCTGTAAAAACATTTGTAAGTTTTGGAAATAAATAAATAATGTAATATCCTACGTTTTTGGTTGAGACTAAAATTATAAATTTTTGTAGAAAAATAGAGAAGAGTCAAATAGCTTAGTAGTGAAATGTGGGATACGAACTCACACCTTCGATTATACCCATCGACGTGCTACGCAATTGCACCAAAACGCTGCAACGTCATAGTTTACATTTCAACTATTACAACTATAGCCTCGTACTAACGACATCTAGTAGAAAATCCGAGAGAGAGAGACTATTCGATGCGTTGGTATAATCGAAGGTGTGGGTTTGAGTTCCGCATCTCGCTACTAAGGCTAGTGGAAATAGTGTTTAAGCCACCTATAATGGTTCAGTTGACCCTTTCAACATGACCTCGGGATAGCAAGAAATATCTCATTATCTCACATTAGTCTCATTTTCCTTACACAAATATAGAAAATTGCTACTTATTTATTAATCATAAAATAACAGTGTTCTTCAAGGTACGTCATATTTTACAAGGTACGTCATTTTTAATTATTATCATAATTATATAGGTTATCAGTGGGAGGGCTGGTTTTTCCTCCAAAATAAGCGTCCCTTGTTTACCTTGTTACCTAGGTACTTACTTAAAGTATAACTTTTTAAATTATCATGGTTTTTAACAATACTATGATTTAAAACGGGTAACATACTTAAAGTACTTGAAAGTGAGTGTAATGCAGCATTTACTTGTTAAAAAACGAGCTGCCGGATGATTTGATACAGCCTACATTGTACAAACCAACGAACATATGGGTGTAACATTACGTTAAGCCGTCAATTCAGCAAAAAGATATGAATAACAGAGGCTTGTCAATCATTAAAATAAAGAGCAATACCTGTCAGTCAGTCTAAGACAGTTGTCAGACTTTTGACTTTACGTTGATAGCTCTATATTTTAACCTTTGGTTATTTAAACCGGAGATTGGAAAACAGCACGAACGGGTAAATGTTAAACCGAGTTAGCATTAACAGAGGGCCAAGCATTTGCTAACTGTTCTTTTAAAAATCTAATATTTTAGTAATCTGTAGTGGGTACCTAAGTGGATCGAACATACTAGGTAGGTAGGTTTTTCTCAGTTTTTTCAGTTTAATTAGCCAAAGAAAAAAACTCTTTCATACTTTTACTTCCGGTTCAGAACAAATTTGCTACTAATACATTAAAATGCCTTTGATTTTAGTACTATATTTAAATAGGCTACTTGTAAAAACTATAGGGGGCAGCACTCATGACACGGTAAAATATCAATTATTACAGTTGGAAACACCGTCGATGTGCAGGTTCCTTATAGACCCAAGTACAAAGTCAAAAGTCAAAACGTTTATTTCCTTAGAAGCACATAGCCTACATTACATAGTTGCCTATACAGTACATAAGTCATGTCTCTGTTTCAATGCGTAGTTTCCATAGACCTACTTTCGTGTATATTCAAAAATACAAAGCTAACAGTGCATTGTACTGCGCCGGCGCATAGAAAGGCAGATATGTGCTACAGATAAGTCTACAAATACACTGCTCCGTATAGTGCCCACACAGGTGCTCAAACTTTTATTTTTATCTTATATTTTTGTTACACAAACCAAACAAAGAAGCAATACAATAAGAAAATGAAAACTAAACCGAGAAAGCGTAATTGGCGGTCTTATTGCTCGCAGGCAATTTCTTCCAGAGAATAGTGGATGAAGAGAAAAATTACAAATACACAGAGATCTCGATTTCGGACGAAAGACATCTCGTACCAGTTTCACCTGCATCAGTCGAAGCCCGGGGACACTAGCTTCAAATATCAAGGAAAAACATTGTTTTGACAGTTCGTTTTATACTGAGTTGAGAAGCGAAAAGAACAACACAGCTTTATCAGATATTACAACTTTGGAGTTCTTATTTATAACGAACTGGTAACTATTATAAGATAAACATTTACAAAAAAAAAGCTAGCCTAACTAACCTTCGGTCTTCATGCCCAATCTTAGACCACATCTTCACTTTACGTCAGGTGAGATTGTGTTCAAATAAATGCTAATCTAGTATTAAAAAAACAAAAATATATTCTTTGTTACAAACTGGCTTTAACAGAAGGTAAAGTTTGAGAGTCGGTGGATGCGGCTGCAAAGGCCTCGTCTAACGGTAGGACCGGCTGTAAAGGGCACAGCGCTTTGTTTCGCTCGATCGAGGCGAACAAAGCCCTGCGAAGGTAACCATTATGTACCTCGTTAGGAAAACTCTGTTTATTTCATCAATTATTGAGAAGGCTTTATTTTTATGAGGAAGGAAATAAATAATTCCGGACTAATCACACAGCATCACCTAACCCTAAACTAAGCAGAGCTTGTACTATGGGTGTTAGGTGACTGATATACTACATAGATATATTTTATTGTAAATACATACATATGCATATGCTATTATACAAGCGAATTATCTCGCTAAAGTGGCAATGGGCAGGCCATGTAGCACGTAGAACAGATGGCCGTTGGGGCCGGAAAGTTCTCGAATGGAGACCAAGACTCGGCAAACACAGAGTAGGACATCCAACAACTAGATGGTCGGAAGACCTGGTGATGGTAGCGGGCTCGCGGTGGTTAACTATTAAATACAGTTTGCTATATCTCTTTGAAAGTTTGATCTTTAAAACAATAAACATTTCTTTAATAGATTTAGATCTATGTTTGGCCAGTCTCACCTGATGGTGAGTGCCCTTGAAGACCAAGGTAGGATCACATAGAGCTGGAAGGTACCTATTCACTCCTGTCTTGAAGACACTCAGGTTGTAGTAATTAGGAAATCTATACTAATATTATAAAGCTGAAGAGTTTGTTTGTTTGTTTGTTTGAACGCGCTAATCTCCGAAACTGCTGGTTCTAATTGAATAATTCTTTTTGTGTTGGATAGTCCAGTTATCGAGGAAGGCTATAGGCTATATAACATTACGCTACGACCAATAGGAGCAAAGATATAGTGGTAAATGTGTAAAAAACGGGAGAAATTATTTCATCTTTGAAGCCTTCCGTTGCGTGCGCCGTGAAACGGTTCAAGATACACAAAAAATATGTATTAAAGAATAATAGCTCTTTTAATGATCTAAAAAACAGTCCGCGATAGTATATGTCTATCTTTTAAGATTAACTCACAAAAACCGTTTTTATGGTACCTAATTTGGTCGAAATAATTTGTTTAAGTTGTATCAACATTATAATCTTTATTCAAATAAATATGTTGTTGGTTAAGAGTACTTCATCAATTATAACGCGGGTAGCACCGCAGGGCACAGCTAGTACAAAAATACGTAGATAGAGTGATTCTAGAGCATTTTTTATGTACTTTCTTTTACTGTGGGAAAATACGATATTACTGAGACAAAATCCACGAAACAGGCAACGCCGTGGGGAGTCGCTAGTCTGACATAATTTTAATGCCAATTTAAAAACTTTCGTATCTATGCTTAAGAAGGTATAGTTTCAACATAATTTGGCTATAAACTAATTACCGGTGTCAAGTGGCTCGCGTGCTGCTTTCTGCGCCGGCGCCGCCGTAGAAAGGTGGACCCGTCGCGTTAATAACAGTTACACAAGTTTGTAGCATCTTTACATGAATAGGCTCTAAGCAAGATTTGTTACAGCCTAATTGTACAAACCAACGCGTGCACCAATGAGTCTAACATGTCATCGAGCTATTCCGCGAGCAAGAGCGATGCGCGTACCTACATCCAACAATATTAAATGCCTCATGGAACCTCAGTGTTATAGGATAAGGTCAAAATCTTTAAAGAGTCTGTCTAAAATATCGTATCAAAGTCAAAGTCAAAACGTTTATTTCCTTAGAAGCACATAGCCTACATGGACAGGTCAACTTAAAATTAATAAATCTAAATTGCTTTAACAAAAAAATATCAAGGAAATAACATTGTCTTGACGTTTGTAGAGTTCGCTTCAATGTTTTATACTGAGTTGAGAAGTGAATAGCACACAGCTTTATCAGTTTTTACAATTTTGTGGTTATTACAATTTTGGAGTACTTATTTATAGATAACTATTAAACTATCGGTTTTTAATAATTCTAATAGCTACGAAAACCTGTATTATATTCAAATGCACTTCCTGCATTTGATTTTATGTTCTGCCTGCATATATAATTGCATAATTGTGCGATTGTGTAAAAAGTGTTGTAACTCTGTTTAATAATTATGATAGCCGTGTTGCCAAGCGATACCCTCTAACACAAGTACCTTCATACTTAAAAGAGGATTCTCCCCACTGAAATTGTTCTGCATTAAGTTACTGAAATAAACAATTTTGTTTTTATTAACTTACAGTATAGTTCTCTAAGTATCTAAGTAATCTATACACTCGCAAATAGCATATTTTTATTTGGCAGCATACTTTTACTCGTACTTATGGAAGTTATTTTGAATATGCCGAGTAATATGAATATTGCTTGTATTTCCGGTAGCGCATTCTTCCTGTGTAATAACATGGAAATTATGTTTACATTATCATACGACAATATTGTCTATATTTACGAAACACTCGTAAATTTGTAAAGGCAATGATGTAAGGGAACGTGTTTTCTTGTAACCGAAGGAATTTATATAAGAGGATGTTTTCTGAATCAACAATGAGCTTTAGAATATGTATAAAAATCATGACAATTCTTTGTATTTGTTATCTGCATCCATTTTTGATAATTTAACCGCCTATCCTAAGTTTAATTGTTACTGATTTTTATATTTTAGCTATTGTTTGTATTACATATATACATTCAAATATAAATATTTCATTAAATGCTGCGCTCATCTTTTCATAAGAATATATATCATGGTATAATAATGTTTATATTGATTCTGTTGGTGTAGCCTATTTTAATACATAAAAATAAAATAAAACTTCGAAGAAAAATCTATTTTTGTGCGAAAATCCTTATGCGAATCATAGCGTACTTGTACTTACCAAGCTTCAATAGTATAGTTCTTATAGTTATAGTACGGACAGGAAGACAGACATGACGAATCCATAAGTGTTCGGTTTCTTGCCATTGGCTATGGAGCCCCAAAAAGTGTAACTTCAACAACAAATCGCTTCAATAACCGCACTCCTCCCCGAGGGGTTATCTGCTCATTATGCACATAAATAATTATTCAAAACGTTCTATTATAATGAGGTTCTTTGTAAGAAGTTTGGTATTCACCTAAAAAGGTAGAAAATTTGCCAATTCCCTGCCCGGGGCGGCTCCCTGAGGAAGAAGACTTGTTACACTTCAATAAGGAAATTGTGTAAACTGCCGAGATAATAAAAACAAGTAAACTTTAAAACTTTGGTTTAAGATAACATTTTGGCTTGTTAGGCTGTAGCCCGACAGTTCAAAGAGCAGGTTAAACTGCTTTTGTTCTTTTATATAGATACTTTTATTTCAGACACATGTTTATTATTTAACAATAAAATTAAAAATTACTTAAATCTAATCTTATAATATATTTTTTTCACAGCAGAAAACTTAAAACTTTAAAATGAAGTTTCTTTTAGGCTCATAATAACCAAATTATTACTCTAATGAAAGTATACCCTACAAAATATACTCGTCTAATTAAGATACTCCTATTTTTTCTTGGTATTAAAAATAACTTAATAGTTTTTTTTAAAATTAACGTAACGTACAAAAATATAAACAATGAAATCTAAAGATAAGAATTAAAAAACTATATATTGAAGTGAACATTCTTAGGATGCAATATCTAACCAGCGTTTGTGATTTTAGCGCCATTTGGAATTTAGATTTCAAAATATTATGTTTATGCTTTTACCACTTTGATTTTAGTGAAAAAGATGTCATGAATTTTAGTAGTTAACACAATTACACACAATGCCTACTCGTATAAATCAATCTACCTATTGTTCAAGTTATCAGTGAAATGAATATGCCGATAATTAGATAAAATACTAACCTGCGAGTGGGCGGTAATGTACGCAATACAGTAACGACTGAATGCGTATAATCATCCAACAGTCATAGAGTCATAATAGGAAACCTGATAAAAGTATTATTAAGATCATCTATCAGAACAGACAGTGAAGTGTCAAACAATCGAGTTGATTTCGAGGTGGTAACAACCAAAGATAAAGTCAAAGTCAAAACATTTATTTCCTTAGAAGCACTGCGCATACATGGATAGGTCAGCTTAAAATTCATCATCATCATCATCATCACATCATATGAACGTTCCCACTGCTGGGACACAGGGGCTGCTCTCGTGGTGAGAGAGATTATGCCCTTAATTCACCACGCTGGCCAAGTGCAGCTTAAAATTAATAAAACTAAATTGTTTATACATAAGATAAGAAGTAGCGGTAGTCAAACTTGTTCTAAAAGATTCAGAATGAGGGTAGACCGTTTCCTTTGTCAAAAACTGTGTTGAAACTCGTAAATTGCAACAGCGTCCAGTGATTATATCATAAGAATTAATCCTTCTTTGAACCGGTTCGCTATTCTCACTTTAACCCATAGCGTTTGCCAAATAAGTTAGGCAACAAAAAATCCTACATTTCTTCACTTTTCGTATATCAATATTGTCATAATTCTAGATATAATAAACATAAAAACACTGTACTTTGTTCTATGATGTTGTTTGTAGCTTTATATAGATACTAGCTGTGCCCTGCGGTGCTACCCGCGTTATAATGGATAAAGTACTGTTAACCAACAACATAATTTATTTGAATAAAGATTATTATGTTATTATGTTGATACAACTTAAACAAATTATTTCGACCAAATTCGGTACCATAAAAACGGTTTTTGTGAGTTAATCTTAAAAGATAGACATATACTATCGCGGATTGTTTTTTAGATCATCAAAAGAGCTATTATTCTTTAATACATATTTTTTGTGTATCTTGAACCGTTTTCACGGCGCACGCAACGGAAGGCTTCAAAGATGAACAATTTCTCCCGTTTTTTACACATTTACCACTATATCTTTGCTCCTATTGGTCGTAGCGTGATGTTATATAGCCTATAGCCTTCCTCGATAACTGGACTATCCAACACAAAAAGAATTATTCAATTCGAACCAGTAGTTTCGGAGATTAGCGCGTTCAAACAAACAAACAAACAAACAAACAATCAAACAAACAAACTCTTCAGCTTTATAATATTAGTATAGATTAATAGATATTAATATTTAATATAGATCTTCGACAAAGTTGTCATTATTGCAATAATGGGGTTTGAAGACAACCAATGACCCAGCACATTGGGCAAGGTTAATGAGCTATGGTCTAACCCCTTACATATTTTACGGAGAACTAAGTATTATTAGGTATTTACTATCCAAGATCATGTTCTTAGAATTTTCTCCAAGAACATGATTACTAACAAGAAAAATCTTCATCAACTATTACGAGCCAAGTTATAGAGAAATTGGCCAAACTTCCCCAGGAAAGTAACCTAATATACAACAGAATGAAATAAAAATCTGTTCCGCGGTACTTACACGTCCTCGTGCGGAGGGCCGGCCGGCGCTTACAACAGGCATTCTTCTGAGCAATTGGAAAAGTTGGAGCAGTTAGGCGATGGATCCTTTGATTTACGCGGAACTGTAGCCTGGTTGTTGTTTTAGGGCTTTTCCCCGGGCTACTGTGCATTCTGCTTGGCCCTGCTGCGGGGTAACTCTTGTTATACCGATAATACTTAGATACTCCAATTACCAATGAGGGAAACGAAAAAATATGGACTACTGCCTAGCACATCAAACGTTTTTTGACATACGTAACTCCTATAATATCATTTAATTTAAATAAATAAAATCGGGCCTGTTTTCCCATCTCTGAGTGAAATAAGACAATGGTTAAAATATAGAGCTATTTCACTCAATCACACATAATAAAGATATAGTTTTTGACGTACAAATAATAAAGCATTATTGTCATTTTCTACAATTTCTTAGTTTACTCGGATTGTGTGAAACAGGCAGTTAGGGCGATGCTTATAATTTACGAGTTTCATTTTACAAGTCCACTTATTTCCCTAAAAAGCTTAATCTAGAAGGAAATTGAAAATCCAGTATATTTATCTATGTATATTGACCGATATTGTTACTTGATATAGTGATTAACAATCTATCTTCTACATTAATATGTAATGTAAAACATTGCCACAATTCTAGGAAGCCGCCTTGCCCAGCTCGGCGATTATTAGAAGGGAAATTAGAAAATTATCTGCACTGCACTTAATCAATCTGGTATTAAGCAAACTCTCTACTCCTTGAGCGCTAAGAGTGTACTTCTCTGCTACTTCTCTGGCACCCTCTCAAAAACTGATAGGGGTCAACGAGCCCGTGGGATGAATTTTCTTGGGGTCGAGTTGCCCACAGGATGGATTAGGTAAATCTCCAATTTCTAACAATTTACTCTTAATTAACGTACTCGATTGATGATACGTATTCTCAAACATTACGAACCTTATTATTTAGATTTCTGATAACATTTCACAGTGTGAACGGAGGCACAGTATCCCAAAAACGGATGCATAAACAATACCTACTTAAATAAATAAATAAATAATTGTTGTTTCGCAGTCAAATTAGAATAAAACTGTCAAATAAGCTTTCGAATTTTATAAAAGCAAAAACCATGATAACATCTGCCAAACTTCGAGTACGCTTACGAATAATACAAATACTCGCTGGGTTCTTCGCTTTTGGTGCTTTTGAGCCCTAGCTAGACTTTCAAAGAGGCCCAAAATGGGTTAGGTATATCTCAACTGTTGCTGATTTTATCTTTATCGCGCAATTTTGATAAGGCAATATAAGGAACCGAGTAATAAAAGGAAAACTGGGTGTTTGAAGGTAAATTATCCATAACGAGATTGTTTATTTACGTATTTCATAATTTGAACCGCTTGGCCAACTATACAGGTTATGATAAAAATCATACATAACTAATAAAGATAAATTACAATGATAATTTCATTAAGTCAATGAGTTATAATCTAAATTTAAAAATAATTTTAGTTTCCTTAAAAGCAAAAAATCTATTTTGTAATGAGTACGTGATGAGCTTCCATTTGAGACCCCACTCGAGTATATTTGCAGATACGGTTTTCCTTCCCCACTTTTACCCTCAGAACTTTTAAACGGGTCAACCGATTTTCATAAACTTGTCTAAGAACACTCGCGCGAAACTCACCTTTCATACAAAAAAAACTAAATTGAAATCGCTCCATCCGTTTGGGAGCTATGATGTCCCAGACAGACAAGTCAAACTACTAACACCCTCATTTTTGTCAGGGGTAAAGCTTTAAATAATTGAATAGAAACTGTTGTCTTATTTCATTATTTGATTCCTTATAGTGCCACACCATACGCCGCCGAGTCCACACCAGCCGGGCGACTGATAAACGAGTGGTTTTATCAAAATTGCGTGATTAAGATAAGTGCAGCAAAAATCTAGATATACCGCTTTCTGCCGGTTAAGTGCTGCTAAGCTGCACTGCAAGTTTGTGCTAAGTGTGCTTACTTATGATTACAGCTGCAAACCTACACTTATATCGCACTATCATCATTCAGGTAAAACGATCATACACTTCATCATTATCACCATTTTAACGTCAACTAACGCAAGGACATGCTCCTTGCCTTAGTTGACCGCCGCCGCCGCGCGAGCCGAATGATCAGGCCAAGAATTTTAATCCAATTAAATAAATAAATCCATTATTATTTCCGGACAATCCACACAACAACATCTAGCCCCGTGGTAAGCTCTAATCTTGTGTTAGGGTACTTAGACATCTGATATACCATATCATAGATATTTTTACCGTAGAAATAAAACACCCAGACCAAGGAGAAAAGTGCTTGCAGAACATACAAACACTTGACTAAGCGAGAATTGAACCCGCTACCTTGCGCCGCAAGCGGACCCTCGCCCAATGCGCCACTGAGGTCGTCGATTTATTGATAAAATCCGATAACTTAAGATCTTGAAAGAGTTTGATTGTTTGCACACAATCATCTGAGGAACCATTGGACAGTTTCTATAATTACGTACAACCCATATATTAGGGTTTTAATAGGCTTTTCATCATCATCATCATCATATTATTATCAGCCGTAGGCCGTCGAATGCTGATCACAAGCCTCCCTCAAAGGGTTAAGACTATAGGCTAAACAAAAGACCTTTACCTACAATACCTTTAACCCATCAAACAATAACAAAAATGCGCAAACATCTAGTCATTAATATCCATCAAATATCCCGCATATAATAACCACATTCCCATCTTTCATAACAAGGCTGAGCATCCCGCATATCCCATACGCACGACGTCACGCCGCTACGTGCCGCAGACGCGTGCGTCGTAAAAACAAACGCCTGGATCATTTACCTACCGCTTAGGGTTCCGCAGGCAAACAAATAAGCCACGTACACCTTCGATATAACACCTCGTTACTGAGGTTACTGCTTCCTGAAACAAGGCTACACGTATAGGGGGAAGATATATTTGACAGATATAGAGGGAGTAATAGTTAAAACAAAGCATTGAAATATAAATAAATTAATTAAATTTTTATGTCTGTATTATTTTTTTCATTAGATGCTTTGATGATTTGATGATATAGAATACATACTTGTTTCCATTATATGTTATAGTTTTATTTTACACTAGCGGCCCGCCCCGGCGTCGCACGGGTAAAAAATGTTCCGGCAATTTTTCCTTATTTGCTCACCGTTCAGACCTACCCTGGACTACGACAAACATTTTAAAACCAAAATCAGCTCAATCGGCCCAGCCATTCTCGAGTTTTAATCAGACTAACGAACAACAATTCATTTTTATTTATAAAGATAAGTCTTTATATAAAAAAAACTGTACCTACATCGTTCAACATGATTGTCAGTAAAATTTTAGGAGGACCAGCGCCATAACAAGTACAAACGGTCGTTAGAGCAAATACTGAGTGACGTCTTCTTTGGTACCACTCCTGTTTACTTGTTGTTTTCTACAGTAGTTTGTTTGGCAATCTCCGATTACACTATTCTTTATTTCAAACATAGAGCAATCTCGGTCAGTCTGTCACTGAGAGTTGTTAGTTCCCTTAATAGATCTATCTATATTTTCACCATTGATAAATTTAATTATGAAATCGTGAAGCAGGCTTTCAGGTTCCCTTAGCGACAAAACATTAGGCGCTTTTTAATTAAACTGTTCACAAATTTTACACTAATAACCACTTGAACGTCCAGTGGTACTGTAGTGCCACAAAACTTTATGCCGACTAACGTCCATGGTACTAGAGTGCCACACGAGTTTTTGGTTTTTTTATTTCGGATTTTCTTTATTTTCTAATAAGACAAGTTGCTAGTGTCAATGTCAGTTTGCAGCTAGTCTTTATTAGCCGCGACATAATCGCAATCTATTTTTGTAACAGTTGTAATGTCCCAACGGGGCTCATGTAAGGGTATATATATAAAACTTAACACCATTTGTAACCACATGAATCAACGAATAAATGAATATAAATATGAATCTTTTTTGATGAATCTCGTTTTAAAACACACAGAGCCACTTCGCAATCCATTATCTACAAGTAACAGTATACGGAACCCTTTTACTTTTAGTCATAGCCTGGCCCACAGAACCCTTAAAATTAAGAGCTACAAGACATTTTAAGCTGATCGCGCTGACCAGGCAGTAACTATTTATTATGAAAACGTGACCACATTTCACGTCCCGCCAGAAATGCCAATAAAAAAACTTATGATACGCAGAAAATCTCATGAAATCCCAGAAATGCGATATCGTATAGCTGAAAACACAATCCATATGGCCCCGCCCGACAACCCGTCGACAACCCGCCGACAACACGTCGACGACCCGTCAACGGCCCGTCCTAGATATTCGCTTTAAACATGCAATTATTCCGTGCGACTCATGAAATAAATCTTTTAAGTAGTTAGAGTAATAGTTTTGCATAAGGATAAGTAAGCGATTCGTAATTTTCATATCACAATACATCAGCACGTTCGTACCACATAAGTTTAAGCGATAGCGATAGGTAGGTACAATGATAAGGGCCATCATTTTTGTGTTATAACTACAGAATTATAAAAACTGATAAAGCTGTGTTGTTCATTTCGTTTCTCAACTCAGTATAAAAAATTGAAGCAAACTGTCAAGACAATGTCAAGCAGACTAGAGCGAGTCGCACATTGTAATAACTTAGGTTAAGTTTTTTAGAACTACATGCAATCGAAGTTTGCAATAGGAGTTAAAAAAATTTACAGATTAATATCAAACTTATTTATGTTAGAAGCTATGTTATATTACTTGATTTGCATTGTTTAGTATTTGTTTATATGCAATATCTTATTGTTTACTGAAATACCCCATAAGACTATCGGTAAGCATTATTTACATAAGAAACTAATGTATTTTCTCATTTTAAGTTTTCTTGTGAGAAAAAATATCTATAAACCTTTAAAAAAATGTTTTTTTCAATTTTTATTAAAACAAATATTTAATTAATTTTATGTTGACCTGTCTGTCCTCTGTGCGTAAATAAACGTGTTCACTTTGACTTTGTGTTTTGGACTAAAATGGCTTCATAGCTGTCAATTAAATACTTAATTTTCATTTAGACAATGATATTTGAGATTTTAAGCCAAAAGCTGCGAAATTATTCGCGAAAACCCTTATTGCTCTGTGTTATTTTATGCCTCTGATGTGTTTTGTGCAAGGCGTGATGTGACTACGGTGCCCCAAACTCGCGCGGAATGTCCCACAGCGCCCCCATGCGGCCATTGTCACACTAGGACTATGCTAAGTGTACTCTCATCTGTCCCCTTACGAGACCAGTTTCACGTTCTGTTAGCACCCCTGTATACAACCTTCAACCACAGAGTCAAATAGACCCCTCATACAACGCGTACCTATACTTTCAGACAACCGACTAATACGTCATGCTTAAGATATCGAATACGGGATTTGTTTTAGTATAGACCAGTATCGTGTGCTAAAAGCATTGTGTGTGTGGTTTATTGAGGACTAGTAGTGCCCCGCGTTGTCACCCGTGTTTTATGATTTTCCCGCAGAATTTCACTTTCTCGCGGTAAAAGTAGCCTATGTTATGTTTTCACGTGAAAGAGGTACAGACAGACAGTCAGAGCTACTTGCGCAATTTATAATATTATTTTAGATATGAATATTTAGTCAGGGTCAAGTTGCACTGGTTATTAGTAGTGATTTTCCCTCGCAGCGTCTATCTGTCTTCCTATCTTTTTTAAACCCCGACCAAAAAAGAGGGGTGTTATAAGTTTGACGTGTCTGTCTGTCTGTCTGTTCCACCATAGCTCCCGAACGGATGGAGCGATTTCAATTTAGTTTTTTTTTAATGAAAGGTGAGTTTGGCCCGGGTGTTCTTAGACATGTTTCATGAAAATCGGTTGAGCCGTTAAAAAGTTATGGCGGTGACAGTGGGGAAGGAAAACAGAAATACTAGTGTGGGGTATCAAATGAAAGCGCATCGCGTCCACATTTCATAATATTATGTTGTTTTACATTAAAGGAGGCATACATGAAGGCATTAGAATCGGGGGTTTTTCTTAAATTTTAAATTTAGATTTATGTCCGGCATAAACTCAAAAACTGAACGGATCATTAATTATACGGTTTTCACCAATAGATAAATTGATTTCAGGGTAAAGTTTTCGCATCATTGCAAAGCCGAAACAGGCTAACTAGTTGAAAATAACTCAATAAGTTACAGAAATAGCAGCCACATCTATCCATAATACCCAAAGCCCAGAGGCAAAGATGTATCAACCCTCTCCAATCATGCACAAGTCAGAACTAATCAGGAAGGTTCAGCAAATTGCACGTGACACCCCCCCCCCTCTAACCCCTCCCCCCTCCCCCTACCCCTACCTCCCCTGAATAATGAGCCGCATTCGTTACCGACATCCGGCATAATTGACCACGTTTGACTATTAATAGTCTTAGATTAGCTAAGATTGGAGCGGAGTAATTGCAGATTCTGAACTCTGGTATAATTTCGTATGTTTGCGGAATATTGGATTACTCGCTCTGGGTGGTTTCTAAGTTTAAAATTAAATAATGAATAATTGAAATTAATGTGCGCTTCATTTATTTCAATTTACGTTACTGTGTCGTAGTAAAAAGACTTTAAATAGTATTACAGAAATCTACTACAATTTATTTAATTTCTGCATTTTTTTTAGTAACTAATTTATTGTCGATTGCTTGTCACATGTCCTTCAAACTCTTGAAAGTTTTCTCATCATGTCGGTTACGCACATATATTTTTTTAAAAACCTGCCATGCGGAATCAATTTACTAAATCTTTATATATAAAAATCTTCTGTACGAGTGTTAGTCATTGAACTCCTCCTAAACGGCTGGACCGATTTTGATGAATTTTTTTGTGTGTTTAAGAGGATTCCAGAATGGTTTAGATTCACAATACAGTAAACTAGGGGGCGGACCGCTAGTTATAATATAAATTTTAAGGTATTGCTTATTTACTGGCTGGCGTTATGGTATACATAATATTGTCCTCAAACTTACCTAAATTGAATTGTTCCGAAACTCATCTTCTCTAATCATCCCTAAAGGAAAACAATTTCGGCCTTCTTATAAAAAAAAAATATTCTCTCCCCACGGATTTTGAGCAATGCAATTTTTCCCTCATAACGAAACTTATTCAAGGGTGTAAATTTGTAATCCTCAAAAATAATGTTTCGTAATCCCTTGAATCCCTGTTCATAATACACGGCAAAAATAAATCTTAAATACAATCTACGAGGAGTAATATAATTTTTCAGCTAAATCATAATCGATTCAGATTCTTATTACTAGAATCTGCGCTCGAAGTGAACAGTGTCACCTAGTATCTGGAATAGAATAGAATAGAAAATACTTTATGACATACCAGATAAACAATACAATAAGAAATTAAAACTAAACCTAGAATGAGTAATGGGCGGTTTTTTTTTATTATTGATAATTTTTTTTATTTGACCACTATCTTACCTAATGTAAAGTGACGATGTGGTCTAAGATGGAGCATGAAGGCCTAGAAGATGGCTTCTCCGGACCACATTACGAAACACGAAAAAATCGCTTCACGCACTGGCCCAGCCCGGAGGGTGGTGACAAGCCGCGGCCGAAGCCTCCCACCAGAGACTGTTCTTAGCACCACCCGGAGGTCACGTGTAAGGATTCAGAGGGTTACCACTTACGGACGTGAACAGACAAAACCTCCAAATCGTATTGCTAAAAGCAATTTCTTCCAGACAACCGTGGATGGAGAGAAAACAATTAGAAGTGTTATGGACGGTGGCTTATACAATCATAATTATTTCATTTTAATACGACACAATCCTTATTCCTGATATAATCACATTAAAATATAAAGAATAGTACAATATGCCACTGTTTTATAATGAGGGGTAATAATTTATGGGACGCGTCGCAATGCGAGTTTGTCCAACATTAGATAGATAGATAGATAGATAATAACTTTATTGCACACCAATGCTTACAGACTAACTTAAAAATTACAATCAATATTACGAGACAAGACACACAAACATTAGTACCTACATTTACTTCGACCACAGACCTGTATTATGCAACCATTTCCTGTGCTAATTGATCATTATTACTATATCCGCTAACAAGCTTCATGTCATGATAAATATCTGCTATGTTATGATTGCGTTAAAAATTACTTTCTTTGCTTTTAAATAAATTATGATTGATATTTTTTTATAAATATTTTCTGGTCTATCCTCACAACAACATCTAGCCCCGTGGTACTGAAAAGTAAATTATGTACTATGTACTAAACATCTGATGTACTGAATATAATAGATATTATTTATTATACATAGTGCGGTCATAGACAATTGAACTAAAGAAAATTCCGACACAGCCAAATCTCCGTAGAGACCTTCGGTTTGCTATAAAAAATAAAGTGTCAAAAGTCCCCATCGATCCCATGTGAGCTAAGGGAGTTATTCGCGCCCAAATGTCAACATTTTGGGTTTTTTGGATTTTTCTCGAAAACGGTAATTCTTATTAAAAAGTACCTCAGGGAAAAGTTGTAGATCTCAAAATTCTCTATAAGCGTTTAATTGTGGAAGTATTTGCTATTAACTATCATTAGTATGTATATTAAATTACTTTCCTCTGTGGCTAAGAAGTGGTATAGCAGTTAGATTAGCTATAAACAATCAGGTTAGTATACGTAATAAGTATGTACTCGTATTGTACTTACGCGTTCTGGTCGTCGGTACATTCATTCGACGTGAAAGTACCTTCTTTGGTACAAGATCTCATTGCACTGAAATGAGTGGAGAATTTTTTTTTTATTTTATTTGAACAAATATCTTCTTTATAAATAAAAATGAATTGTTAAAGTCAAAGTCAAAGTATCTTTATTGCATTATTATATGTAGTTTAAATGGTAGGTATTATAATAAGGTTTTGTATCAATGTGATTTGCCCATTGGAGCGTGCAACATTTTGATGATTAACAACAATTTAATAATAAGATGTTGTTCGTTAGTCTGATTAAAACTCGAGAACGGCTGAACGGATTTATCTTATCATAGTCTTGAAATGTTCGTGGATGTCTAGGGAAGGTTTAAAAGGCGAGCAAAAATCGAATAATTGCCGGGAAAAAAATTGAATAAAAACCCGTGCGAAGCCGGGGCGGGCCACTAGTTGGTAATAAAAGTAATAAATACCGTGATATCTGCCTAATAATCTTCCTAAAATGATAGAATTACCTTAGGACCTACTAAGTATTATAAAAAATAATATGGTTATACTGATTTTGGTAGACTGTGTCCCGTCCATTATGCCAAAGAATCTCCTTTCAAACGTTTCTAGTTTATAATTCCATATTTCTTTCCGTACATATACTGCTTTAACTATACTGTGGCCTAACCTACAAACTATGTATATTTTGTAACGTAAGAAGTAAAGTAGGTAGTTAATATTTTTAGGGAACATTATAGGTTCCTACTTAATAAATAAGATAATAATAAGAAAAAAAATAACATGCAAGTACTGTACTTACTTAGCATTTCTTTGTAATGCATTCATTCTGTTTGTCTTTGATATAGCTCGTAGTGACTTTTTTCGTTTATTTTGTTTGTTAGCCATAGTTACGACTTGGCCAGATCAATTTTAGTTTATTTTCCTAAATCACTGCACGTCGCGCGTCAGGCGGGAAGAGCACTGGCACAGGTCCGTCGTCGGCAAGAGCCACCGCGCGACTGACGAAGCCCGCGGGCGTCGCGCCATCGCGGGTTTGTAGGTATTTAAGCATATTTAATAGGAAAATAACACTACAACACGCACCTCAGCGATTTCCACTAGAAAAATGATTTATCTAAAGATTGGTGTAAAAATAAGGTCAATAAATATATTATTTTAGGCACAGTATTGAAAATGTTTTTTAAAAAGAGGCAACTTTGGTATTTTTTTCTTTCCAGCGAAGTTCATCTTATTGTGTAAATGTAAGCTAATTTTACTCAGTAAGATCCTCAACTGAAACATATATTTTTTTCAGAATTTTACGTCAATTTTTGACTGATTCATATTGATTTTAAAAACAGTATTTGCGGTGTAAGGACCCCTTAACTAATCACTTGCGATGGACGTCGAAGTAATTACGGCTGCAGCTATTTATTTGTAAACAAGTATTACAGAAGTGTTTACCGTCACAAAGCTATTAAAACTGAAATGGCGAAAAAGGCGATGGTGGCTGCTGACCATTCATCGAAACAGGACAAGGTACATAGATTTTTGTACTATCCCGGTCAGCGGCCGGTGACGAACTAAACTATTGCCGATTGTGTAAACACCACAGGCCACTACGCCACGATTCCTTTGAAGTGTGCCCAAAAAACCGACAACTCCCCGATTGCGCGCCACGATTGACAATTGTCATCATATACCATTACCCCCTGTACACAATGGCGATGGCCTGTAGTGGGCCCGCATGGGCCATTGTGTACTGGAGCCATTATTAAGATTTCCCGCAAACTCAATCCTAAAATCTAACTCATCATTAATTAAAATTACCTCAAATAGTTTCCAAAGTGTATCCCTCTTCAAAAACCTTGTCAGTTATTTAGAAATGAACATCAAACGCGGCGGCGGTCGTTAATATCAGAAATAGTTGCAATTCGAGTGGACTGTGAAGGCGGCTCAAACTCCAATACGCGGATAATTAATTACATCAATTATAATCTCCCTTCTATGGACCTTTCTATAGATTAGCATGGAACAGCACTGGGCAATTTTACCGATTTTTGCTTGTTACGTACCTATAGGATTTTTCTATGACTAACAAAGAAGAAGAAAGAACATTTTCAGTCGAACAGTGCTGTTTTCGCTTGCAGTTTTTGGCAGGCTTGTCACCTCAGTCACTGCAATAGCTATAAAACTTTTTGCTAAAAAATAAACCAACTTCAAAAGAGAAACTAAAAAGTACAAAATAAATTAACTTTACAAATCATTTCGACAATATTAGTGATTATTAAAAGAAACATAAACAATTAAACAATTAAGTATTTAATAATTTTGAAGTCGGAAAATATTTTCAAGAGTTTCCCTCAATTTCTTCAGGATTTCACCACCAGATCCAGGTTTCCTTACAATGGGACCACCCTTGGGATACTCCCTTTCCAACAAAAAAAGAATAATCAAAATCGGTTCATAACCGACAAAGCTATCCGCGGACATACATTAAAAAAATATATATATATATTGTCGAATTGAGAAACCTCCTTTTTTTTGAAGTCGGTTAATAAATATAGACTAACTTATAATTCATGAAGGAATGATTGATTGATATAAACATATACCTTACAGATTAGCATACACACACAACACAGAGTTAAATCTGAGGTTAAGCTTTAAAAGGTTAATTTATCTAACAAACAATAAAAAAATCTGAATGCCGCAACCGTGCTCGGATACTTTCCACAAAAAACCTACCAAATACAAAAGTTAACGCAGCCCCAATCTAGTGTACCTACACTATTTACTAAAATCAAATATTCAACAAAATGTCTGTGCTGCGACATGTTTATAACAAAAGCCAACCTCTAGAAGCCGGAAGTGGCCAGATCGACCGGATATTAATAGTCCCCCGTAATATGTCCCATTTATTAGTTTCCACGGTTTCATCACGCCATAACTCAAATTAATGTAAATGGGGTAATTCGGTGGACTGTTTCACAATCTGCGAACTGAGAAAAAAGCGAGATAAATCATGAGTTTCAGTCGGCCAAGGAAAACACGCGGGATGCCAACTGCTCATTATAATGTACTTCATAATCTACGGATTTTATATTTATTGAAGTTTAAAATAATTTGCTAACTATTGATTTGTCCCTGAAAGATGAAATGAGAACCTGGACTCTTGTGTAAATACCTACTCCTTTGGTAATAACCATTTTTATTTGTCTTGGAATTTAGTAATTTGACTAAAAACAAATGTATAGTTGCCGGTTGCCAATGCGTTGCCAATGTTTTATGAATTTTCTCGCTGGGAAAAAGCCTTCATCTACATATCCATATTAATATTATAAATGTGAACATATTCCTGTCCGTCTGTTCCTCTTTCACGCAGTGGCGTAGCTAGGGGGGAAAGGGCCCTTGTGCATAGTGAGAGAATCGGGCCCTCCCCCTCTTTCCGAGTAGTTTTACCTTATTGCTATGAGAATGAGTGACATCGAAAATGTAGATCTTGTCAACACCTTTCATTTTAACCCATAATGGAACGTCTAGGATGTGTAGTTTCAGACATTATATTTACTGTTTTTGTTTTGACAGCCTGTCACAGAAAATCTAGATCTCATCAACATTTAAAAAAAAATACGCAACCAAAACGTAACCAAGCACCACCAAAGCTGGCGCGACACCATTTACGTGTAGTAGATGTACTCATAGCTTGTAAGATATAAATAATCGTGTATCTATTTTATTAAGAGCAGAATAAATCATGTCTTAGAACAGAGCACTTGTTTAACTTTGGTCCCACCTTATATGGCGACCCTGCCAGTCGGTGTCGTGTTCGCGCATCATATCGTCACTTTCTTTGAATATAATTAGCAACCATGAACTCTGAATTATAACTTTGACAATGGGGACAAATATATCTCAAGAAAAAGAAGAGGTCGTTATTGCCCAAAATGCATCGGGAGGCAATAACAGCGCGAAAACTGATCAACTAATGGTTCATGCCGGAATAACAAATATTTTATTAATAATAATAACAGTTATGCTTTTGTTGGGAGTGATTTACTTTCTCATCAAATTCTACAAAAAAATGCACAAGAAGTGGGTTCAGCAGGAGTTGAACAACTTTTCATTAATGTATTCCCTACGGCGACGCGCACCACCAGCTGAAATTGTTCGAGTGTTAGTGCGTAAAAGTGTTCTACAAATAAAAAGTGTTATGTATTGTGAGTTTAGTGAAATTCCAAACAAAGTTAAATTTAAGTGAGAGTCAAATGAAGAAAGAAAACGGACAATATAAACATTTATAGAGACTTTAAGTTGCGTATGTATTTTTTTATTAACATTTTACATTGGTAAGTAATTACTACTAGTACTTCTATAAGAAAAAGGTTTTTTTTATGTTATGGCCTTAAAATTAAAAGAATTACATGATAAATTCAGGTCAATAAAAGAAAATCTAGTTAAAATTGGGCCAAAACGTAGAACTTTAAAAGTAAAAGAAGAAAACTTGTCTTTATCAAATATTATATAATGAATATTATAAAATTAAAGAAATTGTGGGAAAAGAAATTATAGAGGAGAAATACAAGAAAGATGATATTGAAAATATAGAGAAATTGTGTAATATATCAAAAAAATTAAAGAACTTTGTACGGTGACTGATGTAGAGGAATTGACTGAAAATATGGAGCGTTTTGAGTTAAAAACCGCGGTATCACTTTTACCATTAATGAATGATGACGAAAAAGTTACTAAACAATTAATTTCTAATATAGAAATGTATGACCAAATGTTAGATGAAAGCGGAAAGCAATCTTTGATTATTTTTGTGCTTAAATCTAGGTTATCCGAGAGCGATAAGCTACGTTTGTCGGAAACATATTTGTCTGTTTCAGATCTTTTAACAGATATGAGGGAACATCTTTTATCCAAAAAATCTGATACAGCTATTCAAAAGCAGCTGCAGTCTTCAAAGCAGTACAATATGAGTATCCAGAACTACGGTAAGCAGATAGAAGATATGTTTGTTGATTTGACTATTTCTCAGGCCAACGGTGATCAATCCAAATACAATATATTAAAACCGATAAATGAGAAAAATGCTATTAAAATATTTTCCGATGGCTTAAGGAATAATCGTACCAGTATTATAGTGGCTTCGAGAAACTACAAAACTTTGAAGGAGGCTATTCAAGGTGCTTTGGATGAAGAATTGCACTCAAGGGGAGTACAAGACATTCAAGGTCAGGTATTGGCGTACCATCGAGGAAGAGGTAGGTCAAATTTCCAAAATAACAGGTTTTTTTCTCAGAGAAGAGGCCAGGGATCGTATAGAGCAAATACTTCGTTAAGAGGCCAGCCCCAAGGACGTGGTTCGTACTATAATGCCAATTCGTACCAAAATAATAGGTTCGTAAACAATTCGAGAAATTGGACTCGTGGTAGGGGACGTGGTAGATCTTATTCGCAACCATTCGCACGCCAGGTTAATATGGCTCAAGCTAGTACTGAACATGATAATTGTAGTACTGAGAAGCAAACGGAGACACATAATTTGTTTTTTCGGGCATAATCACTTGAAAAATAATAATTGTAACAATCTAAGTTTAGTATCACTTAGTATATTCGACGTGCCATACACTTGGTTAATTGACACCGGTGCGTCATTATCAGTTGTGAAGCAACAAGTTTTGGTCAAGCATTGCATTCCATTCCATATACAGAAAGTCCGTGTAAAAGGTATAGGAGGAGATGTTTATTCGGAAGGATATTTAGATTTAAAACTTTGCTCGGGAGGTAAAGAATTTGTTCATAAATTTTACGTATTTAAATATTTACCATGTCGGACTAATGGGATTTTAGGTTTAGATTTTTTTCAAACTATTTAATTGCAATTTAGACTATGAAAACAACTTAATGCAGTTAAACGATTGTACCAACAATAGTCTTGTAATACCTATATACACAAGTGAGTTAGGTTGTAACTTTATCACATTACCATCACGTAGTGAAACAATCCATTATATACATTCAGATTTGATTTATGATAGCGTAATACATCCAAAAGACTTAGGCGATGGAATATTTTTGGCAAGCACATTGGTGACCCCTACTAATGGTCGGATACCAATAAAAATATTAAATACTCGAGATGAAGACATTCAATTAAGTTATTTTAGTGTCGAACATTCGAAATTAGATAACTATGATATTTGTAAATTTGAAAAAGAAACAAAAAATGCAAGTAGAGTTAAAAAAATATTTTCTTATTTAAAATGAAGTCATATGAATCGAGAAGAACAAATTAGCATAGAAAACATTTGTGCAAAATATTCAGACGTTTTCTTTATTGAAGGGGACAAATTAGGAGTTACAAACTTATATGAACAATCGATACAGATTAAAGATGGTGTCGTTCCATCCTATGTTAAGCCCTTTAGGTTACCACAAAATCATAAATCAGAAATTCAGAGACAAATTAAGAAAATGCTGGAGGACGATATAATTGAAGAGAGTCAAAGTGAATGGTCTAGTCCAGTGCTTTTAGTACCAAAAAAATCAACTAGTATGAATGAAAAGAAATGGCGACTTGTGATTGACTATCGAAAGCTGAATGAACGAATAAAAGATGACAAATTCCCGTTACGTTATTGTAGAAATTTTAGATTCATTATCTGGTGCAATATATTTTTCTCATTTAGATCTTAGCCAAAGTTATTATCAATTACAGCTTGATTCGTCTAGTAGGAAATATACGGCGTTTACAACTGACAAACAATATCAAATGAAAAGGCTTCCGATGGGACTGAAGATTTCACCAAATGCGTTAAGTAGGCTGATGACCGTAGCTATGTCTGGTTTAAACCATGAAAAATGTCTTATATATTTGGATGATTTAATTTGTTTTGGTAGAAATCTAGAACAACATAATAAAAACTTAATAGATATTTTTGAGAGGTTACGTAAGGTTAATTTAAAAGTAAATCCAGAGAAATGCCAGTTTCTAAAAAAAGAGATTTTGTATTTAGGTCATGTAGTTTCAGAAAAAGGTGTACAACCAGATCCGGAAAAAATTAAAGTAATTCAAAACTATCCAAAACCCAATAATGCAGATGAAGTTAGACGATTTGTAGTATTTGCAAATTACTATAGAAGATTTATACCTAAATTTGCAGAAATAACAATACCATTGAATAATTTGAGTCGTAAAAATATTAATTTTGAATGGACAGAAGCTTGTGAAAGATCTTTTCGTAAATTACAGGAATCATTAGTAAAGCCACCAATATTGCAGTATCCAAATTTTTCTGAAGATAATGAGTTTGTTTTATATACAGACGCATCTGGGTTTGCTATAGGTTCAGTTTTGTGTAATAAGGATAACTTACCAGAAGCGTATGCTAGTCGTTCATTAAATAAAGCAGAATTAAATTACCCTACTATTGAAAAAGAATTGTTGGCGATGGTTTGGTCCGTAAAATATTTTAGACCGTACCTTTATGGAAAAAAATTTAAATTCATGACAGACCATAAACCTTTGGTATATTTATTCGGAATGAATAATCCATCGAGTAGACTTATGAAATTCAGATTAATTATGGAAGAATATGATTATACAATTGAATATGTGAAAGGGAAAGATAACAGTGTAGCAGATGCTTTATCACGAATAATAATAACATCAGATGATTTGAAAGATATGAATTCTAAAGTAGTAAATGTTATGACTAGGAGTATGACAAAACGGAAGGAAGAACAAGTAGGAGACAAAAACTTGGTCGATAATATTTCGACGAATCAATGGCCTGATCAACCGGAGATTGTAGAAATACTTAAAAAACCAAGTAATTGTGTGGAACTAGTAGTGTATGAAAGTACTAAAAGGAAGAAGGTTGATGAAAATACAGTACAAACAGATATGTTTGCTTATTTTCCTAATAAAAACGTTATCTATATTAATCCTTATTCTCGATCATGTTTAGCGCGAGACGTTTTCGTGAGAGAATTTGAATTATTTTGTAAAATAATAAATGATAATGAAATATTTATAATAAAGAATAATGAGAATAATAAATATATGAAATGGATTATAGATGAAATGAAAAATAATAAAGAATTTACTGGGCCCAGGGTAAATGTATTAAAAGATAATATAATAAGAATAAATGATGATGATGATAAAAAGGTTATACTTAATGATTTCCATATACTTCCAAGTAGTGGACATGCCGGTATGAGACGTATGTTAAATAATATGAAACGATACTATTATTGGACAAATATGGACGAAGATGTAAGAAAGTTTGTTAAGAAATGTGACAAGTGTCAAAGGCAAAAACATTCTTTGCGTACGAAAGAACCAATGACTATAACGACTACTGCAGAGTCGGCTTTAGATAAGATATTTTTAGATATTGTAGGACCCCTAGATAAGGATTATTATAACAATTCATATATACTCACACTGCAATGTGAATTAAGCAAATATGTAGAAGCGTATCCATTAGAATCTAAAGATAGCATAAGTGTAGCTAAGGCTTTTGTAGAAAACTTTATTTTAAGATATGGTATACCCAGAGAAATAGCAACTGACAGAGGGACGGAGTTCATCTCGACAACAATGAAAGAGGTATGTAAACTATTAAATATTAATCAAATTTCATCTACAGCATATCATCATGAATCAATAGGTTCGCTGGAGAATTCTCATAAATCATTGAATGCTTTTCTTAGAATACAATGTAATAATGATCCTAGATATTGGAGTAAATGGCTACCATTTTGGTCTTTTTCGTACAATACATCAGTTCACACCGAAACAAAATATACACCATATGAACTTGTTTTTGGAAAACTATGTAGACTACCTAGTAATTTGTTACGTAATAACGTAGATCCTTTATATAATAGTGATAATTATCCTTTAGAATTAAGATATAGATTACAAAAATCTCAACTTGATGCTAAGCATAATTTAATTAGAAGTAAACAAATTAGAAAATGTAATTATGACTCGTATTTGAAACCAATATCTTATAGAGCAGGAGACATGTTACTTGTTAAGAATGAAACAGCTTATAAATTTGAAAATGTATTTTTAGGACCATATAAAGTTGTAAAAGATATAACACCAAATGTAATAATAATGAAAAATAATAAAGAAGAAATTGTACACAAAAACAGAACTAAACCATATTTTACATAAAAAAAAATAATAATAAACATTGTATTTTTTTTATTATTTTTAGAAGGGTCGTGTAGTAGATGTACTCATAGCTTGTAAGATATAAATAATCGTGTATCTATTTTATTAAGAGCAGAATAAATCATGTCTTAGAACAGAGCACTTGTTTAACTTTGGTCCCACCTTATATACGTAACCCCGCGATGTTTTATGGTTGAGGTACGTGTGGGCTGGCCCTCATTGGAATATGATTTTTAAACTGAAAATAGGAATATCCATCCATCTCTGAACAGAAATCATTTATTAATTTTTGCTTTAAAGGGTTCTTGCTTACAATCTCTGTGTGATCAATATATACTGAAATTATTTATACTATGGTATGACCGTAAGGTCACGTGATTGTCGCGGGAAACAAGATCCGTGAAATGGTCCGTCCTCCGTGAGCGCCAGAGAGCGACTGATCGGTTTTACGAAACGAATTTTCGTGCATTTTGTAAGTATTCTTTCACAGGCATTAATAAAATCCATATATTAGGTCCTTACATATGAAATTGGCGTTTTTCGTACTGGCCACTTTAATCACAAATTTCTCCTCTTTGGTAAGGAATTCCAAATTCAAATTTGTACAGCTATAGACTCATGTATTTGTGCTTCGATGATCGTCATTCATTTGTTTTTTTTCTTCTGTTTTTTTCTGTTTGCGTCACTCATTATCTCAATTATCTCATTATCTCAATCTCAAATATCGCATTATTTACGAGTACGAGTTCCGCCGTGGCACTAGTGCTGCGGAAACAACTCGAAGGGTGAATGATGTGTATGGCGGTCGTGTTGCAAAAGAAAACACAGTTCGTTTTTGGTTCCAACGTTTTCGTTCTGGAAATTTCGACTTGCAGAACAAGCCCCGTGGACGGCCTGAGACTCAAGTTGATAATGAAGAGTTGAAGGCTATTGTGGAAGCGGATCCATCGCAAACCACGTCCGAGTTAGCTGCAGGCTGCGGTGTTAGTGATAAAACTGTTTTAATTCACTTGAAGCAAATTGGGAAGATTAAAAAGCTTGAAAGGTGGGTACCTCACGAATTGACTGAAGCAAACCGGCAAACGCGCGTCGACTGCTGCGTTACATTACTAAACCGGCACAATAATGAAGGTATTTTAAACCGAATCATTACCTGTGATGAAAAATGGGTTCTTTACGATAATCGGAAGCGCTCAGCGCAATGGTTGGATCCTGGCCAGCCAGCCAAATCCTGCCCCAAGCGAAAATTAACCCCAAAAAAGTTACTTGTAAGCGTTTGGTGGACTAGTGCCGGTATTGTTCATTACAGTTTTCTCAAATCTGGCCAGACTATTACGGCTGATGTCTATTGTCAGCAATTGCAAACCATGATGGAAAAGCTAGCGGCTAAACAACCTAGGCTGGTCAATCGCTCCACGCCACTGCTGCTTCACGACAACGCTAGACCACACACTGCGCAACAGACGGCTACTAAATTAGAAGAGCTTCAATTGGAAAGTCTAAGACATCCTCCGTACTCCCCGGACCTTGCTCCAACAGATTACCATTTTTTTCGAAATTTGGATAACTTCTTGCAAGGGAAAAAATTCAACTCCGATGGGGCAGTCCAAATCGCCTTCAAAGATTTTATTGATTCCCGTCCGACTGGTTTTTTTAGTAAAGGGATCAATGAACTACCTATAAGATGGCAAAAGTGCATAGAAAATAATGGTTCATACTTTGATTAATTAAATATATTATATTAAAAAATATTCGACTTTTTGTTCCTCCCATACAAAACGCCAATTTCATATGTAAGGACCTAATAATAAATTTTTGCTTAGTACTAGTAACTCATTTACTAAGTAAATGACGAACTCTTTCTTTTGATATAACTTTTATATGTTTTGAAGTTGAAACCTCAGTAAAGTTGGTTTAAAAATCAATTTAAAATAGATTTTTAAACCAAATAAAATGTGTAAAAGATGACATTAAATTATTTAATGTCATCTTTTGCACATTTTATTACCGTGCAGATTTATATTTGTTTAATTTTATCTTTAACAAAAAATAGCGTATTAAAAAAAATATGAATTTTAATTTTATTTAAAAAAAAACGTGCAAATTATTCATATTTACGGAGATAAAATAGTTAGAAAAATTGATAATTCGAACCGGATCTAGCTTTCGCAATTATTTTTTACTTTCTTGACGTTATTTCCGCTTTGCGGCTCCGGTACGTTCCTTTTTTCTTTCCATAATTTTCAATTGGTAGCCATCGAAATTTTAGAAATTCGGAGTACTTACTGAGATTTTTCTTTAAACAGGAAGCTCAACAGAAAATAACCATAAAAAAGCTTGTTTGGTAATGATGCCGTAAAATCAATATTAACTCATAAGAATTAATTATATCTTCTTATGAGTTAATATAAAGTTTCTATAGTACTTAGCTCGTCTGTCAATTTGAACTTGCTTCTTTTTTTTTGCGAAAATGAGTTTTACCATACTTTCGTGCCAGATGGATGGATGTGCAGAATAGAAATCATATCATTAGTAGTGGTGACACTTGATGAAATAAGGCTGTTAGTAGGGAATTCTGTGGGAATTACGAATAACAACAGTCAGCAACAAACAAACAGTACGTTCCAGATCCAAGATAGTTGAAAACATTGCCGGAAATATCATAAATAAGAACAAGGCAAGAGCGAATTAAAACTTCATTAAAAAGTAGATGGGCGGGATTTGTGAATTCATCTCACGACCGTGAAGCACGTGAGCTGATCTTTTTATTTTTCTTTTTTTTTCAAAGATGTGGCTAGAGGGCCCCCTGAGCTCAAGGGCCCTTGTGCACTGCACAACCAGGCCCTATGATAGCTACGCCACTGCTTTCACGCAAAACTACTGAACCGATTCAAATAAAATTAGGTACACAGATTCTCTAGAGCCTGAGAAATAACTTGGCTGCTATTTCCCGCGGGAAAATGTCATTCCGCGTCAAAATCCAATATGACGCGGATCACTACTAGTAAAATATAAAACAGTTATAAAGTTTACAATTTATTTAGAACATCACGAGATAACCCTGTATCTACAATCTATTTTAACGTAAAGTATTTTCGTTTCGTTATCCTTTTTGCATAAAATGTACTTATTTTGGGATTATAAAATAATATCAAGGTTACACAAAATCAAGGATATTTCAAGTGATAACAATTTATGCTGAATAGATCGCAAATTTCATATCCGCAAACAGCCTTGACAACTAACGCAATAACAGTGTGGCGAAATGAAAATCACGTACCAAGAAAATGTAGCAGAGAACTTTTATTTCCTGAGTTCTTCCTGCGATTTCAATTCCCGGATCCGAGCTCATTACATTTACAAACGGTGGAGAAAACTCTCTACAAGTCTCAGACATTTTTACAGAATTCAGCCCCAAAATTGTGCAAGAAAAATCCAATTTGGGTAGGAAATTAGGGGCAGAGGCGCGATTTTAGTTGGGGGCTGCTTCGGTAATATGCAGTTTCTACATGAATGGCTTCTGTGATGGCCGGGGCGGCGGGGAATGCTACAAATATACTTTTTGCCTTATTACACTACCTTCTTACCATTTCAAGGTAGGATAGCGTATTTTATCGCCGTTTTCAACATTCTTTGTTCCTTGTAGCCAGAATCCCATAAGGGATATTTAAACGAGGCATGTTATATAAGAAATAAATGATTATGATATTCACTCTTGTAGGTATACATAGCTTATTATCTAGATTAACACATGGGCTCCCTTATACTGCGGGATATCGCGGATAATAAAAAATTACCGCTGCAAAACTTATATGTCAATAAATAAAACCGCATTCTGTTTGACCCATGCTCATCGAAAGCTATAAAAGGACATTAAACATATCATAATGGTACACCATCATCACCCTATCAACGTTATCACTGCTGGGACACTGGGATTTCTCTCTTGACGAGAGAGATTAGCAAGCTGGCCAAGTGCGAGTTGGTGAATGACACATGTCCTTCAAACTACCCCACTGACCGACATGTTCCGCAAACTTAACTAAAGAGTTAAGTTAAAAAAATAAATAAATATTAAATAAATATTTCCGGACAATCTACACAACAACATCTAGCCCCGTGGTAAGCTCTAAGCTTGTGTTACGTGTACTAGATATCTGATATATTTAATATAATATACATACATATATAGATATTTTTATTATACATATTTAACACCCACACACAGAACACAGAACACAGTTCGCAGAACATGTCGGTTTCCTCACGATGTTGCCATACACATAATTTACAAGAAGAATAATCCAGAGGTTTGAACCCACGACCTTCGAAATGAAAGTCGAGTGACTTTAATTTCGAGTCCCACTAAGCCAACACGGCTGTATAAGTAGTTATACCTTACATAATATATTATCAACATCACATACCCGGAATCAAATAGCGTTTGCACGAGACAAGTGTGTAAGCCCAGGATTTGCACAAAGCTTCGTCCCCTTGTAAATTTCAATTACGGGTCCCCGGCGAGCTTGGGGCCCGACAATGATTTAAGGACCCCTGAATATAATATGACGGCATTAGAGCTATTAGTCCAAGAGCTAGTGAACCCTGGGAGTAACGGTCTCCCTGTAAGGTTAGAAATTTGTATACTGACGATTTATGGCATGCTGAGAGCAATAGCCATGACCTGGCAGGCGTCAGCCGTGCACGTCATCAGCCCCTTTATTTTTCAAACTGTTAAGTAATTGGGGTTTCAAAACTTGTTTCTGTAAGTTTGAAAATTTCATAGAATAAAGTTTATTTATTGTACATCTTAAAAAAAAATTGACAGGCGATTACAATAAGCAGAAGTATATGACAGGTCAATTAGAAAACGCACAGTTGATGAGGTAAAATAAACTTTATCCTGTATACTTGAATTTTTTATATGTTTTTAAATAGGTTTCTCAGAGTAAGTATGTACAATGCCAGGCGGTTTTGAACAGCATAAGACCTTGCCAGGCGAGGGGACAGCTGCTAAGGGCGTGCAAAAAAGAAATGTTACATGAACGCATATAGTAAATGTAATGTATTTTATTGGGTTTTATGCAATGTAGTTACATTATTTTGAACCCCCGACCAAAAAAGAGGGGTGTTATAAGTTTGACGTGTCTGTCTGTCTGTTTGTCTGGGACATCATAGCTCCCGAACGGATGGAGCGGTTTCAATTTAGTATTAGTTAGTTGTATGAAAGGTGAGTTTGGCCCGGGTGTTCTTAGACATGTTTCATGAAAATCGGTTAAGCCGTTTAAAAGTTATGGGGGGTGAGAGTGGGGAAGGAAAACCGAAAATCTGCAAATATACTGCAGTGGGGTATCAAATGAAAGAGCATCGCGTGCCTATTATTAAATATTATGGTGTTTTACATTTAAGGAAATTAAGACATTGGAATCGGGGGTTTTTCTTAAATTTTAAATTTAGATTTATTAACGCTCATTTTCTTCAGCATCATCCGAAATTTCGCTATCACTGTTTTCATCATAATTTGATTCTTCAACAATGTTTCCCTCATCTAAAAATAGTAAAAAAAAAATTATGAATCAATAAGGTTGTTGAGAATTAAATAAATATCAAACTCAATACATTCCTCTCAAAATGATTAAATACTTAATTATTTAATTGTTTATGTTTCTTTTAATTAATCACTTTTATAGACGACATTATTTGTAGAAATTAATTTATTTTTTACTTTTTAGTTACTGTTTTGAAGTTGGTTCATTTTTAGCAATTTTTTTTTTCACGATTTTTAGTGATGGGTGGGCCAAGAAAGGATGCTACCTTAATCTTCTAAAATATTCCTTATAGAGTTCCTTTCACTATCCTTTATTTTCATCATCAGACCCCTATCAGTCAATACCATATCAGTCAAAACCCATTTAGATGAACGGTCTCAGTAAGTTAATTAAGTCCAAACACAAAGTACTTGCTGTAAAACGTTGAGAAGTTCTCTCAACTGCCTTTCCCTCCATCATCAGATCAACACCAGACCCTTATTAATAATAGGGCTTTAAAATTCTTTATATTGAATAATATTAAGAAACACTTAAGAGAACTGCTGGACAGGAATGGATGAGAATTGCGAGGGAGAGAGAGAAATGGAAATCTTTGGAGGAGGCCTATGTCGAAGGACAAGCTGGGGAGAGAAATTGCCGATCTATAAATAAGAAATAATTAAGAAAATCGCATTGTTAACTCAACTCAGTAATAAAGGCTTATTTTATTTTTATTTTATTTATATAAGAAACACAGAAGTCGGAAAGACAACTTTTTCAAGAGTTTATCTCAATTAAAAATTATTATTATTATTATTTAATTTATCAGGATTCCACCATCAGATTCTAGTTTCCTTACCATGGGACCACCCATGGGATACTCCCTTTCCAAGAAAAAAAAATCGAAATAGGTTCATAAACGACGAAGTTATCCGCGGACATACATAAAATATATTTATATATATATATACGGTTGAATACAGAAACCTCCTCCTTTTTTGAAGTCGGTTAAAATATAGTTGTATAGTACCTGAAATGCATTCCTCAGTTTCAGTCGATTCAGTATCTGCAGGTCCTTGTAAAACTATGTTGTATATAGAAGATGGAAAGATGGAACCGTATTCCCGTCAAAACAATTAAATCGTAACGATTATCAATTAAGTTCCAACTGTTATTTTCAGAGTTTTTTTTTGACGAGTGAAGAGGTTGTTACCGCCTTTTTACTACATAGTTTAAAACATAAAAAAAATTAAATCAATAAATTAATTATTTTTTTATGTTTTAAACGAGTAAAAAGGCGAATTTTATAATTTTTATTTTTTTAACAGTTGTTTTTTAAAACACTGTTGAAGAATCAGATGATGATGAAAACCGTGATAGCGAAATTTCGGATGATGCTGAAGAAAATGAGTGTTCAAAATAATGTACCTACATTGCATAAAACCCAATAAAATACATTACATTTACTATATGCGTTCATGTAACATTTCTTTTTTGCACGCCCTTAGCAGCTGTCCCCTCGCCTGGCAAGGTCTTATGCTGTTCAAAACCGCCTGGCATTGTACATACTTACTCTGAGAAACCTATTTAAAAACATATAAAAAATTCAAGTATACAGGATAAAGTTTATTTTACCTCATCAACTGTGCGTTTTCTAATTGACCTGTCATATACTTCTGCTTATTGTAATCGCCTGTCAATTTTTTTTTAAGATGTACAATAAATAAACTTTATTCTATGAAATTTTCAAACTTACAGAAACAAGTTTTGAATCCCCAATTACTTAACAGTTTGAAAAATAAAGGGGCTGATGACGTGCACGGCTGACGCCTGCCAGGTCATGGCTATTGCTCTCAGCATGCCATAAATCGTCAGTATACAAATTTCTAACCTTACAGGGAGACCGTTACTCCCAGGGTTCACTAGCTCTCCAGCTATATATTCGAAAGTGTAACGTCAACGTTACGTCATTCAAGGTTATGGGGATTTGGTATCAAAAGGTGCCGTTATTACTAAATGTATAATAATGAATAATAATAATAATTTGATTGTTTGTTTGAACGCCACTGTTCTAGGACTATTACTGGTCTGATTTGAAAAAATCCATAAGATAGATAGATAGATAACTCTTTAATGTACACCACAAATAAAATACAAACTGCAAACAATAACAAGACAATACATTGGAGTACAAGGGCGGCCTTATCGCTGTATAAGCTACTTTATACCGCGTTATACGTTGTTCCCGCAAGTAAATTTAAAAACACGGGCAAATGTCGTGTTCAAACTTATAACAACCCTCTTTTTTGGACGGGGGTTAAAAACCAGGGTACAAAGGAACACCTTATTTTTCTTATTTTTATTTTTATTTAAATTAACTTTAAGTTGAAACCTGTCCATGTTTATCCTGTGCTTTTAAGGTAATAAACGTTTTGACTCCAACTTTGACTTATCGATTTGAGCGATCTCTTCCAAAGAAAGTAATAAACTTGACTTTAACAAACAAAACAAACCCTTCAGCCTTATACATAGATAATGTTTTACGAGCCCTCTTCTATCAGTTAGTAATCTTCTGCAATTTCTAAGGGAGCAACTTCGTTTTATTTTGATTTTATTGTTTAATTATAATTTTTTTTGTTTGCATTTTATTTACCATTTTTGACATTTATAATATTTGCACACCTGCTTGCGGGTTGAATACAATTGACACCACTAGTTTATATGATCTGGACATGTTTATAACAATGTATTCTGCAAATAAATGATTTGATTTGATTTAAATTCGATATAACCTAATAAAAACAAAATTGAAACTTAACAAGGAAGGTTCACTATCCAACTTACCATTTTTGACCTCGGATTACGCTGTAAATATTTATCAGAAACCCTTACCAACTAGATACCAACTTATCTACAATTTCAAAGGTAAAAATTCCTTGTCCATTATGTATAGTATAAGAAAAAGGGAGGTTTACATTCGACCCTTCTATGCTTAGTTTAGATCGCCCTTTGATGTGGAAAACCAAACGATTTTGATGCACGACATGGTCAAAGAAAATTGAAAGGGACTTTTAGTAATAGGTTCTTTCCCATTTAAGGTAATAACGAATTCATGAGGGCTAAAGTAGGAACGATTTCAGCGAGTAGTTTTTCGGCTTAGGAAATACAGTGTCTTGTTTTCATCATTTGCGAGAAAACTTAGATATAATTTTGATGTTTTATGTGAAAGATACAATTTGGCAAATCCTATTGTAGGTATTTGATATCTTGTGTTTATGAATCTGAATCAGAAACGGTATATAATATATTAATATATCATTTTTTTTATTGCATTAATATGTTCTAATTGTTATTAATAATAGTACCAGGATCTCAGAGCCTTATTCTATTCTCTGCCGGGCATCAAACCCGCAACTCTACATCGAGCTAGCGCCGAATCTCTTACGTCGTTTTTCTTCAAAAGCAGTAAAACAACAAATTGGGTTACTGTCGAACATAAACCTATTCAATTTAATTAAACTAAATGCTTTCACCATAAAAATGAATTTTATAACCGTTTTAAGATTAATTCTCGTTGAAAATTCAATGAAGATTAAATTCTTTAGAAATACCTCACAGAGCTTTAAAAATTTCATCCCCCGAACGTAAAAACCTCGTAAAGTCTTTAATTAACTTTGATAAAAGTACAACCCTTTGGTTTGGAGTAAGGGGGTTGTTTTGACATTTTATTTGACCTTTCTGATAGCTAAGACCAAGAATATAACGTGCACCAAAAAAATATATTAATTATAGCTCAATTAGCGTCAATCAAGTTATTAATGAGAAAAATAAAGGTCAGAAATACTCTGACACCCAAACATTTTTAGATAGACATAAATAAAACCAACATGTATAATAATAATGTAATTTTGATGAAGATAATTAAAGAACCCATTTAACGAGGAAGACTTATTACTATATATTTTTTACCGCTTATTATCCACAAAACAAGGGAAACGCCGTGGAGTGTTTGTGTGTGTGAGTGCGTGTATGTGTCCGACAGGTTACATTTCTTGATATGCATGTGGCCAATAAAGACATTTTTTTTCGAAAATACCTTCGGCTGGGGACATCTGTAAAATGAGTCTGTTAAAAGGAGTGAATATATTAAAACTTCATCATCATCATCTCAGCGACGTCCACTGACGTAAGAGTCCACTGCTGGACATAGGCCTCCCTCAAAGATCTCCAGTAATTTCGGCTGGCAGAGGCCTGCATCCACCGTGAGCCCGCAGCCTTCACCAGATCATCCGTCCATCTAGTTGGTGGACGTCCTACGCTGCGCTTGCCAATCCGTGGTCTCCATTCAAGAACTTTTCGGCCCCAACGTCCATTTGTTCTACGTGCTATAATACCTGCCCACTGCCACTTCAAAGAGTTAATCCGTTTGGCTATATCGGCGACCCGCGTTCTACGAATCTCCTCATTTCTAAAGTGATTCTTAAGGATGGTCACGACCCTCAGCATTGAGGACCACGAAGCTAGGAGGAGGAAACTACAAGACATTTGCCTTTAATTAGGACCTTTAATTTGTATGTTGTTGCAGCCCAAGCCGGAGGCACTCACGCTGGTTTTCTGGCCGAACCTAAATATATGAAGTACCGCCACGTCACAGCACTGAAGATTCCCTGATAAATCATTGCTACGTCATAAACCTAAAATAAACATCTCACACACGTGTTGCCAAAAATAAAGCCCCAGCGTCACCCGATTGATACAAGCCTAAAAGGCCGCCTCCACTGGGATAACCATCTCCTTTAGGACGCCCCGTTTAGAATACGCGCAGTTCCGCTCATGTGGAGGACATGAATTTATTATTACGACGAGGCTTCCAAGGGTTCCTTGAAGAAGCTTTACTAGATGATGTTGACCTTTTTTATTGAGATTTTCAATGCTTTATTCGAAATAAACTATTTCAAATACGGTCATGTAATTTTTTTCATATTTACAACATGTTAGGAAAAGTTCATAATTCATCATTATTCGATTACACACACCATTTTTGCACACCCTATAATTATTATATAGTACAAAGGGCCGTCTTATAGCAATAAGCAATTCTCTCGCGAATTTAAAATCAATTGGCTGCTGCTGTCAATTTCAATTTTGATTTTGTCTCTACCAATATACACCTCATAAATCTACAATTTCAATATTAGCCTCTTACCTCAACATCAAACTAATATATACACGTGTCACATGACATTTTCATTACAAAACCTGAGGATCCCCCGTAATCCCCAATAGAAGTTATTCACCGTCACGCGTAGGGCGGGCGGGGCTCATTCAGTCCGCCCGCCCTAATTATATTTGAGGTTAGGATCACCGGCTACGGCTCACTTGTTTGAGCATAACAAGCTATTCAGGAGCTGGATTAGGGCGGATGTGGGATATAGATGTTAATATGCAGGGTCCCGAAGATACCAAAAGGTTTTAGGCTTTTTTTTCAGAGATAACGCCTAAATGTAACATTATTTACGACGGAATATTAAAATGAAAAATGTAATCTATACTAATATTATAAAGCTGAAGAGTTTGTTTGTTTGTTTGTTTGTTTGAACGCGCTAATCTCTGAAACTACTAGTATTATTATATTGTGGTATATGAGGTAGAAGACATATAACTCTTTAAGTCGTTTAAGTGTTCAAGCTGATTTTTCTTGGAGGCAGGTGGTTACCTTTTGCATTTTAGAGTAGAAGTACCAGTTATTTTGATGAAGAAAATGTTTCTATGTTAAATAAATTTAACCGACCTTGACGTAATTAGACAATTAAACACTCCTAATTCAAATAAGGCACTGTGTTAATTACTTTCGATACTTTTGCAACTGCTAAATTAAACGTTTGCGAAGAAGCTCTATAATACAGCAGGTAACTTCTCAATATAAGCTCACCTAACCACTATAGTAACCTCTTTCTGGGTAACAAGTAATGGTAACAAGAATTTTGATCCTAATCTTTCTCAAGCCGAGAATAGAGAGTCCCGGGCACAAGGACGAACGGATTTAGTATTCCATTCATACAATATTTCATAGAAGCTTTTCCGGGAAATGCCGGAATAAACTTCCCTCTTGGCTGTTTGGCAGTCCCCACGATAACTTTATGATAGTTTTACTAGAGATAAACTCGGAAAATGATTGCTGTGCCTTCCTGAGTGGACTTCTGGACTCACATATAGCTGAGGAATAAATCTTTTTATTTTTGTGCATTCCTACTTAATATTCATATGTGAATTCGTTTATGGGGATTTTCATCCGCGGCTTTGCTTGCGTAATTATAGATTTTCCTGCGGTAAATAATAGATTTACCTTTTTTTTTATTTTACTTTGACAACAATTATCTACATCCGAGTCAAATTTAATCCAAATTGGGCTTCGCCGCTTATAATATCAGGAGGATTTATGGAATTTATAATAACTTTATCAAAGCTACCATTGAGAGTAATCATTTCATATACAGGACGTCAACAGCTGAAAAAAAAACTTACTCATATAAATTACCAGTTATTTTAGTAGAGAGTCCCCTTTAGGTATCCACCGTGAGCCCGCAGCCACATGTAAAGTAATGAAAATAACAAAGCTCAGCATAAAACTCGCACACAGCACACATTTTCAGCTCACCACTAAATTTCCCATCCCTTCTTTGTGTACTCCACCGTACACTCACTGTTTATCTGCGATGTTTCTCCAAAGCTTTTTACCAAACGGGCTGTCCTAATTACGGTCACAGTGGACCATGCGAGCTATCAGGCGGGCCATCCATTACCTCCTAACTCCAGGAGTCGGGACCACAACACTCCTAAACTCGGGAGTCGGGACCAAAGCTCCCTCACTGTGGTGCCGTAAACAACTTGATAGGATCATCACGTTTTGTTCACGAGGTAGAAGAGTTATTGTCTAGGTAGAGTACATTCTTTTATACTCGTAGCTTGTAGGAGAGGTTTGCAAAGAACGGAATTGAGTGGACGAAGTAACGACTGGATTAGAACTATGCTTTAAAGTATTTTAAAGTAGGTACCTACTTTGATTGGGCAACTGTACTGTAAAACAAATTAGAAACTTGCCCAATTTATTAATGTATTTTTTGTTTGGTTAATTATTTTTCCATTTATAGAACATGTATAATGTATAAATGTTTAAGATACAAATAAACTTTTTGATTTTTAACAATTACGGACTAAAACTGCGGCGTACCTACATAGTACTTTATGTCACAACGAAATTAGCTTAATTTTATATGAATTTAAATTTCTTAGCGTTTAATGTGTAAAAGTAATTACCTATTTCCGTTGAAAGATGCAAAATTATTTGCGGAAGAAAACCTTGTCTATTCCTGGTGGAATATAAACTATAGTCTGTCGTATAAGTTGCTCAATGTAAGGGCTATTTTTAGGCCACGTCGTGCAACCCTTCACAGCCCTCAGCCCTTCATAGGAACGTGGCACGGAGCGTGAGATGTTTGTTGATTGTTGGAATCAGAGGATTAAACTTGTTCAAGAAAACTCTTTGTATCAAAGAAGCAAGAGAAAACGCACCGAAGAACATTCAGAACGTTAGATTCAGGGGTGATGACATAGAATTTATTAAAAATCATTATTCAAAAGACTACTGGACCGATATATTTCCAAATTTCCATAGCTCCACCTTTTATGCATAGTAATATTATTAATTGACCGGACTAAATGGTGAAGAATATCTTTGTGTCTTTGTTTGTCCGGCGTTCACGGCAAAACGGCTGAACCGATTAGCTTGAAATTTAGTACGGTGATGGGTTATAATTTGAATTAGTACCTAGGCTACAATAACAAAATATGTCGTTCAGCGTAAAACTTTATTACAACACGGGTAACGCCGCAGGGCATTGCTAGTAGAAAATAAATCTCCAAAGCTGTAAATACTTCAATAATGTCCCCAACCGGGTATCTTAAAATTATCAGAATGGATTTTCATGCGGTTTTTATCGGTGCCCTACTTTAGAAATAGTCTAAAGGTTTTTATAAAACCCAAACGAATCGTTTTGCCGTTACATTCCGTTAAAATTGCAACGACGACCGATGACTCATTAACAGTAACTTAAAACGAGTTGTAAGCATTTACCGATGACCACCAAATTTCCATCGAATATTGAACCAGGCAAAAAATATTATATCATCATCAACACCCTATTAACGTTCCCACTGCTGGGACACTGGAACTTCTCTCAGGAACAACTCTTGACGAGAGAGATTAGGCCTTAACTCACCACACTGTCCAAGTGCGGATTGGTGAATCTCACATGTCTTTCAAACTCTTAAAAGTTCTCAGAACATGCCGGTTTCCATACGATGTTGTTTAAAGGTACTATTCTAGATGAAGATTTATTTAAAACTCGTCGTGCGAAGTCGCTGCAGCAGACGCATTCTGTAAAAAATCGAATCCGAACTCGAAATCACTCAAGTGACCGAGCTCACTTCGAACGCTCGTCACTGAGGCGCTACAGGCGCTATCGAGTTTTACAGAATACAAAACTTTAAACTCACCGCGGATTCAGCTTAGTAAGGATCGAAATGAGTTTACAGAATGCGTCTACTGGTAGTTATTTAGTAGGCACGTATGACCTACTGAATAAATTAATCAGCCGTGAAACCAACGCAGTGTTTGACAAAACACCCCCATCTCATCTCCACACGAGCTCTCAATAAGTGATTATCGAGGGTCGGACAACACCCGACTCCGTGATTGATGCTGCGGCCTGAGATACGATCGATCTGCTCCTGGTGACCCTCGCAAGGCGCAGAGATCCGACGATTTAACCTTTACGGGTATTTCAGAGTAAGTTTAACTGATAAACTTGGTAAGCGCTTGCTATAAACTGTTGATAAACCCCTTGCAGACAGGCTTGGTTTGATTGCAGCGTCCGTCTTAATTTTTTCCTATGCTAGGTTCTTTAAGCTGGTGCTTCCGAGGACATTTAAGAGTGTTCCTATATTTCAGTATGGACCCTTGCATAACTACTAGTCGCCATATTGAAGAAAACGTTGTTTCGTGATGTAAAGCATGTCAAAGTCAAAACGTTAATTTCCTTAGAAGCAAAGGGCTTACATGGTCAACTAAAAATTAGTAAAACAAACTTTTAATAAATATCAAGGAAATAACATTGACTTAACAGTTCGCTTCAGCGTTTTATACTGAGTTTAGAAGCGAATAGAACAACACAGCTATATCAGTTTTTACAATTTTGGATTTTTTGTTACTTGTTAAATAACTTAGTAATTGCTTACAAAGTGTAAAAGTGATCAGATTCGAAATCGCATAGTCATCTAAGAAGTTTTTTGAGATCGGTATAAAAACTATAAGAAATCTAATCATTCGGTTGACATGCGTTTCATCTTCGGCCGCGTTTAATTCTTTAAGTGGCGGACAAGGTGAGCAAAAAATGTTTGGTGGGTTCAAAGTGTTCAAACATCTTTAAATGTGATTTAAGCAGTTCGTAGTTACACATAAAAAGTAGCCCATATAATAGTAGTTAATTCATAAATTGGTATGCAACCAATGTATTACTGAAATTCGCGCGTTGAGGCAGACAAATCGGCTTTATATAGATTTTAAAGCCCATTGTATATTTTAAAACTATATTTTAATCTAAAACCATTAAATTTCATTCAGAAGGTACCTACAACTGGTGTTTAACTTACTCATGATTTAAATTGTAAAACTAAAACTTAGGTGCAAAAGATATTTATTATTGAATTTTTTTATGTCACTTTTTGTCAATATACCTACACACAATCAATATAAATTGACACTATTTTTTGAGACCAAAGGTTGCGTATGAACTTGGCTTCCAATAATATACCTATATAAAAGTTCTGCTAGTTCAATAATAACGAAATCTTTATCCGCAAACGCCAAAATATTTCGTCTTGATTGCCTTCAAATTTCAAAATTACAAAGCAAACACAAAATAACTTATCCCACATGCTGTTGACGGTCATATAGCCAGTCACGGACGCCATCTTAGTATTAAAATTAATCATTAGGGTCTCAAAAAAACTCCTAATCTTGAAAAAGTAGCTTAATACCTATTCATAAAATTTTTCTGGAATGGATTTCATAGGTTTTAGTTGTAGTTCTTCCTAAAAATGCATATTTATATCATTAAACTAGATGATACAAGCTATTTTTTTATACCAATTAATCACTACCTTCCCTTTCAATAATTACTAGAATAAACCAAGACAAACCACCTCTTGCTGTGGCCGCTGTAGTGGGCCGGCTGCGAAACGCAACGAACAAATCTAAAATACTCGGTCGTTTCATTATATTTTGATCGTGGGAGTTGATTGAAATATGTTTTATTACCTTTGTCTCCATTAGAAGTAATTATTTCTTGAGAATTCACTGAATCACTTCATAAACATGATTATAAACCCGGCATGCAACAATACCATTGTCATTAATATCAAAAAAAAATTTTTCGTAATTATTATTTTATCGGAGAAAGTATAATCGTAAATATTCTTATAGAATGATTCTTGAGGATTACTTTGATATATTACACTAAGTAAAAAGGGCAAATACAACAATAATAATAACATTCTAAAACACACGCGCGTGACTCACAATGTAAACAAACAAGTCCAAAGATAACAAATTTTTTTTTCAAAGTTTTTGTTGCCAGGTACGGTTTTCTTGGATCGGAATAGTTGCAGAATTTATTTAAGCTCCATCTAGTAACAATTTTGGGCAACTCAAACTTATTTCAACCGAGAAAGAAACGTAAAAGTCTATAGGTGGAGCTAGGCTGCTCTAGTAGCCTGGACGTTTCACGCATCATTTTCTTAGGCTGAAATAGTCGCCTGGACTGGACGTTTGAGTGGATAAAAGAAGAAGAAGAAGAACTTATCCCACAGATAAAACAATTCTTTTACCTATTTTCTAAGAAAATAAAAAAGCTATGGAAAACTATAAAATCATTAAACTGTTACTTGTATGTAGTCTGAGAGATATAACATGTTCCGGCATCAAACCTGCTATTTCTTCTTCGTGCCACCATTGTGATCGTCCTCTCTGTTCGTAGAGTCGATTTTCTCAGGCGATATTTCGTATTGCGTGTCCAGTCTGTAAATATATTCAAATATATTTAAAAAACCGTGTTGGGCAAAAAAAAATGGTATCAACAATCTTTACCCTCTAGGACATACAATAAGTACAGTTGACCGCAAAAATAACTGATGAAATAGAGTCCCAAAATTATATATACAGTAAATAAAGACAAAAGTGAGTATTGTTGTTTGTTAGAAGCAGAGGAACAAAATAACGAGTCACGAGTTAGTTTCACATTTATTTCGACCGTCAGTGTTATTATGATCATTTACTATTGAAAGAAAGAAAGAAAGAAAGAAAAATATTTATTTGGGTACAAAAATTAACAGAGAACATTATTTAATTATTGACCACTTAAACTTTAATTTGAAATTGGCGCTTTAGTATAACTTGTTACATCTGGTATGTCACACTAAATGATGTTTAGAACATTGATTTTGATCACTTACTGTACGCTGTTGACTGTACAACCGTATAAGTAGGTACCTACAGGATAATAATAACGATGGTAGGCCCATAGCAACCAGGTGTTTGACCTGGCGGAAGGTGACATGCAGATGTCCGGGATTATTCCATGAATATCTCAACTCGGTTCTCGCCTGCTTCATACATAAATATATACCAATTCCTATCCTACCTACCGACCGTTGGTTGTCACGCGCAATCATTTACGTATTCATATTAAACGACGATTTATTCAAATCTAATTCTGAGTTTATTCAAGTTTTCTATAAAAATGATTGTTTTATAATTTATTTTGAAATAGAAAAGTGCAAAAAGAATTCTCTCCGGCGGGGAATCGAACCCCGGTCTCCCGCGTGACAGGCGGGGATACTTACCACTATACTACCGAAGATGATGTTTAATAGTTTTAAATTACGCAACAGTTGTTCTTGGTTATCATTCGCGAACACTTTTCACGTTATAAATACCACACGTGGTTTCGTATCGCTAGTACAACTGTCTAATAGTAGATAACTTAGTATAATTACTAATACATTTTGAGTTCTTTACCTATAATTATAATTCATATTAAGGACGATCGAAAACTATTTATGACAAGTAGGAAGAAATCAAATTAGGTAGGTACATACTGCGTCCAACCGATTAATAAGATTTATCTATTTTAGAAATAAGATATAGTACGCATTACAAAGATGGAATATTTCACAGATATAAGATATCTTAGATGTTTACGTTTAAAAGAGTAATATCTATATGCACTTTATGGCACAGTGTTATTTGATTTAAAAACTCTAGCAGATGGGAACCGATCTTACAAAATCGTTATTCATATATTTCATATCTATTTTTTTACAAAAATCGTTTAAGGGTCTTTAGGACGACACAATATTAATTATATCCAAGTTCAGATGCTAAATTTTGTTCCAAGACTATGATTATTCAGGGTTGCCGCTTAAGAAAAAATAAACTCCCCAAACTTTTATTAAAAAGTCGCTAGATTTTAAGAAAAAGGGACTCTAAAATTCCCCTAAATGTCGCTATTTTTTATAGTTTAATATTTTAGAGTTCATTAAAAAAACTGTGATAAAATCAATCGTTTATTGCCATAATTACAATTTAAAATCAACAATCAATATATTGAAAAACCTCATCTATCATCAATTCGTCCATATTTGCATCTTCCTCATCATCACGCAGCCTCCGAAGAACAGAAGTGGATGGTTGCTCTGTGGCAGTAGAAGTGGAAGCTATTGGCGGGGATTGTGTTGTGGGTGGTGCTTTTTGAACTTTAACTGTTTTTGTTATTTTATCTAGAACATCTGGAGGTAATATGTAGGTGTGGCAAGTTTGTTTCAAAATTTTCATCTGATTTCTTATGAGAAGTATTGAGTTTAGCGTTGTGTGTTGCCAATACAATATGTGATAAAATGTATATATCTTTCAATGAGTTTTTTTTACCTACTTAGAATATTTAGAAGAATGGTCAATTGGTCATGAAAAGTATGGTCATGAAAAAGTCCCTAAAAGTCGCTTAAACATTTTTTAGGGTCTAAACCTTGAAAATAAGTCTCTAAAAACCTTAAAAATCCGCTAGATCTAGCGACAAAGTCGCTAAAACGGCAACCCTGTGATTATTAAAAGCCACCAAACAGCTGACCCTAAGAAATAATAATAGCAACAACTTCACACTCTACTCGTAAGAAAATGCTAGGAAACTGTCATTATCTCTAAGTGACAGCACAAAAACAAACTCCGGACAGGATAATGTCCAACCTGACTTTAACATGTTTTCCACCCTAATGAGACTTTAGACCTTATTTCAACTAGTTAAGGGTGGGTTTTGAGGAGATGTGGATCATTGGACGAACCATAGACTATAAACAAAGCGCTATTTGAGTTCAAGCGAAATGCTAAAAGCTCTTTCATATTTCGAATAGAGATTATGGCTAATAAGGCTTACCTATTGATTTTTGTAATCTATGGGGGATGAAAGTAAAAAAAGAATATGGTATTTTTTTTCTATTGTTATCTTATAGATAAAGATACAAAATTTTACCTTCTAGATTCATTATTCAAATTGTAATACATATATTCGTCTTAGATCACTTTAACGCTACTTTTCAAAATGGCGTTGGTATGCCGTATGGACTGTGACTGTGACGGAACTGAGTAGTACAAAAATGTAATGTGTCCCACACCGTCTATAGCAGATTTCCGACAAGAGACGTCACACGAGTGCCATCTTGGAAACAACCGAGTCTTCCGCACTTTTGGTATAATAAAATTGTAGTTTTTTTTTAATAATGCATTGTTTTTTTTATCGAAATACTAATGCCAAATGTATGTATAATTTAATAAGGAATTAAAATGTTTTTTTTTATTTAGTTAACTGCAAAATATGCTTTGCAGTTAAGACTTTAAAAACTTTGATAGCTCTGTTTCTCCGTCATAATATAACTTTGTCAAATTTTGGTTAAATGTCAAATGGGGCCTTAAAACCATTTAAATAGCCCCACATTCACACTTATTACGAAAAATTCAAATTAAATTGTTTATTTACACATACATTGCATCGTTTGTTTACAGGAGAACCCAAGTCACAAACTACACAAATTAAATTTTCATTCAAACAATTAGCTTAAAAGTGGTTATTATCGTATGTATATTTTAAGTATAGATAAGCGGTGAAAACGCAAAAGAAATAACAGAATAATAGAACAAAACATTTAATTAAAAAAAATGTATCCCTCGTTGGAAGTCTTAAAAGAAATAAATAAATATCTATGGAAAAGCTCCTCCGAGCACAAGTACAAGTAAACAAATCATCAGGTTAATTAAACCAGGTAAGAAACAACAAAACAACATCAGAGAGCTGACCCTTAATTATACAGTTCCGACCTTTTGTTATTTCATTAAACAGAACGAATTTCCAGCTAAATAGCTAACGAAATTCCAATTTTCCTCAACAATAAAAACCTTCTTGGAATCTTACTTTAAATCTCAAATGAAGTGGAAACGACTAACGCGTTATAATTCTAGTGGATTATACAGTGTAGGGAGACGAACCCATGACCGGTCGATTACCTGAGCCGGCGTCACTGTAACTACCTGGGAACTAGGGAGTTTTTTCTTTTTGGAATAGAAGGAACATAAAAAGTGACGATGCGCGCCACAAGATACGAAACGTCATATTGTTTTGGAACCATTAAAAGAAGCTGAAGATTCTGACGATTTAATTGAAAAAATTTAAAAAAAAACTTAGTTCACGTATGTTTGATTACTATCAGAGTGACATATTTGAGGGGTCACTGTTTGGTCTGGTAGATGAATATGTTTAATAAAAAATATCTATATATGTATTTTATATTAAGTATATAAGATGTCTAGTACCCGTAACTCAAGCTTAGAGCTAACCTCGGGGTTAGATGTTGCTGTGTGGATTGTCTGGCAATATTTATTAAAAATTATATAAACTACTTATAAAAAGTGGAGTTACATTGCTTTCTCTTTCCGCCAAATGAGATATCGCTTAGATAGAAAAGGGATGGGACTAATGAAAATGGTTTTCTATCATGCGTCATGATCAACTTACTATTCTTAATCTGTTGTAACTACAATAACTACAGTCATGGATTTTTCTGGAACACAGAAGAAGTTCCAGAACATTTTCATAGAGCAAACACCTTTTAGGGCTCATAAAAACTATGCAAGTAAATATGTATTTATGTAATGTATGTATTTTATTTTATTTGTGTACGCATATATTTATATTTGTCATAAGGAGTAATTATAAACTAAATTATTTTATTTAATATTGTACACCCCTGCCTACTAATTATTTTATTAAAGTTATTTTTCCATCCAAAGGTTGCCTGGAAGAGATCGCTTTTTAGCGATAAGGCCGCCCATTGTACATTTTGTTTCCTACGTGTTGTTGTATTTTGTTTCCTTGTGTGTGCAATAAAGTGTTTTGTATTGTATGTAAAACTGGTTGTTACATTTCATCTACTCAACGGTAAGAATAGTTAGCCTAGCCGATTTCGGCTATGGCGACTGCTGTGTCACTGGTACCTACTGGCGACTGTGTCACTGGTAAATACCATTTTAACCTAGACTTATGTGAGGTAGGATGTAGATGGTCTACTCTTTCGTCTGCTTTGAGATGGCCCAAGTTTGTTGACAAATTTGCGTAAGCAACTTGGGTGCGTGGTTATATCAACTTATTTTTATTGTCCTTGCTTTTAGAATAGGCATGTCTAAATAAAAAATACGGTACCCTTAAAAGATATTCTATTAGTCCGTACAAAGGAAGAGGACATTCTTTTCGCTTTTAAATTAAATAATAAAAGTGCCAATATATAGAACATCGAAATTTCAGAGTGGGGGCTTGTGGAAGTATAGGTACATTTAGTACAAATCATACGAAAGCCTTACGTCACGTGAAACTACAATGCACTGTACCGTTTAGATTTTTCGTTTGAAAAATAAAAAGAAAAACATGGGATAAATATAATAAATATAAATGAGGGACTAATTATTACTTTTTAGTCATCTGCTAGTACCCTAGAAAAAAAATCCTGCCAATCCACACAACAATAACATCTAGCCCCGTGGTAAGCTCAAAGCTTGTGTTACGGGTACTAGTCATCTGATATCTTCTAATATACCTACTTCTAATATAATTTCCATGTCCCAATGTTAGTTACCGTGCTCCTCCAAAAACGGCTTTACCGATTCGTACCAAATTTTTTATGCATATTCAGCAGGTCTGAGAATCGGCTACTATCTATTTTTCATTTTGCAAAACAAAGTTTGCTGTTGTCAGCTAGTCCTACTTCCTACTACTTTATTATAAAGGCGAAAGTTTGTAAGTATGGATGTATGGATGTTTGTTACTCTTTCACGCGAAAACTACTGAACCGATTTAAATGAAATTTGGTACACAGAATCTCTAGAGCCTGAAAAATAACATAGGCTACTTTTACCGCGGGAAAACGTCATTCCGCGGGAAAATCCATTATAACGCGGGTAACACCGCGGGGCACAGCTAGTACTTAATATTAGATAAAATACCGTCTTACATCCATAGATATTATTTTTTTTACAAATTAAATATCCAGACCAAGGAGAAAGTGCTTGCAAAACATATAAATACTTGAGCCCTCGGCGGGAATCGAACCCGCTACCTCTTGCACCGCAAGCGGACCTTTTCCCACTGCACCACTGAGGCAGTCAGGATGCAGGAGTAGGTAAGAAATATTTTTTTTACACAAAAGACTTATGTAGGTTTCTACCAATTTAGAAGCATCCATACCGTAGCATTCAAAGAATAAAATGTTGTAGACGCTAGTTTTATTAGTGATTCATTTTTATTATTTGTTATTCATATTATCAAGTTTAATAATCGCAAATAACTGTATATTTATGGAGAATAACGACATATTCACGCACGAAACCCCCGACAAATAATTGGAGATTGCCAGGCTACGTAATGACCCCCGACCCGATAATAATGTTGCCAACTCATTATTGTGATATAAACAAAGACTATAAACAAACAGGAAGCTTCAAATTTTTCCCATTACCGGACGCCATGGCAACGGGCTTACTTAGGTAAGTATCAGGAAAATAAGGAAATATTTGCTCCATTCAAGTTTATCACAATGGACGAGATTTTCCCCGAATAATAACATTAGGGGTAGAGCTGTCGATAAAACACGAAAATAACATGTTTTGTCACGCTGTTTACGGAGTTTAGCGAATACTGCTGTTGCTGTGTTTATGTTTATGTGTCGTCTGCTGTTTGCCGATGGTCCGCCCGCGCAGGCGCCTGGCACGGCGACTCCGCAATACACGGCTGTTCTTGCTGATTATATTATATATTTATTTAGAAGTCGTATCCAAAGTCAACATTAACACAAACACACGAATCATAAATAGAAAGTATTTTTACTTTACAAATGTCCGTCATTGCCAAAAAAAACCCTTCACTAATAACATGCATAAATGATAAATACGACCCCAATAAAAAAAACGAAAAGTTAAATAAATCATTACAATAAAAACAAGATTTAAATATTTAATATAGACTATATAATAATTATTTAAGAAAAAATAATACCTACTATTGCTGTAGTCATTTTTTATTATATTCTATGCTATTGCTATATCATAAGGCGTCTTTGGATTAAATTGTTCATATCGTACGAACTTGTTCGCATCGTATAGTATCGTAGAAAGTTAACTTTATTCGCATAGGTGGAATTGTAGCAAGTAAATATTACATTATTTAAAAGTATTGCTCAAGGATTCACATAAAATCGACTATCCTTAAACTGTGAAGAGCTTGAGCTCTGGGTGCAAATTGTCATGTCCCTATTTTACAAAATAAACATGATGCAAAGCAAAACGGCCAGCCTTTGAATTAATCTAAGCCCCGGACTGGAATTGGACCTGCGACCTTCGGTCATTTCAATAAGCATTGTCTAAAGCCAATGAGAATGACAAAAAGATTTACAACACTGAAAGTCAGTGTAAGAAACTTTTTACACATTTAGCGCCTTTTTCTTGTGTAGAAATAAAGGAGAAAACCACTTATAAAAGTATTGTATCGATCTCCTCTGTTTGAAGTAAAAGTACCTACTTGTAATTGATCATTTTTTGTTCCGTTGTTCTTTTGGCTCACAAGAGCTGTTAGTAATTCTCTGACACAACACAATTCTGCAGCGAGCCTTTAGCGTGCTCCATTAGGTGCTTCATCGCAAAAATACATGCTACTGTCACAGATTATATAGTATTATTAGCGGCCCGCCTCAGTGTCACACGGGTATAAAATTTTCCCGGAAATTATTCGAATTTTTTCTTGCCGTAAAAACCATCATAACTCTCAAGTTGGATCGAACTGCACATGGTGTGCGAATTTTATTATAATCGGTTAAGTGGTTTAGGAGTCCATTGAGGACAAACATTGTGACACGAGATTTATATATATTAACATTACCAATACTAACAGATAAATATAGGTACAAAAAAAAGGTGTGTGTGCGATCCACACATGATAGAAGTGAAACTTCAGTAAATCGACAAAAGAATGAGAAGAATAAAAAAAAAACAAAAAAAAATACTATGCAAAAAGATTTTGTTCGGGCGGTCACCCATCCAAGTACTGGCTTCGCGCCAAGTTGCTTAACCTTGTTAGCGTTTAAGATTGGCTTACCCGACAGGTAAGCCAATCTTATTTCCATTTCCGTTGCATCCGATTTCAAATCACAACGATTAGAAGTTTCACTTCAATAAATAAATAAATAAATAAATATGGCAGGACTATCCACACAACAACATCTAGCTTAGAAGATACTTATTACATTCAGTGACACAATGGGCGTCCTTATCACTAATAGCGTCTCTTCCAGGCATTCCGATATTTATCATTGTTTTATGGGCCCGTTTTTTATGCATTTTCCCATAAAACATTTTCTTTTCACGATAAAAAAAAAGCTGCCCATTAGTTCCTAAGATTGGCGCGTTCAAACAAATAATCAAACTTTTCAGCTCTATAATATTACTAAATATGATTTGCAGCACGTTACCAGCAGGCTATATTACCGAATGCTCGGCGAATGTCCGGAAAAGTAATAAATTAATGCGGGCCCATCCATCATACGTGTTCCGTGTAGACGCGCCCCGGGACGGCCGGCAAATTGGACCTGTTCCACTCAACTGCCACAACAGCCACGGCCAAGTAGCGAACAAAGCTATTTCGTACCCGCTGTTTCATTATCAGCTTTTAATATGTTTCTGTTTTTTGGGTTCCGTGCCCAAAGCACGCTTTGATCGCTTATTTGCTCTTGTGAGAAAAAAGCGAAGCGACCGGATACGATACATTTATTTCCTATTCATCTTTATGTACCTATGTTCAATTTGTTTATGTTTTTTTTGTATTTTATTTTTGACGTTTCCAAGATTTGTAAAACCAAACAATGGAAATAAACGATTTTGTATCTTTGTAAAGGGTAAAACGGAACCATATTGCTTAGACTTCGTCGTCTGTCTGTCACCAGGGTTACATAATTATAATAACTAAAGCTATTTTAACTTCTTTCGATATAGCTAGGGTCGATTCACTTTACTTATATAATTTTTTATTAAACTAAAATTAATCGCACTAACGAACGATCAATCTAATTGATTTTAAAAAACATTGGACTTCTTTGTATGAAACATCTAATAGACAACTCGCCTACAGTATAGCAATGCAGTTTTTTTCTTAAATCAGGGTAGCGCTAACAAACAGTAGATGCATAAACCATAGGTGAATTCTCTTCTAGATATCGTTCATTACAGTTTAAACAAAATTTTATGAAACGCTCTGTAAGTATTTTAAACAGTAGGTCTTTTGACCGTACTTATTTCCAAAATAGTTGGATTATGTTAGTTATTTTAATCCGTAGTAACCGTCACCAGGCTGTATCTCAAGAACGTGATAGACAGGGAGTTGAAATTTTGAGGGATCATGTATTTCTGTTGCCACTATGACTACAACATAGGTACAATAAATAAATATTTAACGGGGCTACTTTTCAACAATCGAGTTTTTTCATACAAACTAGTCGAATCTACTGTCTCCAAATTGTAGCTAAACACAACAATAAACTAACATTTCCGGTAAACTGCTCTACATTACCAGAATAACGAGGGTCCCCGTCCAAATACACACAAATTGAAACAAACAGGTTCCATTGAAAGGCCCCAGTGGCCATTCCAAATCCTGCATTACGTACTACAAAGTGTCTGTCGTTCAAAGGCATTTCAAAGACCTCACAATAGTGTAATCACCAGCGACAATAGACCGCGGAGAGAGCCATAGAGATAGAGGGATAAAAACCTCCATGGATAGAGTGGATCGGTTTCCGGGTAGATTTGACATCAAAGAAGGCGGTGATTCAATTACGAATAATTCGAGAACGGCCAGATTGGACGACTTGTTTGCGATAGCTATGCTTTCATATTAGTATTCTGTGGTATATACGGTGAGGTACCATGGTCAATAGCTACTTGGACCTCATACTTTCAAAACTTACTTTTTTGAGATTGTGGCTTTGTACCAAATTTTGATAATTGAAACGTATCATCATCATAATCTTAGAATATTTACGTTCCCACTGCTGGAACACAAGGTCTAATCTCTCTCTCTTGAGATTAGGCCTTAATTTCACCAGAATATCACATGTCTTAAAGAAACTTATACAATTAATTTATTTCCGAAAACAAGCAACTCATTTTTAATGGGAACAATTTGGAGCTACAGGGCTTAGTAAGAGACGGTGATAGTGTGAAGTGAAAAGGTTTTTCTGGGCGACATCGTCCCATCGACGACCTGGTCTCTGGTTTCGAACTACCGTCTAGAACTTGTAATCTAGTTTCTGAGCCCACAAATTGCCATTTTATGCTACAAATCGAGATTTATTAAACCAAGTTCAAACATAGAAAAATGTCAATTTAATGTAAATTAGATCTCATTTAGGCGATGAAACGACTCTTCTCGACTCATCTTGACTGCGATATATAGTCAAGACGAATAAATAAGACAGTAATAACGCGCAAAGATCTCTCGGCATATGCAAACTAAATAGAATTTTCTGGATCACGTCACCTTACCATACAACATAACTACCTTGAATAAATGGACAAAACCCACGGCATCCCGAATTCAGGATAATCTTATTGTCCAACCAGTTGTCCACCGCAGCCGGGATAATTGCATTAAGAAGCCAAATTACCAGCCCCGTGTCAATCGAACAACCATTATTCCCGAGACCAGATTCAGAAGATCCCTTTATTTCTAACATCATAAGGATAAATTAATTCATTTCAAAAAAATGAGAAGCATACAATACACTTTTTGCAAACAATATTTTTAAAAAGTGCAAAAAGATTCAGTCAGAGCGGTCACCCATCCAAGTGTTGTCTTCGCGCAACGTTGCTTAACCTTGTAAAAATCACGTTTGTTGTATGAGAGCCGCCATAAATAAATATTTACTGTTGTTTAGTATTTGTTGTTATAGCGGCAACAGAAATACACCATTTTTTTTTATTATTATTGATAAGCCTTTATTTGACCACAATCTCACCTGATGTAAAGTGACGATGTGGTCTAAGATGGAGCATGAAGGCCTATGACCATCCTTCAAAATTTCAACTCTCTAGCTACCATGGTTCTTATAGCCTGGTGACGAAGTATAGACACCCGTTTTATTGTTTTGAGTACGAATTAATTTCGTAAATTTATTTGAGTGGGTAATGGAACGGAAGTTTTTCCGACCCCAAATAATTTGTGAAATTGACGATTGAGAATTGACCCTACCATAACTAATATAATGTTTCATACATTGCATACACTTAACAAGTATCTAAACTATTCAATGCTTGATTCTTTCTCTGAAACAACTTTCAAAGGGTTCAATTCTGTACAGCACAAAGCGCATTACGACATTATGTTCTTTTAATGGGCATTGTAAGTCGCACAGTACAATGGTCAACCCACGTGCAATGTTGAAAGGAGTTCACAAGTTCACAGAGGGCAGAATGAGGTCGTTGAACCGCACACCTGGTGGATTATGCACTTACCTACAATCTATACTAATACCATAAAGTGTACCATAAAGAGTTTGTTTGTTTTAGCTAATCCGATTTGAAAGATTCTTAGTGTAAGTCCATTTATCTATGTTGATAATTTGTTGATTGGATAATTTGCTGACCCAGTTGGCTGGAAATTTAGACACCGACACAAAATTACTGTTTCACTTAAATTAGTTCAGTTACTTACTTCTGGTTATTTTTAAAAGATGAAGTAGTAAGTGTTTTAATAATATCTGCGTTTTAAATTATTTATTTTGTTATTTCGTAGATCCTCTACAGTCGTAGCTTTCCGTAGGCTCTACGCCGTAGCATTTTACAAAGCACTCATGCACAGAATACGGTAATATCTAACACAACATAAAAAATTCAACATTTCAAGTCTATGAAAACACAAATGTGTATATTGGTATATTTTTTTAACTGTTATAAAACTTAATTTAAAATTTAAGAAAAACCCCCGATTTCAATGCCTTTAATTTCCTTAAAAGTAAAACACTTATATTTTGGAATGTGGACGCGATGCGCTTTCATATGATACCCCACTCAGTATATTTGCAGATTTTCGGTTTTCCATCTCCACTCCCACCCCATAACTTTTAAACTGCAAAACCGATTTTCATGAATCATGTCAAAGAACACTCGGGCCAAACTCACCATTCATACAAAAAAACCTAAATTGAAATCGCTCCATCCTTTCGGCAGCTATGATATCCCAGACAGACAGACAGACAGACACGTCAAACTTATAACACCTCTCTTTTTTGGTCGGGGGTTAAAAATACAAATGATTTCACTACAAACGACAATTTACCACAAATTTAAAAGGGTTTTAGCAGCTTTGAGTGAAAAGAGATTCATATAAATCCATTTAAAAAACCTGAGGTCAAATATGCGAGTCGATTGAAAACCTTCTCTTTTATTGAAGTCTCCAGACTTAACAAATATCCTACGCATTTTCTTTCTAGTTCCAGTCGCCATTTACAAATTTCTATGTACTATATCTCTTCGAAGTTAAATAGGTCGGTCCCGAGCCAGCCCTTGTAACGAAGGGCTGCTGAAATAATACAACAAAAGGGAAGAGTTACAAAAGGTTTTTTTCCTAATAAAAGACGTCAATGGAGTTTTTGAAATATTTTCCCTTACATTCCGCGTACCGTGAAAATAATGAGCCGAGAGATAATGATCGCCATTTAAAATAGGTACGATACCTTTCTATAAATAAGTAGACAAAATAAAAGAATGTTTCGTAAGATTAGTTAGTTAACTAATCCTACAAAACATTATTGCAAAAAACATTAATATTTACATAGATAACAACTTTTTTGCACACCACTTCTTAAGGATAAAATAACATAACGATATAACGCTACTAGTGGTACACTCGGCGGCCTTATCGCTAAAAGTGTCCTTCCACTAAACCTTTGGATGGATAGGATCTATTAGGAGAATGAATGACGGTGCACACAAGTAAATAATGAAAATAAGACATTTTCTTGGGCAAGTTAAAATCAAAATCGTCGAGGAAATCGCTCATCGTTGGTCAGAACATAGAAATTAGTTATCATGTTGAAAAAGTTTGGCAATGACTTCATCAGTCTGCCTTCAATTTACCGAAATACTATTTCGGCTCACAATAATACTGTGTCAACCAAGTGCGTATTAAGATTTTTATGTTGTATTTTGTTTTTGTTATTTAAGTTTGGTTATTAATATAATTTTATTTTTCGGTATTTGTGTTGTCGAAATAAATGACTTTCTTTCTTTTTTTCTTAAAATGTATGGGAAGAGTTTTTTTGTTTTTTCGACTGACTCATGATCTGACTGTTTTTTTTTACAAAATCTGTGAATGCAATTCAGAGTATCTATAAAAATAAGGATATTATCTTATGAACATTTGTTTGTACCGAACTTGATTTAACTGCCATTATGGTCCCTTCTCAAAAATCCACCCTATCGATAATAAATAAAACAAATATATTACCGGACAATCTACCCAACAACATTTAGCCCCGTGGTAAGCTCAACGCTATTTTATGGGTACTAGACATCTCATATACATAATATAATAGACATAGGTACATAATTATATAGATATCTATAAGATATTTGCAATTTATAATAGAAATACTTATAAATATATTAATACCTATATCATACATTAATATCACTGAATTTTTAAGAAATTTGACTATCTTGAACAACGACCTCATTCGATATTTCAATACACACATTACAGGTTATAAACTCACACCTCTAATCTGAATAACAAAGTACTCGACCCTCTGAGAAGACCTTTTGTGCAGTTTTGCACGTGTGTCCTTTGTTCTTCGTTCAATATCTTCCTTTCATGGATTTACGCACTAAGATGGGCTTAAAAAACCGAGAACGTAAACACGACCAACAATCATCAAACAATTTTTTATTATAAAAATTATATTGTGAAATAGATTATGACGTTAGGCATTAAATTTATTAACTTTTATTTGAACCTCATTTTTACCAAGCTTTAAACAGTCTATTACACCAAGCCTGACAGTTTTTTTATGCTAGACTAGCGGCCCGCCCCGGCGTCGCACGGGTAAAAAAAGTTCCCGGCATTTTTTCCTTATTTGCTCACCGTTTAGACCTACCCTGGACTACGACAAACATTTTAAAACCAAAATCAGCTCAATCGGCCCATCCGTTGTCGAGTTTTAGCAGACAACTTGTTCAAATCCTTAGCGGTACGATTATAATTAATATTATAGTAACTTATAGATTATAAATATATTATAGAGGTAGATTAGTACTAGCTAACCCGGTGAACTTCGTATCATCTAGATACGAATCGTAGATCGTACAGAGGTGAAAATTTATTGTTAACTAGCGGCCCGCCCCGGCGTCGCACGGGTAAAAAAGTTCCCGGCAATTTTTCCTTATTTGCTCACCGTTTAGACCTACCCTGGACTACGACAAACATTTTAAAACCAAAATCAGCTCAATCGGCCCAGCCGTTCTCGAGTTTTAATCAGACTAACGAACAGCAATTCATTTTTATTTATATAGATTTAGGGGTGGACCACCACCCTTAACATTCAGGGGGATGAAAAATAAGCATGCTTCGGATGAAGAAAATCGGAGGAGTTCGATAACAAACACCGTGACAAGAGAGACAAATTTAATATAAGATTTTTATATAACTTTTTAAACTATCATGGTTATCAATGCTTTTTAGATTTATAACGGGTTATTTACCATGATTAAATGCGCCATGATCACGGTTGATCTGAAGCTGCAGCGATTGGGGAACAGTTTTATTGGCAGACATAGTATTTTCATATTCAAACCTAAAGTTTGTCTTCCACAAAATAAAAAACAACTAACTCCATGTAGTTAAAACAGAGCCCAATCAAGCTAAGTACATGAGAACGCACCTTCGTGGCTCTTTCCCATGGCAACCCTAAACTTGATTATGTATTGTATGGGACAGGTCTGCCCATTCTTTGCCCACGTGTGCTGGGGTCATTACACCTACCTGCTGAATAGAATAGGGGTTGTTCAATGGCCTCATAATAGTGAGCAGCTTATTAACAATACTCAGCACTAAAATAGAATTACAATGAGTGAGCGATTAATTGCTCGGTTGGAGTCTATTCATAAAGAACTGCTGTAATGAATATTCGTCGCTTAATAAGTTAAGTTAATGTTCTATCATATGGGTACTTAAAAGAAATGGAATTTCAAGTTACTGTATTTTTTTATATATTTAGGAATCTTTATTTACTGAGGATAAGTATAAGTATATGTTAAGATTATATATAATTTTATAAGCCCAGAGGCAGAACTGTGTAGGATAAGTAAATGTATTGTGTATGTGTTATGTAATCTCATAAAAAATGAACTGTTTGTAGTTTTCACGAGGAAATAAATATCTTTGAAACTAAACCGTACACCCAACCTTCTTTCTCCTCAGATCGAGGTTCCTACCTAGTTTTCCAATATGATCCAATCTTTATAGGACGTCAATGGAAGTAAGTACCTACTTTTAAAATAAACTCGTGCCTCTGAGAGCTCTCGACTATACGAAAACCTTATAATAACTGTACATAAATATTAAATATAATACCTATAAATATAAACCTATCGGTACTACATGTATAATAATCATCATTATTTCACTTAGCCTAGGAAAGCCTTTGATGGGTCTTTCATTTCATAAGCCCTCGTCATTCATTTGTAATTCTCTCATAAAATAATCTTTCTCATTATTTCCTACGTAGACACATTTTCTTTCAACACGGCAACGACCAAGAATAAGAAAAACGATTAAGAGAGAATTGACTTCAAAGCATTATTTTAGTTGGTTAAAGGGCATATCTGACCTGAGACTCCTGATGCGGCAGTCGGAGATGACGCTGATCTTCGAGCGGGAGGAGTCCAGCGGCGGCAGCAGCGCGCGGGAGCGGTGGACACTGCTGGCAACACCGATATTACTCTCACACACCATTCAATAGAAGGTGATAGAGAGAGAGAGGGAAGATAGAGAACACAAGATACATTTTGAGTACAAAATGAGCCATGAAAGATATGGGTGTAACATTTTAACAGCGCGGGCGATATTACGCGTATTCATTAATTATCATAAACGTATTCATTAATTATCTATGTATTGTGTGTGAATACTGTGAATTAATAAATGATTTGAAATGATGCAACATTTTATTTAGGAGTGAACGTAAAGGTTATATGGCCAAATATTTTGTCAACCATCATGACGCAAAGGAGAAAAAATTCGGATGGTTTATTTTAAATTACAAAAAAAGGACCAGTAGTTATTTGCTATTCGCTGACACATAGCTTTTATTAGTTTTGGTTCATCTGGTAGCTGACCGTTCGATATCAGTGACTACGTCTGCCGACGAGGCGCCGCTGCTTGGTCTCGCCGCGGATAGAACTGTCTACTGGCGGCGTAGTGTTGTACCTCTAGCTGTCAGTCCGCCGTTGATACTTACTTCTGCTTGCTGGCGACGCTGCGGCGCTGCTTGTGCTCGACGACCTTCCGCGGCTGCCGCGCGATGGTGGAGTCGCCGGCGCCGCGGATCGACCCGTCTACTGGCGTCGTGTTCTTCAGCGCACTCAATTGAGACTCCTGCGTAATTCACATTCACATATTCCGTGATTCTTAATTAAGTATATAATACTAGCGTACACTCCAAATTGTGGGGAATATCCATTGCTATTAAATGACGTGAAAGGATGAGATGGCGAGACGAGCTCTGTGCCCATCTAACATCTTGGCCAGAAATAGTTTTAAATCAAGAGAAATAATACTAGGAACCTCGGCCCCGTAATTGTTAAGCATGATTCTGGTACCAGAAGTAACCAAACCTTAGGAGACACGTCCGTGCTGTTGTATTCTGTGACCTTTTGCAGAACCTCACTGTCTGCCGCGAAGTCTTCTGAGCTGCCGATATCCTAAACAGATTATATGTATTGCTTCAGTAAGCACCAGGATAACATAATAGCTGAGGATATGGAATGACGTGGAGTGGTAAAGAAAAAACTCACACGTTCTATAGTAAACTAATAAAATAGAATCGTGGGAGGATTAGGTAATCATAATGTTAAAAAGATGAGACCACTGTGTAATAATAAAAAGGGTTTATATTAAAGAACTCACTAAAACCACACTAAAACTTACATCTGTAGTGCTAACATCAATCTTATCTTTGCTGGATCCTCCCGGTAGGATCACTTTACCAGGGAACCTGGAAAGGGTAAAGTTTTAAGGACTCAAAAACATACAATAAATAAATATTTAAGGGGGCTCCCATACAACTAACGTGATTTTACTAGGTTAAGCAACGTTGCACGCAACCAGCAGGTACTTTGATCGGTGACCGCTCTGACAAATTCAAATTTCAAATTCAAAAATCTTTATTCCAGAGGCAAACATAATGGTGCACTTAGAATTGTCACAAGGTACAAAGCATCTTAAAATAAAATATTTATAATAAATTACTTAGGTACATAAGTATAAATTACAACAATTACATAGTCAATATTTCTATGCCTGGGTTGGTGTAACTTAGGAATTACACCAACCCAGGCATTTTTATCTGAGAGGAAGTCCTTGATGGAATAGTACGCTTTCTTTTGCAGTTGACATCTAGATCACCAGAACAAAAGTAAAGAAAAATAAACATAATTTGGAAAATATGAGCATGTTATGAGAAGGGGTGAATGTTGTGTTATCACGATCAGAAAAGCGTTCAAATGTGTGTTAATAAGTGTTAAGGAAAAGATGGATGGATTGTGGATGGCATCTAAATCTAAGAAAGAAGCTCAGAATTGAAATGACGGATTTTAGTAGAAAATAGAAACAAAGAACAGGTTGTGCCGACCCCTCATAACTTGGGACAAGGCCAGGATCGTGAAACAGGTTAATAACTCTGGCGATATCACTAACCAGTATTCCTTCGGAATATCTTCCACGTACTGCATATCCAGCGAAGAGTGACTTCCCCAGCGCACCAGCTCCTCCTCCGGCCCCTGCTGGACGGGGAGCGCCTGCGAGCCCCAGGAGTCTCGCGGCGCGGGCTCCGGCATGGCGTCCTGCGCCCAGGACTCCGCGCGCAGAGGGATGAAGCAGGCCGGCGCGGCGGACGCCTCCTCGCCCGGGTCGTGCCGGTAGAACTGCCTAGTAAAGAGATATATAGGACTTGGTAGACCACAGTTGACATTAGCTAGCGACAAGAATCAAACATTCTCCTCAGTCATTAATGGACAGCGATACACTGATAGCAGGCTCAGTGTTAACCACCGTTAAACATACCCCCTGTGGCTAGATCTCAGTTCACAAGCTTTTCACACAAATACTCAGTCAACACTCGACGCAAATGTGACTGGTAGTTGGTAGTAATTGGTTTTCGAAATCCAGTTCATGAGTTCGAGTTTCCCTTGGCCAGCGCCCACGTGAAGAAATTGGGGCAACATTTTCACATTGAAGGGCAGAATAAAAGAGGGATTTCCTGATAATAAAGGTTGAATACCAATCGATGAGTTTGAGCCAGGCCTGAGCCGCGCAGTGGGCCGCAAACAGCGCGTTCTGCTTCTCCATGTACCGATCGTAGCAGATCTTCAGAGCCTCTTCCAGGATCTCCTCGCGGATGTCCAACACTAGGAGATCATTCTCTTCTTTTTGCAGGATATCCGCCCTGGATAATAAGATTTATGTCTTATGCTCTAATATAATTTCCGCTTTAAGAAGATTTGGATATATTTAAAACTATGAACAAAACAAATTACCTATACTTCATATAAGTAGGTATATAATAGGGTAGAGCCCTAGCTTTGTTGATAAACCAAACCTGCCCGTTCTTATTTATTTGAAGAATATTTAACTTGAAGAACTTCTTTTCGAAAGATGCGGATAAGTAGGTAAAGCGATGAAACCCAAAAAGTTGCAGGTTCGATTCACATACTTTTGTATTTATAGATAGCCGAAAATAATCAAGCATCGCTGTAAAGGACCTACTACAGACACCTTAAAAGCTTACTATTTATTATTGTCTTATTAGATAAGGTATCCTAGAATCGTAGCATTTCCTAATAACCATAAAGATGGGTTGCCACTTACCAAGTTCTTTCAGGAATATCCCTGGGCAGGGCTGCCAGAATCCTCGAGTCATCATTTACTGGCAATCTCTGGCCCCTTCGCGAAATCCTGTACCTACTGTTCACTTGAGACATTATTTATTTGATTCTATTATGAAAAACCCTTCAAAAATAAACTTTGTACTAAATATCGACTTTTTAATTACAGTTTAGTTAACATACGTGATTTGGCTTTGATCGTAAAATTCAAGTAAAAGTTACAAATAGATGTTTGAAAATGTATGAAACTATCATGTTTCTGATACAGATTGATTTGATTTTACAGGATTTCAGTCAGATTCAAAACAAAGCGATCATCCGTCCCGCTCTTATGTCAATTTGTAATGTGTTTAGATTTTGACCAGGACCAAAGAGGTTTTAAAGCAGTTATCGTCAAGGTGGACGAAGATATTCTGGATCGTGTGTCTGACACCATCTCCCGTACATAACTACGTATGTGTCTAGGCTATAACAATAAGGTACCCACCTATGTTTGAATCACTAATAATGATCGTTGGTCCACTAACAAAATGAACGGGCGACTTAAGTAAAGGCCGTCGTTTCACGGTGAATGCAGGCCGCCTTCAACCAAAATAAGTGGAAGTCACAGAGGTACGCTTATGCCCCAAGTAAACATCCATAAATCAAAAAGGTTATTGCATTCAAATGAGGTCTTAAAATTTAATTTCAGTAACAACATGAACCCAGACTGATATATTGAGTTTCAATAGGCTAAGCCGTAGTAATTTATTATTCTATGGCTCCAGTACCTATCCAGTATTTATAAAAAGCTGAAAAGTGTTTGTTTGTTACACGCGCTAATTTCAGGCACCACTGAACGTATATTAGATATCCCATTTATCGAGGAAGGATATTGGCTGCTTTTTGCAGCGGGAAAATATGTTGTTCCCTCAGGAAAATGTAAGGCTTGACACTAATAATTTCGTAACGATATGTTCTTCGTACTCGGATATCATACACAGGACCCTAAGGCATATGCTCTAAGGATTATGCCTTCTTCAATAAGCACTAGGTACCTAAAGTCAGCTAAGTCTGGTTGTTCAACCTTCTTTATACTACGTACACAGGTAGGTAATTTATTCCAGTCGATAGCCTCTCTGCCACAGAACAATAACGAAGTGACGCAAATATCATACTTTAATTAAAAATGCCGATAAATTAATATCCAATTTAGATTATTCACCTAGGTAACGAGGCGCAAACTAGCGTTCAACTGTAGCAAAGTTAAACTTTTGTTGTACCTTCAGAACAACTAACTACTAAATAGGTTTTGGATATTGGGTGTCTTACAGTTTTTATAACTAAATTGTTGGAAATAAACGATTTATGATTTAAAACGTCATCATGTTATCATTGCTATTGAAATTAGTATTAGGTACGTACCTATTAGAAGTATTACATTTTTGGCGCCATTTTTGTTAGCCTATTTATAAAGTAACAGGTAAATTTGTAGCTTATCTCGTCGTATCTACCTTAATGCTCTCCCAATGCCATATGTAGGAAAGTCGATAATAACTAGTCTAACTACCTTCTTCCATTTATTACTACGCGTGCTCGCCTTCGGTTTGCGTAGGTTCATTACGAAGAATTGTATTGTGTAAAATTGAAACCTTAAAAATATACGCGTCGAATTGAGATCATCCTCATATTTTTTTTTTAATTCTTGCAAAACGAAACCGTCCGTCCCCTTGGATACGCTATGAGAAAGACATGTCTCGCCGCGCCGTTTCACTGCTCTTTACATTGTGCACCACCCCTAATATTTGTGTAGTGTAGACATAGACAAAGCTTATAGACAAAGGGTAGACATGTTTGTAGTCTATGATATGATAAGCCTAAAAAAACCTATATTAAATGGCCAGAAACAGAAACAAACACCATAGACAACAATGTTTGTCAAACGTTATTTGACAGCTGTTTGAAAAAGTGACAAAAACCGAGCGTAAAAAATAGGTAACTTCGGAGTAATTATTTGAAAAAAACTAAGCAAATATTCAATAGTGTGGAACTATGAGCCAATAGACGAAGATTGTATTTTTCTGGAATGCAAATGATGAGTGCATTGTGTCTTGTGTTTAATTTTGTTACCGCCTGCCAGTGACAATGTATACCTTGAAGGGGATTCTCCCCGAACCCAGTAAGTACCGTTCAAATTATATATCCACTTCACTATCTTGCGTTTACCAGCACTGCTAAAGAACATGCTTTTTATTTTCAGAGAAAGAACCAAAAAAGAATTTCATCAGAGAAAACATGAAGCAACTAAAATTTATTCAGGGGAAACCACCAAACAGAGATCCAAAATACGCAATGAAAACAATTCACCCGCCGCATCTGACGAACCCTATCGCCGCAGGAACCTCTCTTGGACAAGTCAAATCGTCCCCTTCTAACAAAAGTGGCAACATGTTCGCCAAAAGCAGTTCCGCGCGCAAAAAGGCCCCAGATATCAGACTCCAGAAAGGAGATATGGCTGAATTTCTTAAGAGAAAAGAGATGCGACATTCTTCCAAACCCTCGGAACCTGAATTGGAAGATGATGAATCAGTTTATTCAGGAAATTTACGGGATATTGGCTGTCAGACGATAGAATCAAATCTTGCTCAGAACCTAGCAGAAAGTGCCAAAGTAACAGTCTTATATCCAAGGAAAGATGATGAAGAGGCTAAAGTGAAGGCCAGTGGAGACTCAGGCCATTACAAGGGCACACCGCCCGCGCAGATCCCACCATCACCACGTAGAGGAGGAGATGAGGGCTATGATATGGAGAGGAACCGCAGTAGACTTAATTATATACTGGATAGAAAAGAAAAAGACAAAGACCCATACCTGCCATCAGGTTACCAAAAAGGAGTCATCCCCAAGTATCTGCGGGACAGAAAAGAACCAACTGTGGAAGGTGTTGGAGTTGATGATGTGTGTCCTCCAGGACATGTGGCACTGCCTGACATGGAAAGGAAGGAAACTCTGCGAATGCTGAGAAACAGCTTTGCGGAACTAATTAGTGAACTAAACAAATTGCCAGTGAAAACTGACACTCTCAAGATGCGTAAAAGGAAAATGGAACTCGAAAAACAACTAGCTAAACTAGAAGAGGGCATGAAAGTGTTCTCTAGGTCTAAGGTATTCGTCAAAATTGGTGAATAGTTGAAATTATATATCCATGACCATTGGGGAGTTCTTTGTCTAAATGCCGTGAATTTGTTTCGATGATATAAATTTAAATGTTTTAAATTTTGTTGCCTATTATGTCCTTAGAAACTAGTGCCTAAAATTCGTCCAAAATGTACCTAAAGTAAAATTATTGTGATGTCATGTATAATAAGCTACTGGTAAATATTCTTTGTATACTGCTATTATAGTTATGGTATGTTGTTGTCTAATTAATATAATGTTTGTATGATATACAGTGTTTCTTAACTTTTAAATAATTTAAAAATATTCATACTTTTTCCTTAATTATATATAATATTTGGAGAATAAAACATAATTTCATTTTAATCTAATTTTAATTGAACTATTTAACATAGAGTTAACAAATATGAAACATTTCAATAGTCTTTGGCTTTGTAATTCTGTGCACAGGTGACTACATTAGAATAATACTAACACACTAACAAATCAACAACAATCATAGCTTTCTGACATGCTGGAATAGGTGGCTGTTGAATATAATTGGGCCTTTCCTGTAGGTCACTTCCTGGTCATTGTACCACTTGTAAAATGAAAATTCTGGGAAAAAGAACTTTATCTCTCTCTCAGCTGAAGTGGTGGAATCTGAAACCAAAATGTAAAAAAGATTGTACATTAAACATAAAACCCAAATTACAAGATTTCTGCTGTTTTCAACAAATGGTTCTCTAGAAAAGCATAACTTAGCAATTTTAGGTTCTATCGCAACTATTATAGTAGTTTTCTCTGGATTAATGTTGAGAGATAAATTCTGCTAAAAAAAATGTTTCTACATCAAAAAAATTACTACCAAATATGTTAACTTTATTGTAAACTTATTTAATGATTAGGCCCCAGCTATACAAAAGTGGGATAAAATACACACTTATGCCTCTTGAGATACCTACTCAAATCTATGACTAAAAACTGCATTAAAACTCATCCAGTAGGGATGGATTTTTCATTTAAATAAATTTAGTAAATTGACACCAGCAACTAATATTCTATATTTTCTTTGATACATATATATTTACAATGTTATTGTATGTGTATTATTACTTTCTATTTAAACGAATAAAATTTACCTGATCCATGAGCCACATTCCTTGTGTCAGAGATGCCAAACAAGCCTCTTAGACAGTTGGGTTCTGAAAACTGTCCTTTATACACACTGGTGGGGCCCAGCATTTGTCTCCACAGCTGAATGGCGTCTATGTGCCCCAGGACATGCAGGTCAATGCTGCCACTGGAAATTAAAAATATCAGATAAATGTTATAAACATTTTTTTATATTAAGGCCTGTAACCAACCCTCACAATCGCCATTCTTATAGTTTCTTACACACAGTTGTGTGAGGCACTTTGAGTAACTTATGTGGCGTTTGTTCAGAGATGCGTCCTATTATTTTCCATACACAAAATTGTTCAACCTAATTAAGGTTTATCATTATCACTTTGAAAAATCATAGCGTGTTTTCTTAAGTGTTAGCATATAAATAATTGGCGTAATTTCAAGGTTAACGTTACCTACCTCGTCATAAACGTAACTAATCTGTTGAAGAAGAACTTTCCTACATGTTCCTGATAAAAGTTGCTGGCAGTCTTCAGATCCAAAGAAACCCTCCTAGTTTTCACCACAATAAACTGATTTTTCAAGATATGACGAATATACGAGAGAGCAATTGGATTTTTCACAACATGAGGCTTTATTATGGCGAGTGTTAGTTCCAGCCTTGGCATTTTTTTGCGAATTTTTAACAAGATTCAGTCATAATTTTGATTTAAAATTAAATCTCAGCACGGAGCACGCTGCATAGCTCTACTTGAAGTTTTTTCTTTTCTGAAAAAATTTGATTAACACTATCAGAAAAGTCAAAAACAGCTGTTCTTAGGCTAACTCTACACAACACAAGACGAAATTACCAACTTATCGTTGGAAATCGAATCGCGTAGTTGATAAATCGTGCAAAGTTTGCTTGCTTCGTCGGGACGGGACATCCCTTCAAGCAAACGACAACAACGAAACGAAGTCAACAAACCATAAATTTTGAGGTTGTGTTTCTGTTCATATTAATTTAAAATTGAGAAAAATGCCTGAAATTGAATTAAAAAGGAAAGCTGAGGATGCTGGAGCAATAGTTCTATCGAAACGGACTCGCCATGAAATATCTGTGGCAGGAACTAGAGAGAAAGCGGTCGTTACATCTGCGGTAAACAAATTTTACTTACAGTGCTCTATTTATAATGAAAGGGAAGTAATATCATTAAAACTCATCTTAATGATTTTATTCTAGCTGTGAAACACTGTTTTGTAAAGTTCTTACCATATTTCAGGTCCCTCGAACTTCAAACCTGTATGCACCCATTATGCTATTAGAGGGCCACCTAGGAGAGATTTTCACTGCAAAATTTCACCCAGAAGGCAAACATTTAGCATCTGCGGGCTTTGATAGACAAATATGTAAGTAAAAAAACAAATTATAGTAAGAGACCTCTTCCTCTGTCAATGTATTTCTATTATTCACCATTAACTTATATTTCCAGTCTTATGGACAGTTTATGGACAATGTGAGAATGTGATGGTTATGAAAGGACACACAGGAGCCATCATGGAGCTATGTTTCTCCCCCGATGGCTCCCACCTCTACACTTGTGCTACGGACAACACTGTGGCAGTCTGGGATGTGCCTACTGGCACAAGGATAAAGAAACTTAAGGGCCATGCAAACTTTGTCAACTCTGTGAATGGTTTGTTAAATCAGTACTTTATTATATACTTTATTTTGGTGTTTTTAAAATGTTTTTATGCAGAAAAAATTAAGACACATCCGTAACCTTCGCGCACAGGATGCTCAAGTTTATAATTTTCAGTAGCAGCATTGATTTTTTTTTTTCTCCATAAATACATTTAAAAAATAGTTTAACCTGCAAAGTGAGGTTTATCACTTATTAAAAACATTTAAAATTTATTTTGGTGATATGATATGAAACTGATAGGTGAATCTCGGGTTTTCACCATTAAGACCTTTTAAAGCATAGAATGTTCTTAAAATATAAAGAAATTAAAGCATTGGTAAGAACTTGAAAGAAATCAAAATAGTTTACAAGTCCTTTTAAAACTTTCTAAACCAACCTTCAATCATTAGCTTAAACTGCAATTTTTAAAGGTTACTTGTGTAGTATATCCTACATTCCTTGTATTACAGGAGCAAGAAGGGGGCCAGAACTCCTAGTTTCAGCATCTGACGACAACACCATAAAGCTATGGGATGCTCGGAAACGAAACCCCATTGCTTCATTCGACAGCACATACCCTGTCACCTCAGTCCTGTTTAATGATACGGCAGAGAAGATCATTTCTGGTGGAGTTGATAATGTCATTAAGATTTGGGATATCAGAAATAATCAAATAGCTTACAAGATTAAGGGACATACAGATACTGTTACAGGTAATTCTTTGAATAAATAAGAATAACAAAACTACAACAAGTGAAAGCTAGTATTGCTTCAAACCACTTTAATATGTGACCTAAATATACTATTTGATATGTCACATGTACTCTGCTGCAAATGATTGTGCTGACAGATTTGATTTGCCAATGTCTACTATCTCATGTATACCTAGTTAAATAAATGTGAAAGCGGGATACCTGGCGATTTAGGACACTACCAGGGTAATAACTGAGTATAAACTTTGTAACAGAAGTACTAACAGGTCGACGTTAATATCACGGTAATACTATCTATGCAGTATTCGACTTCATACAAATGGACGCGCGAGCTATAATACCTACGCGCCTCGTTCGAGGCTCACGCGGGGCACACAGGCAGTCGCGAGTGTGCCTCAGTGACGAACGGACGGCCGGCGTTGTTTTTTAACTAATAAACCGATTTTTTTGTAAAAATAAGTACACATTACTATTTGATGTTAAGAGTAGAATATATTATTGTGCTATTAAGTTTTATTAAACTTCATATTCTGAGGCGCTTTCTTTAAGATAAAATTTTATAATAAAGCATTCCGTTTATTCCAGTCGAGGCAAAATATTTTCAATCGCAAATTTATATGACCAATTTGTTATTAAGTCTGGTATCAAACTAAAAAATAGCTTTTCAAAAAGACTGTAGATAAAAGTCATAAAATATACTACATGATTATCGTGAGTTACACTACTTATTAATAAAAAAACGGGATTTACTTACGTGTGCACAGTTACACATGCTCATTACAAGCATTCATTGAAGCATGCGCGTTACAGCCACACCTTTCTCCACCGCTAGTTCGTAGTAAATTTGTTTTTTTTTTTTTTTTTTTTTTTTTATGATCGATAAGCCTTCATTTGACTACAATCTCACCTGATGTAAAGTGACGATGTGGTCTAAGATGGAGCATGAAGGCCTAGAAGATGGCTTCTCCGGGCCACATTACGAAACACGAAAAAATCGCTTCACGCACTGGCCCAGCCCGGAGGGTGGTGACAAGCCGCGGCCGAAGCCTACCACCAGAGACTGTTCTTAGCACCACCCGGAGGTCACGTGTAAGGATTCAGAGGGTTACCACTTACGGACGTGAACAGACAAAACCTCCAAAAATGATTTTCCATATACTGTAAATTTATGTTCAGGGTTCCATACCCAAAGGGTAAAATCGGACCCTATTGCTGATACTTCGTCGCCTGTCTGTCACCATGCCGTATCTCAGGAACCGCGATAGCTAGAGAGTTGAAATTTTGAGGGATCATGTATATCTGTTGCCGCTATAACAACAAACACTAGAAACATATGTTCTGCAAACATTTTCTCCTTGGTTTGGGTGTTTAGTATCTATAATAAAAAATATCTATCTATATATGTCTATTATATTAAGTATATCAGATGTCTAGTACCCGTAACACAAGCTTATAGCTTACCACGGGGCTAGATGTTGTTGTGTGGATTGTTCGTCAATATTTATTTATTTATCTAGAAATAATGAACTTAGTTAGGAGTTAGTTGAGAACTTAGTTTTGTCTGTTCACGTCCGTAAGTGGTAACCCTCTGAATCCTTACACGTGACCTCCGAGTGGTGCTAAGAACAGTCTCTGGTGGTAGGCTTCGGCCGCGGCTTGTCACCACCCTCCGGGCTGGGCCAGTGCGTGAAGCGATTATTTCGTGTTTCGTAATGTGGCCCGGAGAAGCCATCTACCTACTAGGTCTTCATGCTCCATCTTAGACCACATCGTCACTTTACATCAGGTGAGATTGTGGTCAAATGAAAGCTTATCAAGCATAAAAAGTTAGTTCTTGTTTTATGGCTTGGTTGAATGGCTTGTTGACTTGAAACCGTCTGTTTGCAGGCATGGCCCTGTCAAACGACGGGTCGTACCTGCTGTCCAACGCGATGGACAGCACGCTGCGCATCTGGGACGTGCGGCCGTTCGCGCCGCCCGAGCGCTGCGTGAAGCTCCTGTCGGGCCACGCGCACAACTTCGAGAAGAACCTGCTGCGCTGCACCTGGTCTCCTGACGGCTCCAAGGTACGTTGACAACTAGCTGTGCACGTCACGGCGTTGTCCGTTTAGATTTTCCAAAAAAGTAGAAAAAAAGTAGCAAATAAATTATTCTATTCTATTCTATTCTAAAATATTTATTCGACTCGGACCAGTAGTTCCTGAGATTATTGCGTTGAACCAAACAAACTCTTCAGCTTGGATAATATTAGCATAAGGCGAGTTCGATTGTTATAAGGTCATTATTAAAGTTGCACGCCTGACTTTATCACTGATTCTTCAAAATAGTTTTGTTTTCTTTCTTTCTTTCTTCTTCTTCTTCAGTTGCCATTTTATAACGGAAGGTTAGCAGTCAGCTTCTACTTCTTCCTGAACTGTTGTTTCATAGTTTTAATGCTAAATTCAATTTCGCTCAAATCTCGGATGTCCGTAGCCGGAGGGAGGGACATTCTACGTCCTCCAACTTCCATTCAACATATTTTTTTATCATTACGTAGGTATTTTTCGCAGACCGAGTCATGATGTACACAATTTTATAAGATGCGGCAAGTTATCCGCCGCTGCCGATACAATAAACTTGTTTTTTACTATATTATAATTAATCTCCGACCAAAAAAGAGGGGTGTTATATAAGTTTGACGTGTCTGTCTGTCGGTATGTCTGTCTGTCTGGGACATCATAGCTCCCGATCGGATGGAGCGATTTCAATTTAGTTTTTTTGTATGAAAGGTGAGTTTGGCCCGGGTGTTCTTAGACATGTTTCATGAAAATCGTTTGAGCCGTTCAAAAGTTATGGGGGTGAGGGTGGGGAAAGAAAACCGATAATCTGCTCTCAATACTCGAGTGGATGTATCAAATGAAAGAGCATCGCGTGCCCTTATTACTAAATATTATGGTGTTTTACTTTTAAGGAAATTAAAGCATTGGAAACAAGGTTTTTTCTTAAATTTTAAATTTAGATTTATTAATATGTGTTATTATTATTTAAAAGATTATTAATTTCGTAAATAGGAATCAAATTTAAAAATAAATTACTAGAATTGACGTATTCTATTATTATTATTTATTGAGGTGAGTGTTGAGATGACGGGTGATAGAGGGAAATGGAGGGAGAAAACATGTTGTGCCGACCCCACGTAATGTGGGATAAGGTCAGGAAGATGATGATGATGAGAATTGACGTATTCTATAATGTCTAATTTAAATAATAGAATGAATGAGATGTAATGAATGTAACGTTGCAGGTGTCGGCGGGGTCCTCGGACCGCCACCTGTACGTGTGGGACACGACCTCGCGCCGCGTGCTGTACAAGCTGCCCGGCCACCACGGCGCCGTCACCGACGTGCACTTCCACCCCGCAGAGCCCATCGTGCTGTCCGCCTCCTCAGACAAGCAGCTCTACCTGGGGGAGATCGACCATTAGTGCAGGACACGCGCATTCCCGGGACACGGCTATCCGGCACCATTGCTCACACATATTCATATCATCATCACCCTATTAACGTTCCCACTGCTGGGACACAGGGACTTCTCTCTTGACGAGAGAGATTAGGCCTTAATTCACCACGCTGGCCAAGTGCGGGTTGGTGAATGTCACATGTCCTTCAAACTCTTTTTTGAAGTTCTCAGAACATGCCGGTTTCCTCACGATGTTTGCCTTCACCGTTAAAGCACGTGTTTAAAGCGCACATAAATTTCTCAAGAAAAATCCAGAGGTGCGTGGCGGGGTTTGAACCCACGACCTTCGGAATGAAAGTCGAGTGTCCTCCCACTTAGCCAACACGGCTTCTCATATTCATATACATATTCATATAGTTTCTTAAAACTCAGAGCTTACATGGACATGGATATGAAGAAATATACCTACCTTCTTATGCAAAATGGATAGCAAACCTATTCTAATTTAGCTTGCATTTTGTCTCTTCTTTCTCTCTCTAACAAACAGAAATGTCAATATGATCGACTAGGACAAACTAATGCTAGCGGCAAGTTATCTTAAATTAGGTTTAGTAAACTATTTCGTATAAGGGGGTTAATGTCTAAACAATAAACTTGAATATCAATGAAGACCGATATCAATGTAATCATAATCACGTTAGGTGATTCTTCATATTATATTTGTGTAAGAAATTTTGAAAAACAGATAGCACTGTTAGGGTTCTGGGCGTATTGAGACATAGACGATCTGCAATGCGTCTGACATGTAAATGTACAAAAAGTCCATAAAAGTTGTGTATAAGTTTTTAAAGGAACACTGTATCGGGAAATGTGTGAATAAACAGCGTTTAAATGTAATTTAGCCGCACCGCACTCGCGGTGAGACAGATTTGGTCATCAACGACATTTTATTTGTAAAATCCAACAACAAACATAAATTACTTTGTATCTCTTGTATCTAACGCCAGCTGAATCGTCCGATGTCGCGTCGTTATCGGACACTGAGGCTGGCGGCGCACGTGACACTGGTTGAAATATATCGAGCGCTGGATAAAGTTGAATGTACAAAATAAGAGGACTACATTCTGTACATAGTTTTGAACTCAGAAAAGCTTGCATAATTATGTTTCTGGATGTTGCCAGGGAGTTTGTTGTCTATTTATTTTATAAACTCATTTAGTCTTTAGTTAGATAACAAGTGAATGGATTTAACAAATATTCATATCTTATGGCTCAACCAATATCCATAAAATTTGCTGAATCATATTATGTAAAAGTTATGAATGTGTCTTAGCTTAAAGAATTCGATCATATTTGTCGGTCCTCACATTTTGCATACTCTACTTCGGCGACGGGGACGTCTGCGGGTAGTGCGGTGCGGACTGGTGTGGCGAGACCATTAACTAATGTCACTGGTCGGCTGTGACGCAAAATTAAATACTGTAAAAATGATACCTAATCTAATTAATTGTTAGGATTTAAAGTAATTTAATAAATAAGGAAAATATGTATTTTTTTTTATTTAAAAACTTAAATTCTTAACACACTTAGTTATAAATAGAATCACAGTGAATATTAAATTGTCTAAGGCAGTTAACATTGTAAATTCTAAAAACAAAGAGATTGTGGTGGGGGTATCTCAGGGACAAAGCCCATTTTGAAGTCTTCACTATTAAAAGCCTCCATGTCTTCAGGTGTTATATCCTCAGCTTTACTATACACTCCGCTATCAACTTGCTGCTGAGTAGGTATACCAAATCCAGTGCTTGGTGGTTTAGTAAATACATTAGTTGCAACATTACTTGGTTGGTTGAAAGGTGTGTTCTGTTGCGGTAGAGACTGAGATGCAGTAGCAAATATGCTTGTAGCATTAGTATCTGTGTTTTGATTGTTAAATATATTTTGTGGAGCCGTGCTCTGAGCGAAAACATTCTGTGATGCTTGAGCGAAGATGGATTGTGGGGATGCCTGAACTGGTTGGTTTTGTGCAAAAATACTTGGTTGTGTCTGAGTATTCTGTGTTCCACCAAATATGCTAGAAGTTTGGTTTACGGGCTGGCTTTGAAAGACATTTTGGGTGGCCTGAGCAAAAATTGATTTTGCTGATTCTCCTGGCTGTCCAAAAGCATTGCTCTGCCCAAATACTGAAGGACTACTCTGGGCAAAGGCTGTGGGTTGACTAGGTTGAACAGCACTCCTAAATACTGAAGCAGCATTGCCACCAAATCCGGAGCTTGTTTGTGAAAGGTTTCCAAATGGTGAGGCTACATTTTCACCATTGTAGAGGCTGCGTAGGACTTTAATAATGTTTGTGTTCTTTGAGAGTAGCAGCTCATACTTTTGTCTTGCTTCTTGGAATTGGTTGTTCATAAATAAAACCTGAAATTTTAATTATCAATGAATACTTTAATTATTCTAATTATAAACAAGACTATACTGTACTGCATGTAAAAACTAAATTGTCTTACTGCTTGTTCCAATGTGTTGTTAGCTTTAGCTTCATATATAAATAGTCTAGCTTCTTCTGGAGACATGTCAATCAATCCGGGAAATGTAGGTTTTTCTTTAAATGGTGCATAGCCTGATAGCAACCACTGTCCTCCACAAATCATAGACTGTAGGTCTGTGTTCACTTGGTTTACAAGTTGCTCATCTGTGACAGCCGGAGTTGGTGACGGAGCTTCTGATTGTGCTGAAAAACTAAATCAAGTAAGTACCTACTATAAAAATTAAATGCATTTTATAAATTGTGTGTTAATAAGTTGTTCTGTTCCTGAATTATATACAGTAATTATTTGCATGCTTGAGATAGGCAAAACATGTATGGAACTGTAACTACTAAACATCTTTAAATAATAATTGTAACCCATGTTTTTAAATAAACGTAATTTTTGTACTTGTTATTCTTAAATAGATCAATAATTATGATTTATTAGAGCGCGACAATCGGAAGGAGACGAAGCTGAAAGTTCATCAACTACTTACTTTACTTCTTTTACATGAACAAATAATGTTAAAATACAATTTTCTGAGTTCTTAAGAAATAATCTCACCATGATACGAGTATTTGGAGCCATAAATGTGATCAAATCTGCAATTCTGGCCATAACGACAGCTGCCTTGCTGAAAGAATTTGCAAACTACCATCTTGGAGAATATTTTATTTGTAAGGGATTAACGTTAGCAAAGTTGAATGATTCTATTAGTCTTATAAATAATTGTTCACTACACTTTAATATTAATATTGTTTTCCGAAATCCAAAGTGCCAGCGTTTCCTAGCATAACATCATCAATAAATTATTACTATTTCACAGGAAAGGAAAGGAAATTAAACGAACGGTTGGTCGTAGCCGTGGCAACTATTATGTATTCTGTGGCCGTGGCCAGTAGTCAAGCAAGTCAGTAGATGTTAAGCCGGTGTATTAAAAAGTGCGGTGATGTGTAGTCTAAGTTACCCTATTTTTAATACACAAAAATATGCTTTAATGATAATAATTTAATTTATGGATATTGGCTGATGTGATGACGGCGATATAGCCATTCTGTCATTCATCAAAGAAGAAGAAAGAGTTCAATCAAGGTTTGTTTTGATTAAACATAAAAAAACCTTTGTTTTCTTTCTCGTGAAATTGCATTGCATCATTTTTTATAATTACATAGGTACATGATTCAAATCTCAAAATAAATTTTATATGTATGATTATAAATGTTTGCAGGCCAATCCAGGGTGGCAAGCGATTCATATTTGCAGACTTTTGTTTAAAAAAGTATGAAAGCAATTGTAGAATTAATTGTGTTGTTAAGATTTCATTGCTCACATTGTACCGTGCATTGTTCTCTCAGGTCTCAGTTCTTCTTAAAATATTATTTTATCCCATCGGGTTAATAGTTTACTTTGAGAAGTACAATTTTATTCCATTTTCAACAAATTTTTCATTAGCAAACTTTTAAAAGTAACTGTTTTTTTTCTATATTCTAGAGTATGTAAAATGAACAAGATCACAATATATGGTGTGCAAGTATTACTTGCGTTAGCCATAATAACAGGTATGCGAAAAATCTTTACATTTACACATAATAACTAATTTATAACACAGAAATCTCACTAGCCTAGCTAAGGGCTTCTCAAAATCAGACTAAAATGATTCGAGTAAATAAGTAGGATAAAGAAATATAATTAAGACCTATTTTATTACAAAATTTTGCTTACTCTCTGCTTTTAATGTTCGTAAAACCGTTTATTCTGTCTCCTAATCAAATTATTATTTTCAGGTGTTCTAAAATTGAATTTGCATCACACTCTAATTCAAGTTGGTAAGTGAAGATATATATATATATATACACACAACCTTGTACCCTTATGACAGAGAGATAACCCTTATTTTACTCCACAAAAATATTCCAAACAGTAATACATACATTGTGTGGCCTGTCATAGCCATAGAGTTTGATATTGTAAGTGCACTTTGACAATAAAAAGCTTAAGCACTCTCTCTTACATAATTATCTTTTAATTAGCCTTTTACCTGTGGCTTTGGCTGCAATAAAATGTATGATAAAAAGTAGCCATGTCTTGTCCTAATATGCTTATGACTTTTGGTATTAAGGCAAAGAATTTAAAAGCCTACTTATTAATAACTTAGTTTAAGTTTGCACACCTAATAAGGTAATCCTCAAAACTCGCACATATTTTATTATTTTTAATGCATAGTCAATATCATTAAAAATGTAATATAAAAGAATCTTGAAATTTCAAAGATATTGGATAAATATTATTTTCTGCCTTTCTTTTAGGTTAGAGAAGTTTTTTTAGTGTTTTACAATGTTTCCTAGAATCAAAATGATATCAAGGCTCAAAGTGATAAAATATTAAAAGCACTATGAGTCATAGCTGAATTAGTACATTGTAAAAATATATTATCTGCAATGTGTATGCAAACTATGTCGCCTTATTTACACTCATTTTTAACCACCAACCAAATAAGAGGTTACTTATAAGTTTGACGTGTCTTTCTGTCTGTTGGTATGTCTGTCTGTCTGTGTGTCTGATGTCTGTCTGTGTGTCTGATGTCTGTCTGTCTGTCTGATGTCTGTCTGTCTGTCTGGGTCATCATAGCTCCCGAACAGATGGAGCAATTTCAATTTAATTTTTTTTATGAAAGGTGAGTTTGGCGCGAGTGTACTTAGACATGTTTCATGAAAATCGGTTCTGCCGTTTAAAAGTTATGGGGGTGAAAGTAAGGAAGGAAAACCGAAAATCTGCAAATATACTAGTGTGGAGTATCAAATGAAAGCGCATTGCGTCCACTATACAAAATATTATGGTGTCTTACTTTTAAGAAAATTCAGGCATTTGAATCGGGGGTTTTTTCTTAGAATTTTAAATTTAGATTTATAAATATTCATAATATTTGGATGGTTTAAAAAAATAATAATTCTGAGGACCTAATTTCATGGTGCTCACAATTAGCTGTTCTGCAACTAAATAATATGAATGTTTTATTTGTTTTGACTAATAATCATTTGTTTATTATCATATCACTCTATGATATCACCAAAATGGTATGTAGACTTATGGAAAATGTAGAGTATTAACAGTCTTTTTTTTCTTCAAAATATACAGTTCAATAGACTTAATACTAACTTCTACGAAAAACGACTATAACTGAATTATTCCGATCTGTCACCCTGCTTTGTCCCCATGGGGTGACAGAACGGACAAAAAAGTTTGATCTGTCCCCCTGTTACCCTTCCCATATAGACAACTCGCTTAGCATGTTTTAGAACCCTGTTACCCGGTCCGGTAAACTTAAACGTTTTGACTTTGACTTACGACTATGCAGAAAAGTGTTTATTAACCTAACCTAACGTTAACATAAAGCCGGGAAGTCAAACACATGTCAGGGGCTTTCAAGTTTTTTCTTATTTCAGGGCGAACCTTACTGTACATCTTTTTTTTGGAGGCTGTAGTACCAATCTGTGAACAGGCATACAAGTACCAAACAGCTGGCAGTATAGACATACAGGTAAAAAATTTAACACTATTACAAAAATATTACTATATGACACTATCTGATTATGGCTGAATAGCCGATTGCAGATGAAACAGGAAAAAAAAAAAAAAAAAAAAACTATTACAAAAACAACCAATTTCTGCTCTACCATATCTTCTTTATAATATATAAATCTTCTGTACGTGTGTTAGTCATTGAACTCCTCCTAAACGGCTGGACCAATTTTGATGAAATTTTTTGTGTGTGTTTATGTGGGTTCGAGAATGGTTTAGATTCACAATACGGTCAACTAGGTGCGAAGCGGGGGCGGCCCGCTAGTATAAAATATACCTTTAAATATATCTCCGGGTGGTGCTAAGAACAGTCTCTGGTGGTGGCTTCGGCCGCGGCTTGTCACCACCCTCCGGGCTGGGCCAGTGCGTCAAGCGATTTTTTCGTGTTTCGTAATGTGGTCCGGAGAAGCCACCTACCTTCTAGGTCTTCATTTCCCATCTTAGACCACATCGTCACTTTACATTAGGTGAGATTGTGGTCAAATTAACAAGCATTAAAAAAAAAAGCACTATGCAGTCAAAAAAGCGAAGCGATCAGATACGATATATTTATTTATTATTTATCTATAGTATGTTCAATTTGTGTTTTCTTGACTTTTGCTAAGATTTGTGAAATCAAACTATAAACGGAAATACGAAATATGAATCTTGATCATAAAATTTTGAATCATTTCATAATTATTCTATTGAATGCCTCAGTAGAGCGGTGGGCGAAGGTCCGCTTGCGGCGCAAGAGGTAGTGGGTTCGATTCCCGCCCAGGGGCGTTCAGATCACGATCAAGCGTTTGTATGTTCTGCAAGCAGTTTCTCCTTGGTGTTATATACGTTTAATAAAAATATCTATCTCTATAGATGTTATTCTAAAATATGTATGTCCATTATTATTATTAAGTATATCAGATGTCTAGTAACCGTAACAAAAGCTTGGAACTTACTATGGGGCTAGATGTCGTTGTGTAGTTTGTCCAGCGGTATTATATTATAAACAATATCGAAATTGATTCAGTTTGGCAATAAAAATGTTATGTTTAAATTTATGTTAGCTTAATTATGTTTAGTGTTTGGGCGCTTTGGACATTCTGTTAAGCCCTCTCAATAATTAAATAAATAAATAGAAAAACAAAACACCCGTCAAAAACGTATAAAAAATTACACTTTTTTTGCAATAATTATGATCATTAACACTTACTTGCCTTCATGAGAGTATAGGGTTATGGAAGTTGTGGTACCGATGTACTTTTTTGTGAATAACTCTTTGTAAGTTTCTCGTGATCTTGAATAAATAAAAACAAGCGCCTCTTGTGTTATAGCTAAGTGATTATTCGCCACCCGTCAGTATCTCTGTGTGGTGCGTTTAGTAAGTACTGTACTGGCCGCTCAATGACGTAAATGTTTTATTTTGTAAATTTAAACGTATGATACGTAGAAAATACCCATATAATATGTAGATATAGAAGACGCGTTGCAGAGAGATCTTCGCTCCGGGTTTCTTTACGAGATCGAATTATTTTAGTTGTAGCCTGCATCCAGCGCGAACCCGTGGTAATTACCAAGTCCATTAATCTAGTAGGTGGACGTTATTTTTAAACCTAAATTAGTTCAAAATCGGTTTGATAACAGTTCAATCAAAGCTTTTCATCCTTGTTTATCGCTGTAGTAGTTGCAAAATAAGGCATAAATAGTATTATTGTGTATTTTAGCACCTTTTTTATGAATACTAGCATATATTATGTTTATTTATTCTACTCTACAGGCGCTAATAGGTGGGAGAAGAGTGTTGAACTATCTGTCGGTGTTCGCGCTGTGGGCGGCCCTGCTCGTGTACAACAACCAACGGCCGGTGACGGAGGAGTTCGTGTACACAGCTCTGGTTTACCTGTTCCTTAAGTTTCAAGACATGGTGAGGAATAGCTGTATAACTTATTTTCATAGAATTATTATTTTTATGATTGTGCTAACTGTATTAATATGATAAATTGACAAGGGAGCCACGTTATATATTTATTTATTATGTGTTACAATGTTTTATTTTGTAAATTTAAACTTATGATACATAGAAAACACCCATATATTATGTAGATATAGAAGACGTGTTGCAGAGTGATCTTCGCTCCGGGTTTCTTTACAGTTTCTATGCAGGCATCGCGGCAGACCAAGATCAAGATGGCGAGATGAGCTGGATAATTTTGACGTGGATTGGTGTGCAAAAGCTCAACAACGCGATGTGTGGAAGGGGAATAGAAGACCTTTGCCCAGCAGTGGGACGACATGGGCTGAAAATAATAATAATAATAATGTGTTACAATACTAAATATTGGCTGTTATAGCGGCAAAGTAAATTCATAATTCCTCAAAATTTCAACTCTCGATTTAGCACACCTACAGACAGATAGACGATACAGAGTCCCATTTTATCCTTTGGGAACATTAAAAACGTAGAAAAATTGATTTACTACTATTTATTCTCTTGGAAATCATGACAGAACACCGAAAGTTTACGAAATCTCGGATAAAAGCTAGTACCTACTTAATAATACTTTTTATTGTTTAAAAAAAAATGTGTAATGTAAATCCGTTTATTTGGCCTTAAGTTATAACAGAATATGTATAAAGTTTTATTAAGGGCTGTGGATTTTGTTAAATAAATAAATTATAGTAGTATAATTTCACGAATAACTAAATGTTCTAAGTATGTATAAACCAATATTTAGAATTTTTGAAGTGAAACTTCTTTAGAATCGTTGTGATTTCAGACCGGATGCAACGGAAATACGTCAGGTACGCCAATCTTAAACGCGAACAAGGTTAAGCAACTTTCCGGAACGCCAGCACTTGGATGGGTGACCGCCCGAACAAAATCTTTTTGCACAGTATTTTTTTTTATTTATCTCATTCTTTTGTCGATTTACTGAAGTTTCACTTCTACCGTGTGTGTTATTGATTTGAATATTCCAAATAAGTAAAAGAAAAAAACACTTAATAAGTAAAAATCAACACATACACATAACATGGGTACATGGTTGTGTGTTCCAGGCCGTGAAGCCGTCCATCAACTATGGCGTTGGCATGGCGTGCTCCTTCTTCGAAGGTTACCTCGTGCATATCCTACCGTCTGATGGCGCCAAGTAAGCTTATCTTATCATAACCTGATAAGTATAACTTGTATTATTTTGTTTTCTTGACGACCTCTGTGGCTCGGTGGGCGAAGGCCCGCCTGAGGCGCAGTTGCGGGCTCGATTCCCGCCGTGGGACCAGACTTTTTGCGATCTCCCTTACCTTCTAGGTCTTCATGCCCCATCTTAGACCACATCGTCACGTTACATCACGTGAGATTGTGGTCAAATGAAGGCTTTTCTAACAAAAAATAAAATAAAGTCTTTCAATGCTCATACTCATAAAAATTATTGTCTTGATATTTCTAAATAAATAAATCTTTTATTAAGGTTTATAGGCTTCGAGGAGAATATAATAAAGCTGGAGAACAGAGAGGGGGTGCTGTTCCCCGTGAAGAAGCTGTTCATCATCATCACCAAGAACCTGTACTGCCCGCCGGACCTCAAGGAGTTCAACAAGCCTTCCAAGGACCTGGCTTACTTGGAAGCCGTCAAGGTGAGGGTGTTGAAAGACCAATCATCATCAAGTCATCATCACCACCCTATTAACGTTCCCCCTGCTGGGACACAGGGACTTATCTCTTGCCGAGAGAGATTAGACCTAAATTCACCACGCTGGCCAAGTGCGGGTTGGTGAATGTCTTTCAAACTTTATAAACCCTATTAACGTTCCCCCTGCTGGGACACAGGGACTTATCTCTTGCCGAGAGAGATTAGACCTAAATTCACCACGCTGGCCAAGTGCGGGTTGGTGAATGTCTTTCAAACTTTATAAAATTCTCAGAACATGCCGGTTTCCTCACGATGTTTGCCTTCACCGTTAAAGCACGTGTTTTAAAGCGCATATTTTTTTTTCAAGAAGTATAATCCAGAGGTGCGTGGCGGGGTTTGAACCCACGACCTTCGGAATGAAAGTCGTGTGTCAACTTAGCCAACAATATCCCCGTTTTCAAAATGAATATTGTAAGTTACTTTTGAGAGTATATCTTTGCTGTGTATTAACCGATTTTGATGATTATTTTTCCGAAAAGAATATTTCCAGACAATTCACACAACAACATCTAGCCCCGTGGTAAGCTCTAAGCTTGTGTTACGGGGAAAAATAAATATCCCCTGTTCTATAATATGGATCCCAGATTCCTAGATGCTGAAATCGAAGGCAATTTTTGAGAAACGGGCACGTGGGCAAGCTTTGGGAACGTTAAAATGGTGATGATAATGATGAATCTGAATCGGTCACTAATAGTTATCACTGCCCACGTCGCAGGGTCTCCCGGACGTGCAGAAGAGCGTGGCGGGCGTGAAGGACCGCATCTACCGCAACTCCGCCTACAAGGTGCACCGCGCGCACGCCGCGCCGCTCTACCTCGCCGCCGAGTGCGCCACGCCGCTGCACACCCTGTACAAGGTGCTCGACAAGCGCTCGCTCTACGGAGGTAACTGTGCTGACTCACGGGCGTGCAGGGTGAAGTGCCAGCCTCGACCAGGGTATATGTCTATATGAGCAGTATATGAGCAGTTTTGGCCGCAAGGGGTCAAGTTTCGACGGTTCATCGGTCGCCTACACTGCAAGGCGACACCGCCGTAACAGATGATCCATGATTCTGACACTTTAGTTTATAAGATTTATATGTTTATGTATGTTATTTATAAGGTATATGTTTATATGGGCCTTAGATGCATGAAATAAATTATTATTATTAAACCATCCTCTTGGAAGACGTCCGACGCAGCGCTCACCGATCCGGCCTCCGTTCGAAAACTGTTCGGCCCCGACCGTCCGCTCGCGCTATAGGCCTGCCCGCTGCTACTTAAATAGCTATAAATAAAATTTAAAAATTCTGGACAATCCACACGATAACATTTTGCCCCGTGGTAAGCTCTAAGTTTGCGTTACGGGTACTAGACATCTGATATACTTAATGAAATATACATACATAGAAGGCCACTCAGCTATGTTGGTGAATTCCTTCCCAATTGAAAATTTGTCTATTATAATCATATTTGATACAAAAAATGTATGTTTAGTTTTTTTTTTTGTTGTGCATACTGTTTTTCTTTATATTCTTGTTTTATTTGTGGAAACTCTTAATGAGCCTTTATGTACAAATAGTTTTTATACCTTCATCAATTCAAATGGTTGTTAGTTTCCCTAAGATTGTAAAAACTAAATAAAAAGTATAAAAGATAATGCACAAAACACTCATAGGCGAGATGTCAGTGAAGATCTCAGTTGCCCCACTTAGAATTTGAATTACACGGAACCAAGTGTAGGTCGAGTCCATCTCGTACTTTTAATTTTTCTTATAGTATCGTTTCTTTGTTCGGTGTGTGCATAATTAATTGCGTATGTATGTACGATCTGCGTCCGTCCGTTGCAGAGGTGGCGGACATCGACGTGGGCGGCGTGGTGGCGGACTTCTGCCGCACGCTGCAGGCCGTCCTGGACCGCAGCCCCGACTGCCGCGGCAAGTGCGAGCTCGTCTACTACGACAGTGAGTAGCGCTGCTGCAACCTAACCTTACTACGGCAGTGAGTAGCGCTGCTGCAACCTAACCTTACTACGGGAGTGAGTAGCCCAGCTGCAACCTAACCTTACTACGGCAGTGAGTAGCGCTGCTGCAACCTAACCTTACTACGGCAGTGAGTAGCGCTGCTGCAACCTAACCTTACTACGGGAGTGAGTAGCCCAGCTGCAACCTAACCTTACTACGGCAGTGAGTAGCGCTGCTGCAACCTAACCTTACTACGGCAGTGAGTAGCGCTGCTGCAACCTAACCTTACTACGGCAGTGAGTAGCGCTGCTGCAACCTAACCTTACTACGGCAGTGAGTAGCGCTGCTGCAACCTAACCTTACTACGGCAGTGAGTAGCGCTGCTGCAACCTAACCTTACTACGGCAGTGAGTAGCGCTGCTGCAACCTAACCTTACTACGGCAGTGAGTAGCGCTGCTGCAACCTAACCTTACTACGGCAGTGAGTAGCCCTGCTGCAACCTAACCTTACTACGGCAGTGAGTAGCGCTGCTGCAACCGAACCTTACTACGACAGTAGCCGATTCTTAGACCTACTGAATACGCATATAAAATTTGGTAAAAATCGATTATGCTGTTTCGGAGAAGTACGGTACTAACATTTTGACATGGAAATGTTATATATTAGGTTCATTTTTTTATGATCTATCATACAAAAATACATACAACCCTAAATTTTCACTCCTTTACAATCAACCCCTATTCTTTTTAACCCCCGACAAAAAAAGAGGGGTGTTATAAGTTTGACGTATCTGTCTGTCTGTCTGTGTGGGACATCATAGCTCCCGAATGGATAAAGCGATTTCAATTCAGTTTTTTTTTTGTATGAAAAGTGAGATTGGCGCGAGTGTTCTTAGACATGTTTCATGAAAATCGGTTGTGCCGTTTAAAAGTTGTGGGGGTGAGAGTGGGGAAGGAAAACCGAAAATCTGCAAATATACTCGTGTAGGTATCAAATGAAAGCGCTTCGCGTCCACATTATAAAATATTATGGTGTTTGACTTTTAAGGAAATTAAAGCATTTTAATCAGGGATTTTTCTTAAATTTTAAATATAGATTTTATTTTCGATTAATGAATTTGAAATTATAAGTTGTATGTAACGAACTTGGTGATACGAAGTTCACCGGGTCAGCAAGTAGGATATAATAAAAAGAAGCCAATTGAAGCCTAATAATGCCAACCTTTAATTGCAGATGAGGATCCGAGCCAGAACTTGGCAGACATCCTCGTGAACAGAGTCCGAGAGCTGGCGCCCGACTTCGAGCAACGAATCATCGAGCGAAGAGAGGACAATGTCTTGGAAATGGACAAGTAAATGTCTTTCACTTAAAACGCGTGACAATATTCACAAATCTAAAAAAACTTTCTTTCTTTATTCTTTATGTCCCATTTTGGGACCTGTTTACAGATAACAAGGATGAAAAGCTTTTCTTGAACTATTACTAAACAGATTTAGCGCTTATATTATTATTTACGAATAACGGGTTTTTTTTCAAGATTCACGCGAGAAATCAAACTTAAACAATGTTTCTAAAGCCCGTATTCATATGGGCCTTAGTTAAGAGTTGGTTTTTATTTGTTGTGAGTTTGGTTGGTTAAAATCAACTCTTAAGTTCGATCTTGAGTGTGTATTTAATAATGTAAAATGTAATGTTTATTAATAGGGCCCTAAGTCTGTTTGGGGATTCTGTATGACTTAGAGTAAACAGAGTCCAAAAGATAGATTTTGTATCGGTGTAATTTCCTTGAGATTATTAAAATAATTTCTCGTGTTTGAGTTTAAGTTAATAAAGAAACAGAGCATTTTATTTGCATAAAAAGTTAATTAATATGTAAATGTATTGTTTTTACTGACGTGCCATCTCAGGTCCATATTAAACCACATTCAACAGTGCGTTCAATCTTGAGTGTGCATTTGGTAACATCAAATCCGCACGTGACGTTTCAAATGCGCGCTCAAGATTGAACTTAGGGCTGAGTGTGGTTTATAAAATATAGAAAATACTCTTAAATCTGTGACTAGCTGTATATAGCGAGAGGAGATTCGAAACATAGTCTTATATTAGCATTTAAAAACTTATAAAACTCTAACTCTCTAAAGCCCGTGCCTTTAGATTTTAGAGTATTTTCTATATTTTTTTAGGTTACTATTTTATTTCATTTAAGAACGATTACTATGCCATTATTTCTTTGTTGTTAAGCGCAATTAGGGTAATAGCATTTATATCCTGAAAAATAGAGAAAAAATCGGCGATTAATAAGGTTTAACTCGCAAATGTTGGTGTTCGCAGTACCCTAAGTTCGCGGTTCCGCGCTGGGTCGATACGCTGTTTTGTCAATTGTATTATTATTTTTATCATCTTGATTTTTTAAAGTTTTGACTATTCAAATAAGATTTGAATGGATGTAGCGTAGAAGGATGCCCTCGAACTTTGATTTTGCTAAGCATTTCGTCCTTCCTTCGTATAATTAAATTATTTTTGATTCACTCGCGGTAGCGCGGTGGGGGTTAACCTTCCGGCTAACGGTTAAGGCTACCATTTAACCGTTAGCTTTTACCATAAAGTTTTTACCAAACGGGTGGACAGTGGTCAACAGCTTGTCCGGCGGGCCTTCCACGTTCTTAATATTACGCTGTGCTCTCTTAAGCATCTCTTAAGCAAACCAAGCAAAATATATGGCAATTTGATCTTTATGTCAGGGTTAGGTAGAAATGGGAAAAACATAGAATTGATTGGTCGTTATTTGTTTGTTATTGAAGAATCAGCTGCTTTTACTATTTTATCCATGTGATTTTTTAATTTTAACGGAGTAATGTTATTGCAAATATTGTTAAATTTAATACATACTACTTGTACACACGGGCGCTTTATAACCGCGCGATTAATAAACTAATGCTTTTTATATCTCGTCGGCATGAACGAATGCATCAAATATTATGTTACCAACATGTGTTGTGTATAGGGTCTTTAGTTTTTATTTTTATTTTTTATTTATTTAAGGTATAATAATTACATGGTCTTAACAGATGCACATACCAAGAACGACAATGTAATTAACTTAATTATAATCTAAAATATTAACTTTACACAGATTTAAATTCCAAACACAAATAAAATATACTTAATTATCCAGATAAACATTATTATTTTTTTTTTAATACCTAAATTACACTGAAATACATACATAACTATAAATCTTATAAAAAACATACATCCCTAGTTGCAGCCTCTTTGAACTTCGCCAAAGACGTGTAAAATAGGTCAACTTCCGGGTAATTGACGTTACTTGCTATACATGTCTGTCACACGTTATAAATAACATAACTGATAAATGTACCTAGTTGGTACTGACTCTTCATAGTGTCTATGTTAATGTTGTAATGTTATGAATACAGTGTTATGAAATGTGAAATAAGACTGTTATGTTATGACAAGTTACATAAATTGCCTTAAAACTAGATGTTAAAGAAAGCCAAAGGCATCAAGTTAATCTTTTAACATACATTTATAATGTAGCTTATATACCATTAAATGATAATTTATCTAAGTGCTATTTTTAATTTATACTAGTGGCCCGCCCCGGCCGGCGGAAAAAATTGAATAAAACCCCGTGCGAGGTTTTTATTCAATTTTTTTTCCCGGCAATTATTCGATTTTTTCTCGCCTTTTAAACCTTCCCTAGACCTCCACGAACATTTCAAGACTATATATGATAAGCCGGGATTGCCGGGAAAATAAATCCGTTCAGCCGTTCTCGACTTTTAATCAGACTAACGAACAACAATTCATTTTTATTTATATAGATAATCCTTGCGTTGATTCCCTTAGTAAACGTGTCAGTTTGTTTTGTTTGATGTTTAAGATGAAACAGTATGGCTGCTTTTTTAACCAGGCTGAGCAAGCTAGGCGGAAGCTGTGTACCTAAGTTAAGTATGTATAAGATACAGGATCTTATAATACCATAATGGTTTCATGGGCTCATGTCAGGATCTAACTACTATGTAACCACATTAAACTCCAAATAAATGATTATGATTAAATAAACAGATTAACTATAATCGATCTTATGTCTTAAGCAATCTTATGTCTTAAGCAGGCTGTCAGGTACTACACGGAGAGGAAAACGCCGGTATACGCCTGCTTCCTTGACCTGTCCAAAGCATTTGATACAGTTGTATACGATAAACTCTGGAGCAGGCTAAAGGTGGCAGGTGTGCCGGTTGATTTGATAGCCATCCTGAGAAATTGGTATGGCTGCCAACTAAACCAAGTTAGGTGGGCGGGTGCGTTATCCGACGCATATTACATGAGATGCGGGGTGACCTCTCCTCTGCTGTTCAACCTGTACGTAAATGATCTGGTCGGTGAGCTTAGCAGTACTCATACAGGTTGCTTTATCGATGGTGTTGCTGTAAATAACCTAAGTTACGCAGACGACATGGTACTGTTGGGACCATCGGCGGGTTCTTTGCGTCAATTAATAAAAATCTGTGAGGCATATGCGGCGAAACATGGACTGAAGTATAATACCAAAAAGAGTGAAGTCCTCGTTTTTAAAAGTGGGAGATCTCAGCCGACCCATGTTCCGCCAATTATGTTGAATGGTGCGGCTCTACAAGTGGTAAGAAGTTTTAAATACTTAGGTCATATTGTTACAGAAGACCTTAAAGATGACGCCGACATTGAAAGGGAGCGCAGAGCGCTGGCAGTCCGTGGTAACATGCTCGCACGCAGGTTCGCTCGCTGCTCGAGAGAAGTGAAAATCACATTATTTAAGGCTTACTGCCAGTCGTTCTACTCGAGCAGCCTCTGGACAAACCACACCCGGCGGACTGCCAACACTTTGCGAGTCCAATATAACAACATCTTTAGGATGCTGATGAGGCTGCCTCGCTTTTGCAGTGCATCAGGGATGTTTGCCGAAGCTCGCACGGACGGTTTCCATGCTATAATACGCAAGAAAGTCGCTTCCTTATTCCAGCGTGTGCGAGGCAGCAGCAACGGCATCTTGAAGATGTTTGCAGCACGGACAGACTGCCCTATTCAAGACAGGTGGATAAAGATACTAATAGGCTCTGTATGATTAATATTTTATTTTCTAATCCCAATTTATATACATATTTTATTATTATTTTTTCTATGTTTTAAGTTTAAGACTAATAATGACATTTTAATTTCAATTTCAATAGTAATAATTGTAATTTTATAATATTAATGATTCCGAGCTATTAATATCTTTCAATAAACTAATTTAGTAATAGATAAATAATGTTTTAAGTTAATTATTGCTGACATTTTATTTCTTTATTGATTTTTGAATTGTATGTGTGTTGTATGGATTTTTATCTGAAATAAATAAATTGAATTGAATAATTTATGTTTGATAAATTTCTAAAAATATGAATACCAGATATGTTATACAAAGAACTTGAGAACAAGTAAAAAAAACTGCAAATACGAAATGATCGTGTCGTGTTCCGTAGCTGAGTGTATTGTACCAAAAACAAAAAATCCACGTATTTACATGGTAAAATACTTCTGAAAGTTTACTATAATTTTTCACATGTAAGAAATATATTGGTATTGTTCGAACCCTGTTTTGCTAATTTTCTGCTAGTAATCGGCTTAGAAAAGGATGTTTACAGTAATGTATGTATTGTATTCCATTGATAAAGTCAATATAATTCCTAAAAACACAATTTGCGAAAATTATTATGTAGGTACTTTTTTTTGTTTTGCTGGAGCAATGTGTAGCCCATTGAACACATTCGTATGTTGACATTAGACGGCGAAATAGCCAGTGACTGTATATAAAAAAAGTTAATGTGAGATTCAGTTCAGTTTCTTTTAATTGGACTTTGCGCTTAAAGCGACAATTTGCCAGTGTCGAGTTAAATAAAATTATAAAGTGTAAAAGATGTTTCTCATTGATGTTATTTAAATATGTTTAGGGGACGTAGGTAATGATGTTTCTCAGTGAACGCCATTGTGATATTCAATGTCAAACCATGTAATGTAAATGTCAAAACAATGTGTTGGTCATGTCAACGTCACGGAATCAAAACATTCTCATTCTCACGTGTGTTTTTAGCTTTCTGGAGTTTATTTTATTTATTTATTATTTAGTATACAAAAAGCTAATCTATGAATTAAAATGGGAAAACGAAAGTATGAGAATGGAGAAAGCGAATCTTCTAAAAAATCTAAACACGAAACAAGTATTTCTCAAGAAAATACCGAGAAACAACCTCAAAATGAAACCAATTCAAAGAGAACTGCAAAACCGCCTGTTCGAGGTACTTTCGATATTAAACAATTTCGGAGAGAAATAGCGGGCAAACAAGGACAGACCAGTGGTAAGTTTGAAAGTATTCCTTCTATAACTCAATTAAAAATATGTTTTGTTATTGTTTTCCTAACCTCTATAAAAACATTCCTCTAAAGTTAGGCTTTTATATTCAGTAAAATGATAGTATCCAAAATAGTTTACATAGCTTTTAACTAAATGGATTCCACAAAATTTCACTGAAAACAAAGTCCAATATTATTATTAGTGTCTCATCTTAAAACCAATTTCATTACAGTACTGACACAATTTTTGCAAGTCTGCTTGAACCCTGACAATGACGTGGACTACATATTGGAGTATCTCAACTGTGGCGGCAACTCTCATGAGATTCTTCGACAAGTTAACTCCGAGAATAAAAAAAACCTCACCCTCGCTACTCCAGCATTCCATCTGTTTCACCTCATCATTCTGAAGGTTCAGTCTTCTGTGCCGCACATGATAGCAATAACAGAGGAAGCTTGCAGGTACTTTCTCAACAATTTCATGTCAACGGTAGAAATTATGATCAGTGAAAACTCTGGTCCAAGACATAGAAAGATAGTTCTCAAACTTTTAACATCAATGGTGACTTTAAATTCAGATTTGGGCATTGAAGTGCTCAACCAAGCACCATTATCTCCACAAAAGTTAAAACATATTGCTGAAAACACTAATGCTAAGGAGAAAGATAATGTTAGAGCAGCTTTTGTCCTATTCATGACATCATTTCTGCTTGAAGGACACCTTCCTCTTATAAAGGCTCTCCTAGAAAAGTCAGGATTGCTCAGCCTTGTCCTACCGGGGTTAATGGAAGATGATGTAGAATCAGTTTTGATGTTCTTGAACATTCTCAAAAAGAATGTTGTTGACAACACATTTGTATCTAAAAGCCTGAAGATGACAACATTCAGTCAAACAGCCTTGCATTGGTTGTTCAAATTATTCTTCTGGAAAGGTCCATCTGATGTACCTTATGCTGTGAGAAATGAAGCTAGGGAGGATATAACAAACCTACTCACTGATATAGCATTAACATTGTTCACAAACCATAAAGTTGGTCTCTATTTCATAGACCACTCACTAGGCACAAGTGATGCACATAAGAATCCAACTTTATCAAAAGCTCTGCTCTCTATGAATAGGCCATGGGAGAATAAAGCATTGAGTGATGTTGTCTTACAAATCCTATACAAATGTCCTGATTTACACCGGCCACTTATCACAGTAATTGAAAGAAATTTTGAGCCACAACACACTCGAATATGGGAAAATGCCACTGGTTTTATAATCAGTGTTTTAGATAAAATAAGGCCTGAGGATATTCTACCAAGACTGGCACCACTCAGCCCATCTCAAGTCACTAATTTTATAAGGTTTCTTACATTACCTGTACCATTATTGAAGCACATGCAAACAAACTTAGGTGCAGATCAGACTATCTCACTCTATTGTATGAAAGTTCTTGTCAAAATGCTACAGAGCCTACAAAGATATATCCACTTACTTGAACAGCAAGAAATCACCTCAAATATCACAGAGTTAAGGTCTAGATTGGATCATTTCTTCCCAAAACATTTACCTGCACCTTCGGTGATAGTCTCTTTGATAGACAAAGTAATCAGCAATACTGAGAAGGATACTGCAAATGATTCGCAGGTTTATTCTTTGCCAAAAATTACCAACACTAGAGCTTTGATATCTCTCGTAGACCTACTGCTACTCTACAATGACATCCATCCTTCATACTTCGAAACTCTAGAAGGGAACATAGATATGAAGAAGATTCTAGATTATTCTGTTACCTTAACTGAAGAAGATGGTCCCGTAGCTGTGCTCAAATTCAAAGTGGTGTCTCTTTGGTTGACTTTGGATAACACGGCGATATCCCTCAAAAACCCAATGTTCAAGGAACTTTTCCTGATCATGTTGGAGGTGTACATGAGTGATGACGAACACACTTGGCTTGAAGCGAAAGAGACTTTACGCAGCTTTTTCCGCAATACCACTATATTTGAATCTGACGAGGACGAAATTCATCTAATACTTTACACACTCCGCAGTTCTAGAGTTAATCCTTCGTCGTTGGTCAGCGACATCGTCCAGTATGTTTTGGAAAACAAAACTGAATTGACTGAGTATGTTAGAAATCAATTGGTTAACTTTGAAATATCCGACGCAGGCGCCGCTTCGTCACTTGACAAACTTTTCAATGATCTTATGGAAAACCGGCATACGGAAGACAATGTATTTTTAGAGAATAAAGTGCCGTCTCCATTTATAGTTGGCTGCATGCAATATTTACAACTGAATAAAGATAAAAAGAAGAGCTTGAAGCACTTTCTATCGCTGTACATCGCTAACTTACTGCACAGTAACTATTCTCCAGAGTTGACAGAGGTTCTTATTGGCGACACTAAGCTTGAAACCAGGAATTATGTTGGCAGTTGGGTCGGAACGCCAGTCTCTCTCCCCGACTCGATAGCAGGCAATGATGATGTCTTGAAATCTATTTCTAAATCTATCATAGATAATGAACAACTTTCGCTTCAAGAGGTTTTCCCGTTTATAAAGGAAGTGGATGTTGAGAACAAGGATTTCGTTATAAAAGATATAGCTTATGTTCTGGATTCAGAAAGAAGCATAGATAGTTCTGAACTATTGACCTGGGCGAAATACTTAATATTTTGCACAGTTCGACTGACGGATTTGGAATCATTCACACAAGAGCAACATCATAAAGTTGCAGACTACATCCAGTGCTTGTTAGCAATTGGAAAGAAGCGCCACATGGTCGACGTATGTAGAACAATCGTATTAAGTCTTTTCAAGAACCCTCATGTTCTGAAGACTTACAAATGCTTAGATCAACAGAAAGTCGAGTCTAAACTATTAGCCACAAAGTTCCTTCTAAATGTTATAACGGGACACAAAGATATAATAAATTATTTAAACAATAAGCACAAAGTCCTCAAATCTTACCAGCAGAAAAACTACAATGAGATAGTCAAAGGATTCGTGAAGATAAAGAAAGGAAAAGAAGTAAACACGGAATTTACTATGGAGGTTTTGGAAATCGTTGGATTGGCCACTGAAGATGATTTACGAGTATTAAATTTAATATTTGCAGCTGAAATAACCAACTGTGTTAAGGATGATAAGGAACCAAGCTTAGTACTAGAAATACTCAGGCACTTGATCGACAAATATTCTAAATCGCCAAGCTTTGAGCTGCAATCACAGACAATACGGAAATGCATGAAACTATACACGGAGCTTCTTACACACAAAGAAATTAATGCAAACTTAACTGAACTGGAATTATCATTAGCGAATTACTTCGAGCACAAGCCACACCAAGTCAAAGCGATATCAGATGACATTTTCAAGAAGTTCTTTGAAGCGAATATCTCGAGAAAATCTACACCACAATTAGCATCTGTCCTTCTGAAGCATAACATCAAGATCTGTAACACATTCAAGGAACAAATAGCAAAACCTGAAATATTAGCACACAGAGAATTGACATTACCTCTAGGCAATGCCGTGATTAATCATAAACAGTTTATGTTGGAAAATAAACTGCTTCTGGCCACTATTTATAACGAATACAAATCCAACATACATAAAATGCTGGAGAAGCCACACAAAGCTGGACAAGTATACGTTTCCAACGCCGAGTTCATACGGAAGCTCGTACTTGAATGTATGGACGTTCAAGAATGTGAGAAGCTATTCGCAAAGAGCCATAAGTTCGAGTCTGTAGAATTGAGTCATGTCCACCTGTTCCAAAGTATATTCCTCAAACTATGCACAACTGACAAGTTGAAGAAAGATCACTTGACGAACTACTTTCTATCAATGCTTCATATCATATCTGTAGCATTAAAAGACGGAAAAGAACCCGCTGTTGTCTTGGAAATAATTACAAACATCTACAACGTTATCAAGCTCAGTAAGAGCATAGGAATTAGTGAAGAGCAAAAAAACGACTTTAAAAAGATCACGGAAAGCGCTATTTGGCAGAACTTCTGCAAAGCTGTCCTGAAAGACTCTCTCAAAGTTAATACAGTGAACCAAACTAATAAAATCGGCCCCCAACTCCTCTGCCTTCTCACAAGCTTAGTAAAACTCCTCTATACTGCCAACCATGAAGATATCAACACACTGTTCGACATGATAACCTCTCATTCAGAGTTCCTGAACGTCATGCTCAGTCATTACAGTTCCGACATCAAGTCACGACTCATAGAGTTCCTATACACGTTGATCTTAAACAACAAGTCTGTGATGAAGACCCAACAGATTCCAGTCTACTTAAGCTCGTACCACGCGACCAGAAGCGATTGCGATAGATTGATCTTAGCAATACTGTATTATTACGAAAGCAACGGACTCCCAGTCAATGAGTACAAACCTTACGTGTGGGGGGATTCCGGTGCCAACTACTATGCCGTTCGGAAGAACAGATCCTCTTCTTTATGGGGCCACCCTACTGCTAATCAAATCTTGAACCTATTTGAAAAGGAAATCATAGAACGTACTGTCCGCAACTTTCCCATCACGCAGAAACTGGACTACCATTACGAATTGCCTTCGAATATAGATAATATTGATGTTAAATTCGTCGCAAATACAATTGATAGTATGAGCAAAAAAGGTGTGTTTAAATCCTCGGCTATCAAGGACACAGAGAGTGCTGTGAAGGCTTTGGCACTGAAAGCAAAATACCACGCGGTTATGGAAGAAGTCAAATTCGACGTATGTTCGGTATCACAGGTATTTAAACATTTAATATTCATAGCACGTTATAATCTCATTCTCTTATTTTAGTAATAGTTTCAAAAATATCTATATAACCATAAGTGACAACTAAAACATTTATTTATATTATAAAGTAATCTCCAAGCTACCCGGCCGACTTCGCACAAAGATTCCTTTTGAATCTATCGAATATCCTCAAATTGCGTTAAAACTATAAATTATTTGAAGTAGTTTCAAATTAAACGAGACAGCGGAAACAACTTAATTTTATACTAAGGCCCAGTAGTAGGTACCTTAAAAAAAAGTTATCAACAATATAAGCAAATAATAACTCCTTATTTCTTAAGTTATTCTATTATAAATAACTTCTTATCATCCAAACGCTAATTATATTAACATTTCCAGGTAGAAGAGGATGACAAAATCTACGATCCTGTATTTATCTTCCCGCTGTTGAGTCACTTACTGGCGCCGGGGTCGGTGGCCTCATGCTTTAAGATGCTGCGAACAGGGCTCCTGTCTGTGCCGGTGATGGCCTTGAGTTCCTACTGTCCAACGATGCGGGCCGCAGCCTACCATGTCCTGCATAGATTCTGTATGCTGCTGGAGACTGAGACGTAAGTATTATGGAGTTAGGGTACTATCTGTGCCGGTGGGGGTATCGAGTTCCTACTGTCTGAAGATGTAAGTGCTAACCCTCAGAATTCTTACACGTAACCGCCGGGTGGTGCTAAGAACAGTCTCTGGTGGTAGGCTTCGGCCGCGGCTTGTCACCACCCTCCGGACTGGGCCAATGCGTGAAGCGATTTTTTCGTGTTTCGTAATGTCGTCCGGAGAAGCCATCTACCTTCTAGGTCTGCATGCCCCATCGTAGACCACATCGTCACTTTACATCAGGTGTGATTGTGGTCAAATGAAGGCTCATCTAACATAAAAAGATTATATACATACATACATCATATTTGAATAATAAAATAGCGCTATTCCCTTAACAAGGTTGAAATTAATTAAGGTCGAAATTGAGGTCTTTATTATATAAATTAAACAACATTGCAAGCATTGGCTTTCAAATAATTAATTAAGCATCAAAACGCGGTTCACGGAGATAACATTTCACAGGTATAACATACATAAAAATTACGAGACGAATTGAGAACCTCTTTCTCTTTTGAAATCGATAAAACGATCGCGTAACGAAATAATATTAATTTGTTACAGCCTGACCGGAATTTAGTGACTATTTTCATTACGATTTAAGAATCTTTAGTAAAACAGTAGATTTCCTTAAATTCTATTGACATTTTGCAAATCTCATGAATTAGTTCCTTGTCCTTGTTCCACATAACGTGGAGTCTGCACAAAATGTATCCATTTGTAGTATATCAGTCACCTAACACCCCTAGTACAAGCTCTGCTTTGTTTGGGGTTAGGTGATCCTGTGTTAGTAGTCCGGAAAAAAATATTTATTTTATTTATTTTTATTTTACTCTGTCGCCCGTCATCTCCACACTCACCCTTTGCAATACACATTAATAAAACTAATCCGAATACTTTTTTTCAGGAGACACAAGAACGACAAGCTATTCCTCAACGACTTTATAAGCACGCTACGCCAAAGCATATGCTCGGCTCAAAACAACGCCGACCAACACCCAACCGAGTTCAAGGCCGAGAAGAACCCTCGAATCCCGTCAATCGACGCCCTGTACCTAGCGCGAGGCCTCATGGTCTCCACCGCACCTTTCGACCCTTTGTACAAACCAATCAACAACTTCCTAATCGCAAAACAATTCGTCGATCTTACAGTTGTTCCTGATTTCCTCAGCCTCTTCCACGACAGCGATGTGGAATCAAACGAAAGAAGAAACTGGATATTGGACATAATCAAAGACGGTACCAAAACTATGACGGATGTGAATGTTATCTTCAAAACGATGTGCTTGAAAATGATCATGGATTTCTACAGCTGTATTCTCAGTGATAAGAAAGCGAAGGAAAAGATCTTGGCTGTGCTTAGCTCTGTTGTAGCAGTGCCGAGGGGTATGGAGATATTGACGGAAGGTTATGGACTCCTTTCGTGGTTGTATTCCGTTACCAGAAGGATCGAGAAGGAAGAGAAGTCCATTTTCAAAGGAGTTTTGAGACTGTTGAGAAACATGCTGTCCAGTATGAGACTAAATTCTTTCGCGAAGAGTCACTGTAAAAACCATGCTAAGAATGGAAAAGTAACAGATTTCTCAGAGTTCAAAATCAACAGAGATGTTGAGAACGAAATTCTGGTGATACTCTATGATGGTTTAAGAAACGTGGAAGGTTTTGAGATGGCTGACGCGACGGAATATTTGAATGTTTTTAACTGTTTAACAAAACGGGCCATCAAAAGTCTCACCAAAGGTCAGATTATAAACTTAGTGAATAGAATCGGCGGTGTTTGTGAAAATAATGATAGGTTGAAGATCCTTGCTAAGGCGCTGGCTACTAATGATGCTGTGATGTTGAAGAGTACACATCTATGTGAGAATGAAGGTGATATTATATTGAAAGAGTTGACTTGCATAGTGCAATCATATGTATATTAAGTTGGTTTCCTTTCGGATTTTGTACTATATGTATTATGTTTATGAATATGTACCAATTATTAATAAATAGTTTATTAATCGTGTAATTTGCTTGATGTTTAACCTTAAAAGTCTCATTTTCACAATTATAAACCGACAGTGGCCTAGTCAGGGATGGGAATGTCTTTTAAATCTAAATATCTGTTTCTATAAAAAATAATACCCGATATAATTGTTATGTTGGTGCATACAATCAACAGCAAAAAAGTAAGTAATTAAAATCACGGCCTCAAGTTATATCACAATGACAATTTCAAAGGAAGCTTAAATTAATAGTAAGAAAATAATAAATCTTAAATTTTAGAAAAACACCCGATTGCAATGTCTTAATTTCCTTTAAAGTAAACACCACAATATTATTTAGTAATATGCACGCGATGCGCTTTCATTTGATACCCCACTAGAATTTGCAGATTTTCGGTTTTCCTTCCCCGCTCTTACCCCCATAACTTTTCAACGGCTCAACCGATTTTCATGAGCATGTCTAAGAACACACGCGCCAAACTCACCTTTCATACAAAAAAAAAACTAAATTGAAATCGCTCCATCCGTTAGCGAGCTATGATGTCCCAGACAGACAGACAGACGTCAAACTTATAACACCCCTCTTTTTTGGTCGGGGGTTAATTCAATTCAAATCTTTATTCACTTTTGGAACATTGTTGTACACTTAGTTTCGTCAAATTACCCAATTAAAAAAAAAACAAAATAAATAATTACTTAAATAAATTAATAAATAAAATTAAACACAAAAAAACAATAATTAATAAATATTGCAGCTGTACAGGGGCTTTGTCAACTTACATAATAATAATAGCAGCTGTAAAGAGGCCTTGTCAAGGATGTCACAAAAGATGTCCGAACAATTTTAATACATTACTTAATTACATTTTACACTTATTTATTTTGATACAAAATTATACATTTAATACAATCACAGAAACACCATAAGGGACGAGGGCCAAAAGCTTAATTTTTATCAAGATTTAATGATCTTTACAACACCGAGGATCGCAATAAAAGTGATCACTTACTAGGACTAGTTATTTGTTCTTTTACTTATTACAAAGTAACAGTAACTCTGTAACTTTTGACTAAATGTGAAATAGATACCAAATCATTTTTTAATAGATAGAATCATTCAAGAGGAAGGTTTATATGTATAATAACATCCATTAAATAGTGGAGAAGTACTGTTATTTTTGAGGTTTCTAATGTGATGTCGTAATTAATTTCATTTTTTCAAAATAGTTTATCAAAATAATATACTAAGTATTGTCTGTGGTATTGTACACATTGAAAAGGTCTACAGAAAAGTCCGTGCGAAGCCGGGGCGGGTCGCTAGTTATAATATATACGGTAATATTATTTTGGCACTCTATTTAATCAATTATGATTTTTTTATAATAGATGTAACGTTGACATCGTACATAATATGAATTAAATTAATTTTAATTGTTATGTGTAAGCATTAAAACATTTGCATGCCATAAAGTATGTGAAACCATAGATGAAACTAAACATTTCTATTTTATTGTACATACCATACTTTTGGCAAATAAATACGTTTCATTTGAGTTTCTTTTGATGTTGACTGGCTTTTGCAATGGTAATTTGTGCGCTCAATGCATATCACTTGTGTATGATTTTATAGAAAAACAACTAATTCCGACGACCTCTGTGGCTCGGTGGGCTAAGGTCCGCTTGAGTCGCAAGAGGTTGCGGGTTCGATTCCTGCCGGGGGACCAGATTTTGTACGATCTACAATTTCTGGTTTCGGGTCTAGGTGTTTTCTATGTATCATAAATATTTACGAAAAAAATGTATCTATGTAGTATATCAGTCACCTAACACCCATAGTACAAGCTCTGCTTAGTTTAGGGTTAGGTGATTTTGTGTGAGTATACCGGAAATACATATATATTTATTTTTTTATACAATTCGCAACATTTCTAGAGTCGGCATTCATTTGTGCGTGCTCGCAAAGTTATCACATTACATCTGCTTGTCGAGCAAGACGTTGACGACTCGTTTATCTACTAACAAATTGTCAGCGTGTCCGCCTGCCTGTTAACATATCTTATCGCGGCGACATAACTCGTACTTTCCATTTTAATTAAAGTGGGATTAAGAAAAGCTAGGTTTTTCCTAAGATTCGAGATATTTTATGGAATCAATCGGTTATTATACCAATCAATAACTGATTCTCTTCTATTCTTCTTATAACTACTAGGTATTGATTATCCCAAATCTGAGCACTTCCACATGTCATGAGGTTCTCGTACTTACAGATACTTGAAAAAGTTCAAAAACGGTTCCTAAGATTACTCTGGAAAATAAACTTGGCTACTACCCATTTCAATATCCAACAAGATGTTAACAAGGTGCCATTAGGCTTCAATTCTTTATGAATTCTGAGTCGCATTCTGAGAGGTTATTGTTCTGCACTTCTTTAAGAAGCTAGTCGATTATGCAAACATCACGACTTAGTGCTGCGAAGTAAATTAAAAAACCTGTTCTGTATTTGTTTCTGTATTTGGAGTATTTATTCGAATTGAAGAGTCCTTCCTCCTTTAAAGAAAGTCGGAAACTCATATATTACCCACATTGATAGATATTCTGAGCAGATTTTCTAGATACAACTTCACGGTAGATAAGGAGGTCTTCTCTTAGTTTCCTCTTGACCATATTGCTCAAGCCCCAGTCAAATTCTACTTAGTAAACTGTTAACAAAAGATTTCGGGCGCGGCGGTGCCGTGGGAAGCTAAGCTCAATGATAATCGCGGTTAAATTGCACAAATTGAATTTGCATAACAGTGCTGGGATCGGCTCAACGGAGTATTGTGATGTGTGATTCGCGTGAGCATTCAGTTTTTATGCCATTTGACTTGGTGATTAGGAAGAACGCGTGGAGTAGGTATGTGGCTGCAGATAGTGAAAGTCCGATGCGTAATACAATACGATACAAATGGGTAGTTGTAGTATGTTAAGTGAAAATGGAGGTTAGAAAATTTTAACCCTCGATGCAAAAATAGGGGTTTCAATTTCGATGAAGCGATTTCAATTATTATTTTTTTTGTATTAATGGTGAGTTTCGCCCTACTGTTCTTAGACATGTTTGATGAAAATCGGTTGACCCGTTTAAAAGTTATGACTCATAAGTTAACTATTAAACGGGAAAAAAGAAAAAATTTGTTTGCCCAAGTTGTTTACGCACATTTATCAACAAACTTGGATACTCGAGCCATCTCAGAGCACACAAAAGAGTAGACCATCTACACTCTAACTGACATAAGTCTTGGTTAAAATGTCTGACCAGTGACACAGTCGCCATAGCCGAAATCGGCTTGGACATCATCATCTTCATCATTAAACGGGTCAACCTAACATAACTTATGTATGAGGGATAAAAGTGAAAAGTTGAAAACCGAAAATCTGCAAATATACTCAGTGAGTTGCCTGAAATTGTTGCCAGATATAGATAAATAAATTTCGGATCTATTCCGATTCAATAAAACCATACCTGGCAACAAAAACTTTGAGAAAAAAATTTGTTATCTTTGGACTTGTTTGTTTACATTGTGAGTCACGCGCGTGTGTTTTAGAATGCAATTATTATTGCTGTATTTGCCCTATTTACTTAGTGTTATATATCAAAGTAATCCTCAAGAATCATTCTATAAGATTGTTTACGATTAAACTTTGTCCGATAAAATAATAATTACGAAAAAATTTTTGTTCGACATCAATGACCATGTTATTGTTGCATGCCGGGTTGATAATCATGTGTGTGAAGTGATTCAGTGAATTCTAAAGAAATAATTACTTTTAATGGAGACAACATTCATAAAACATATTTTAATTAACTCTTACGATCAAAATATAATGAAACAACCGAGGTTTTTAGATTTGTTTGTTGGATTTCGCCGCCGGGCCACCACAGTAGTCACAGCAAGAGGAGGTTTGTCTTGTTTTTTTCTGGTAATTATTGAAAGGGAAGGTAGTGACTAATTGGTATCAATAAATAGCTTGTATCATCTAGTTTAATAATATATATGTATTTTTGGAAGAACTACAAATAAAACCTATGAAATCCAGGAAGAATGAAAAATTTTATGAATTTCAAGCTTCTTTTTCATGTTTATAATCGTGTTTTTGAAGTTATCCATGAATATTTTCAAGAAGTAATACTTGTAATGGAGACACAATTAATAAACTTAATTCAATAAACTCCTACAAACAAAATATAATGAAACAACCGAGTATTTTAGATTTGTTTGTTGTGTTTCGCCGCCGAGCCACCACAGTTGCTACGCAAGAGGTGGTTTGTTTTGGTTTATTCTGGTAGTTATTGAAAGGAAAGGTAGTGATTAATTGGTATCAAAACATAGCTTGTATCATCTAGTTTAATAATATATATGCATTTTTAGGAAGAACTACAATTAAAACCAATGAAATCCATTCCAGAAAAAAAATATGAATTTTTAAGCTACTTTTTCAAGATTAGGATTTTTTTTGAGACCCTTATGATTCATTTAATACTTAAATCTATAAATTTATTGATTGCGTATAGTTTTAGCTTTTTTGTGGTATTTTTATTTTGAGCGTAGATGTAGCAGTTAGGAAGATATGCCCATTTATGTAAAAAATGGGACGCGCTCGCGGCGCCAAAAACGTTTACGCGGCGACGTGGACGTTTGAACGGTGTGTAAGTTTCGCGGCTGGACGTTTGAGTGGTTAAGGGTCTCAAATGAAAGCGCATCACGTGTACAGAATAGTATGATTTTTAACTTTTTTGGGAATTAAGATTATGGATTCAGGGATTTTTTAATTTTAGATTATATGTACCACCAGTGCGTGCTTCTTTACTTTACTACTTTACATTTACAAGCGTGCCCACTTGCCTGTATTATGAAATCGAAGTGATGCGCGATTAGTATCGTTTGTTCTGATATTAACAGGCAGTTCAGATAGGCCAGATCAAACATCAAAGCAAACGCAGCAACGTTATGTGAATATTATAATTAATATTTTTTGCGGTCGTCCGGCAACAACGGACTTTCGCGGTCTGAAGCTAGAGACACCAACCTCGACTCTTGGTCGGGGTTCGGGTATATGCATTTACGTTATCTAGGTAGAGCTATGACGCCGCAGGATCACAGTGTATGCAAACCTTTGCTTTTGGAGTCGGTTTCTTTAAATTGTCGGCCGCCGCGGGCACCGGCTTTAGAATGTTGTCCCTCAACTCTTCCCGTATGCGCCCTACGGTGCCCGGTCCAGGGGTTCATCAGAAGATGATATAACAACATAAGAGATGAAAGCTGGGTTGTTCTATTCGCTTCTCAACTCAGTGTAAAAAATTGAAGCTAACTGTCAAGACCATGTTCCTTCCTTGATTATTTAGTTCAGTTTCTTGTATCGAATTGGACTTTGCGCTTGAAGCGACAATTTGCCAGTGTCGAGTTAAATAAAATTATAAAGTGAAATACTAGATGTTACTCATTTTAACGCCATTTTGAATCGAAATAGCTATTTCTCAAAATAATATTTTAGTTTTATTTAAATTAGCGTGTAGTTGTCCTGTCCATGTATGCATAAGCGTCTAAGGAAATAAACGTTTTCACTTTGACTTTAATGGATTGAGGCGTCTTTTTAGAACACTACATATTATGTACATGCATGTATATGTTTAAATGTAAGTAATATATTTATTAATATTATATACCAATTAAAAGGTAAAAATTTAACTTTTAAGTTAATTAACTATTTAATTTTATAAAAAAAATTTTCGCACACCAACTTCCTTTTTAAAACTTGGCATGAAGCCAGCCCACTCGTACAAATTCTGTTCTTTTCTGTGTGCAATAAAGTATTAATTATAATAATACTGGGGTAGGCAACTTGCCTGCTATTATGATGAATCAAATTAATCATAAATATAATAGTTAGCGGCAAACAGTAATGCCATACATAGATATTTATTCAAAATGAAATACTTTATTTATTATAGTCTAACTTTTCTCGCCACGGCCGGCGTTGTTGCCCGTGCTTTATGGATCTCTGCCTATTAGTTCTAGAACTTACCAGTTAAACTAGGCTAAAATTATGCAGGTAAACTTTAAAAAACGCTGTGTTATAAAATAAAATAGTCATTTATTGATAGTATACATTATAATCTAAAAGTTACAATTTGATTTTTAAAATAAATAAATAAAAAATAAATATTTCCGGACAATTTACGCAACAACATCTAGCCCCGTGGTAAGCTCTAAGCTTGTGTTACGGGTACTAGATATCTGATATACTTAATATAATATACATACATATATGTATAGATATTTTTATTGTACATATTAAACACCCAGACCAAGGAGAAAAGTGCTTGCAGAACATGTAAACAATTTTACCCTCGGCGGGAATCGAACCCGCTACCTCTTGCTCTGCAAGCGGACATTCGCCCACTGCACCACTGAGGCAGTCAAAACGTGAAAAAGTTTTAACGTGGTTTGATGGTTTACCATTACTGGAGTTCATTACATTTTAAGTTAGTTATATAATTGTTCAGAAGTAGGTAGAATAGAAATAAAGCCAGGAAACGCAATACTTGCGAACTCATGACTTTTCACAATCACAATTGACAAGTCGATCAGGATTCGATTATAAAGCTGCATTTTTTACCTCTTTATAATCAAGTCTTTCAAGAATTGCACCTTTCCCTTTCCTGCAGCAATAAATCAGACAGAGTGAAAGAGATGGATGTTCTACGTTTGTGGGTTACGAAAAGTACGAAAGCTATAGTGCCGCGCGCTGTTGGTGGAAACGCACGAGCGCTTTCAAATCTCGAAGCGAGCATATTTTTTGTTCGATTTATTTGATGACTTTTTGTTGACAGTGACATAATTGTTTAGAAAACATTAGTGCGCTGTGTTTTAGTGACGTTCTATGGAATCCGTAGATACCGGTAATTGACAAAATGATTATGCACGCTGTACACAGTACAGGTACGGAAACCATTGTTTTGAAAATTATGTTCTCTGTAAAAGAGGAACTTACCCAACAGTCGCAGATTATGTTACTCATATTCAATTAATTATAATGATATTTAATAGTCAGCAGGAAACTTATGACTTTTTTTTTGTTTTCTTATTTTTTATTACAAAAACACTACCTATAAACCCTATAAGTAACTGAAGATTTTTTCGTTAAATGTTGTATGCACTTTCAAATAAGTACTGAACTTATTTTTCTACCTATGCTCTACTACTATCATTACAACAATAAAATATGTTAAATTATCATTGTTTGATCAATAACTACATGCGTACTTATTTTACAAATATTATAATATACCTACACCGACCTAAATATTGGCAGCCATAGTCTTAAACACAATATAACTTAAAATATGGTCAATAATGTTCACAATTGAGTATAGAAAATCACAGGTTCCCTTGAACCTCCACGAGCTTTCACACATAAAGCCCCGGGCATATTAGTCCGAAGATGAATGATGGCGAGGCCGATGAGAAACTTACGGCATTATCCTGCGCTTATTCTTTAAGCTACAATAAAAGGTGATGATGATAAAGTATAAGAAGATGTAAAAGTACTTTCAGTTTAGTTTTTATAGATTACTAGCTGACCCCGGAAAACGTTGTTTTGCAAAATGAAAAATAGATGTTGGCCCATTCTCAGACCTGCTCAATATGCTCTCAAAATTTCATGAGAATCGGTCAAGCCGTTTCGGAGGAGTATGGCAACGAAAACTGAACGAAAAACGAAATTTTATATATTAGACTAGCTAACCCCAGCAAACGTTGTTATGCGTCGATTCTCAGACCTACTGAATACGCATATAAAATTCGGTAACAATCGGTAAAGCCGTTTCGGAGGAGTACGGGAACGAAAACTGTGACACGAGAATTTTATATATAAGATTTCCTACAAAAACACCTAAAGAAAATGAATAAATTCGACGTAACACTTAGTTAATGTTAATGTATACTCCTGCGATGATTTTACAAGTACGGGTTACTTCGACGTACACATGAAATTGTTAGTATACTAACTATTAAAATGTTCATAAATTTATTTAGGAACCTAATAATTACATTAAACATGAAACTTCGACGTTTTGTTCTAAATTAAATTACAAAAAACAAACAAACCTTCATTTATTTAACCGTTAATATATTTCTATATATTAACGGTTATATAGTTATTCCTATTCTAATTATTAATTTAAACAAATAATTGTTAGTCGTGCCGCTCTTGAGATAATCAGCTGTGGCTGTGACTGACACTGTTTTATTTTATTACCTACTTCCAATAAACGCTAAGAGAACATGCATTGTGTGAAAACATGCATGTATAATTCTACTCATTCTTTGTTACTCTGATCCATAAGAGTTATTTACCGTTTAAAATGTACGTAATGTCACAGATTAGATACAAAAAAAATTATCTAATCTGTGGTAATGTACATACAGAGCTAAAGAAACGAATCACACAAGGAATAGCGGTAGGCACTTTTATGTTACTCGGAATTCGCTATTTGACATCGGTGGGCACGACGCGACAGTAATGAAGGCGATGCGAACACTGTTGTCGTGAGCGGCATCTGCGCACCGTAAATGGCTACGGTTACGGACTCGTGATTTGTCCGTAACTCCGGATAGGTTCGCGATGACCGCATTGACCGCACTAGCTCAGTTTGTTTCAGTTTTAGAATGCTTTGGTTGGTGATAGAGTGAGTAGATTTCAAGTGAAATAAATCTAAATTTAAAATTTAAGAAAACCCCCGATTCCAATGCCTTTTTCCTTAAATGTAAAACAACATAATATTATGTAATGTGGACGCGATGCGTTTTCATTTGATACCCCACACTAGTATATTTGCAGATGTTCGGTTTTGCTTCCCCACTCTCACCCCCACAACTTTTAAACGGCCCAACCGATTTTCATGAAACATGTCTAAGTACACTCGCGCAAGACTCACATTTCATACAACTAAATTGAAATCGCTCCATCCGTTCGGGAGCTATGGTGACACAGGCAGACAGACAGACAGACATACACGTCAAACTTATAACACCCCTCTTTTTTTGTCGGGGGTTAAAAAAAACGTTTAATAAAAAAAGGCAAAATGTTTTCTTCTGGAGAAATTGATGTGTGTAAAGCGCATTGTTGTGTGTAGTTATTACAATTTTGGAGTTCTTACTTATACCTACTTTTTATTACGGTACCTTTCGTCTTTTTTAATAAACGTAAAACTGTAGAAACTCTAAACACGTGCTTTAACGGCGAAGGCCAACATCGTGAGGAAACCGGCATGTTCTGTAAACTGTGATGACATGTGACTTTCACCAACCCGCACTTGGCCAGCGTGGTGAATGAAGGCCTAATCTCTCTCGCCAAGAGAGAAGTCCATGCGTCCCAGCAGTAGGAACGTTAATGATGATGATGTTATACAATATTCAAAATGTGTTTACTTACAAGCAGTAAAACGAGGCGTAGGCTTCAGTAATCCTCGTATCAGTTACCAGCAGGTACCGGGCTGTGGTTTATCGAGGGCTGCGTAACCCCATCCCGAGGCCACACAAGCACTGTAATCTCTTACAAAACACGTAAAGCCGTATAACTTGAGATGCATTACAATTAAGCGCGTATTATAACTTACGTTAAGTTCGAAGTTTAAAGGTTATCTTTTTAAATTTTAAAGGTTAGTTTGCAGTAATTCAGTAATTAATTTATTCATCCACCTCAATGACAAATAGTACATTTGGTTTCGTTAGGGGATCTCTTCAGCATTTTAATTTGGAACTGCCATACTTTTTTTTGAAAAACTTATCTATAGAATACAATTAACTATCTATGTCGTTCTATTTATTTCCTTTCTACTTAAAGGTTGCCTGGAAGAGATCGCTCACAGCGATAAGGCCGGTCTTTCGGCTGGACGTTTGAGTCGATAAAGGATCATAGAAACACTTCAGATAACAATAACATATACGCCTGTATTTTAATAGGTACCTGCTACAAAATAAATCTATTTCAGAAATACGAGTATAAAACTCCTTATTGTACACCACAAATAAAATACAAACAGTAACAAGATAATACAGTGCAATACATCGGAGTACAAAGGGCGGCCTTATCGCTGTGAGCGATCTCTTCCAGGCAACCTTTATAATATTTTTTTATTATTTTATTTGTCATATAATCTTCCAGTTTTCCGCTTACAAAGATACAACATGATGGGAAAGTGTGTGTGTATCAGTTTGTTTGTCCGTCTTTCACGGTAAAACAACTGAGCCGAATAGCCTGAAATTTGATGTGAAGATGGGTTATACATGTGTTAGTTTTAACCACGGAAAATAAGTCGTTCCGCGGAAATATTAATTATAGTGCGGGCAACACCGCGGGGCACTACTTGTACTTACTTCACACATGATGGTTCATGATGTTCTAACGCCTTTGGCTGATAGATGAACACGATTATTGGAGTCCGTTTGCGAAAGCTCATGATAGTATGATTTCACGTTAGCTTTCAGACACACCAAGGTATTCTTGATGTGCCCTGTTTTAATGAGACAGTAGACTCGGCTTAGCACTAAAACTAGATGTATTAAGAATGTTCTGTAGCTATTTATATATCACGCATTATGTCATAGGACGTTGGAAAATCAAATTTTCGCAAAAACACTAAAACACAGATAAAATACACTGTTTTCTTGTGGACCCATTAAAGGGACGACGATTGATAGTTATCCCTCGTTGTCCCATTGTTTATTGCGACTGTGAAAATTGTCGTCCTGTAAATAAATGTTTTTGAGTACGTTCGTGTCGGCCGTATAAAGTCAACATTAAAGTCGAGTAGAAGTAGGGGATAATGTTCTTATGTAATCATATTTTCCATTTCTAAAGCAGGTTTGGAAAAACAACGGGGTTTAGTCGTAATTGTTGGACTATGCTATAGTAAATTACAAATCCCTGAGTGAAATACCGCTCAAAGAAACCTATTACACTTTTATTGACGTTTCATTTCGTTGCCTACAATACCGAGAACTGTCAAGTTCCCATATTACAGACATAAACGCGCTCTTCTGACTTGATTTCTGTTATGTGGGGCCTTTTTTTTATTGTGTTTGTTGGTTAGAGTTTCATTAGGTTAGTAGGTATTTTTTAGGCATTTTTGCGAGTATATTATTTTTATAGTCATATAGATTCATAAATTCAGGTCATGCCATTTACAGGGAAATGTGGTTCACAATGCGAAGCATTTGACACAGCACGTTGACTTTTACAGATGATAGAATATTTGCGAGTCTCAAAACTTAAAATGTTAGTAGTTTCTCAGGAACTACTAACGTTTTTAGTTTAAAATTTTTTTCAGTTGGAAGAAAATAATGATATATTTTATCAGGAATATCTATTAGACACGAGTATAATTGCTGTCTACGTATTCAATATGTAACACAAATGACCTGCATTTGTCGTCCATTTTATATTTATTACCATACTAGCAAAAGTTCTTAAAACATACACCTACTCTCTGTATTACTCCAATCTGCCTTAAAAAAGTTTTCTAATCTCGAGTGGATTGCAATAACGAGCTCCATTCTGAGGCTGCATGAGTTAATTCCCAAACAACAATGCAACAAAAGGTCACTTTCAAATAATCCAGTAAACCATTTTAGCGACGAGTCCTTTCGACTCCCCCAGTGTAAACACAGTTCTTCCCTGGAGCGGTTCGTGCATTCCCTATGCGTATAGGGCAAGAAGGGCCAAGAATCCTAATTGACTGATATACGCGGGTGATTATGACTAGCTCGGGGCAGGACAACCTACATATAGGTATATGTATATAAATATGCCTATGTATGTATGTATATATGTTTGCACCTTGCACTCGCTGACATTTAGAAAAATTACTATTTAACTATAAAAATATAGACCGTGACTTTGCTATGCGATAAATATATAATTTATTGTAGTTATGTTGAAAGCTGCATAATTATTTGATTAAATACAATCGAGTTGAAGCAATTTATTTGACTAAGTGTTTTGTCCATACTTATGCAGACATTTTATGAATAGTTCAATTTAAACCTAACGTTAGGTATACTTATTACTATAATGATAATTATATTTCATAAATAGTTCAATTGCTTATTTTTTATGTATTTGTATATCATCTTTGTTATCCATTATTATCTAAATTTAAAATACAAAGTTCATATATTGTTTTAGAGGGGATATTACTGTAATATGATCGCGTCAGAATACAGCACTGACAGTAAAGAAAGAGTTTCTTGATTATAAAGGTCATAGCCAGTCTTGAATGCCATAAACTAAACCCTGAAAAAAGGATATTATGTATACTGTACTAGAAGTTGTAGTTGTAGAATTGCTTTAAGCAATAAGACCGCCCATTACGCATGCTAGGCTAGCTATTTAATTTTACTATTAATAATTTTGTATTTTTGTTTATTGGTGTGTGTAATACAGAATTTCCTATCTATCTATTCTATCTAGTAGCAGCCGCGATAAAAAGCCTTATTACCTTTCTCAGACTCTAGAGAATCTGTGTACCAAATTTGATTTAAATCGCTTTCTACTTACGCTTACTTTCTACTATCACATTTTAACACTAGTATGGATATATATATGCTAGTGGCGCCTACGCTGTGTTTCACGTAATATCTCCAATTACTTCCAAAATGCTTTAATTGTTATATTACAACACAAAATGGCCGACGCAACTCTACCCATAAACTCTTACAAACAAACAAGTCAAAAAGATTAAATCATAATAACTGTTGATAATGTAATCTGGACAACTATCGAGCGTATCATTGCGCGTTTATTGATTGTAATTGTGCGCCGGCGCCGCTGTCACGCCAATCTGTGCCTAGCTGTACATAATCACCAGACACTGTCTCCATGGCATTCTTCTTCAATGAACCGAGGCGGAGTAACAGATATAGGGAACAATGCCTGTAAACTGTTATTAAATAAGCTATATTTTCTAAGTAAAATACATGGATACGTCCTTTAATTTTTGTAACATCTTAGTTGTTGTTTTGTTTTGACAATTCCCTGGAAAATACTCTTGATATATTACATAGATTCAGAAACTCAGACAGACAATTGGACTGTTGTTAAATATAACAGATTGCCAATTCGCAGAATTTAAAATCTTAATATATTTAAATCTCGTGTCACAATGTTTGTCCTCAATGGACTCCTAAACCACTTAACCGATTATAATAAAATTCGCACACCATGTGCAGTTCGATCCAACTTGAGAGATAGGATGGTTTTTACGGCGAGAAAAATTCTAATAATTTCCGGGAAAATTATATACCCGTGCGACGCCGGGGCGGGCCGCTAGTAAAATATAAAACCCAGTTTGTTAGGTTTTTGTTTATTATTGTAACATGTCACGGCTAAGAACGCCGCGCGCATCCATGTGCGGCACCACTGAAAATCAGCGCTTCAGCTGTTTTCTTAGCTCTTCATAAATGCTGAGTGGTGCCCTATTTACGTTCAAACTATATGTATTTCTATATTTATAATATTGTGTTTTATATGTATACAAATGGTATTATATAAAAATATTTTTGACGTATATAAAAGTTTTCTATTTCTAAACTCTTTCCAGACATTTAATTCTTGCATCTACATTTTTTACTGTCCGATGTCTTTTTAACGCGGTTAAAATAAAAAAAAATGAACTTTAACCAAGGTTACGTAGTAATTTACTATTCAATGACCTAGGAATTCGAACAAATGGGAATAATTATGCAATTTATTCCGGGGTTAAAAGCTTATTTTTGGTATGAGTATCAAGCTTAGTTTTAAGAGCTGAAAATTGGTAAATACATTAAATACACCATCAGAAATTAAATGTCAAAAGTCCACGGTGTTCCAACTTCTGAATTGTTTTTATCCAAGGTCAAATAAAAGTTCTTCTTTATTCTCGATGTTTCAAAAACGGTTATTTAAATCTTATTAATTTGTAAGAAAAAGTTGTCATTGAACTCTGTTCTAACATTTGTCCTTCACAAACTTTCGCATTTATAATACGAGTTTTTATTTTTTTATTTTAGAGAAGCCTTCATTTGACCATAATCTCATGTAAAGTGACGATGTGGTCTAAGATGGGGCATGAAGACCTAGAAGGTAGATAGATGGCTTCTCCGGACCACATTACGAAACACGAAAAAATCGCTATACGTAGGACTAACATTTTAAAAATAAATAATTCACAAAATATTTTTGATTTTTTATTAATTAATAAGATTTATTTAAATCTTCCATTATTTGGTGGTAGATACGTAATATCTGTTATTATTTGGTTGTTAATTAAGGTTGTTAATTTTTTATTTTCTAAATAATGTTTTTTATAATTTTTATTGTATTCATAATTCGTACGTACCTCCTACTTTAAATCAATACAAAAGTTATATAGCACATCAAAAAACGATTGAATTTTGCATTAATCAAATTTTAAAACTCCGCGAGGGTTCCGCCCTATAGAATTGGAATTGCAATCAAAAGTCTAAATAGGACCCTTCTCAATATACTCGTAGACTGCCGCAGGGGTTGTACTTCTGTAGGTATATTCAATAAATAGAATAGAGAGAAAAACTCTTTTGTTTTAGCACAGTTTTAGTTGAACATTTTGTAAAGATGCCCTATTTAGACCCGACATATTTATTTTTATATAGATCAAGAGCCGGACTATAACATGTTTTTTTTAAATATGTTCTCACTTAGTACATTAAATTTCATCGAAACATCGGAGAACTCAAACATCTTTTTAGGATACTATTTAGATTTATAACGGGATATTTAAGATGATTGATTGTCTTTCGAGTCCATGAGTGTCCATGATTGATTGATAGCATTGATAACCATGATAGTTTCAAAAGTTATATCTTTTTAGGATTCTGTACCCTAATAGCTAGAGAGATAACATGTATTTTTAAATTTTTGGAATGTTTGTTATTATTTTTGACATTTAATATAAATAATTTTATTTTTTATTTTATCTTAAATTGTTATTAATTACTAATTGAAATTGTTATTAGAAAAATATATTTTTAACTTTTGAATGTGTTGGACCTTAGTCTGTTAGTTCAATTGTGTATTTTAATAAACAAATTAATTGATTAATGTTGCCGCCATAGCAACAAATAATAAAAACATACAAAAGATATACATATATTTGAGGGGGCTCCCCTAAAACAAGCGTGACTTTTACAAAGTTAAGCAACCTTGCGAGAGGCCAGTAGGTACCTACTTGGACGGGCTGGCTCTATATGGGCGCTCACTTGGGTGCTCGCGAAGATGCAATAGCATATTTTCGAACTAAAAAAATAAAAATGTACTAATTAAAAAATAATAAAGGCCTGACGGATTTCCTAACAAATGTAATCAACTGAAGTGATCGCTTTTATAATTGATGTCAACGCAATCATTTCACCTCTAACCTTAGAAAAGCGTCCGCTTCCTCAACAAAGGGTAAACAAGCTACAACTCTAATTAAATCCTACAAAGGAATAGACGCTTTCTCCCCACAACAGAAGGCGTTAGTTGCATGTGCCCCGCTTTCGCAGTTGCAATCAGGCAAAGGTTATCTGTACTTGCGTACGGAATTATCACAACCTTTATGGTGGTGATGATGATAATTCTAGTCCATTTTCTTTATTTAATAAGCACACTAGATTACACGCTAGGAACAAGGTATTTTTCCCGAAGTAAAATAGCTTATAGCCTTCCTCAATTAATAGGCAATATTACAGTGAAAGAAATCAAATCGGATAAACAAACAAACCAACTATAGAGCATAAAAAAATAAGTTTAGTTTTTTAGAAGTATACAAAATGTTGCCAGTTTCCGTAGCGCTGTGATAATAATTTATTTCAATACTGTAGGTAGGTAGGCACATGACATGGGTGATGTGATGAACAATCTATAGCATCTGATCGATGCAATGTTTATACGAAAACGCTCTTATTGTATTGAATTAAGGCAAACTATAGAGTTTTCATTTGAACGTGTACTTTGAGGTGGACTTTAAAAAGTTGCTTAGTTAGGTGACCAAAATTTTTTTAACACTATTTTGCACTGTTATATGAATTCATTTGATTAACGAAAATTAGGATAATTTTGTACAAAATCAGAAGATCACGAGAATCGTACAAACATTTACTCTCTACGCGTAAATATGGGTGTTTAATATGCATAATAAAAATATCTATTTATGTATGCCTATTATATTAAGTATATCAGATGTCTAGTACCCGTAACAAGCTTAGAGCTTACCACGGGGCAAGATGTTGTTGTGTAGATTGTCCGAAAATATTTTTTTTTTTTTTTTTAAATATATATCTCTCTTTCTCGTATACATTTGACTTTGTAAATACTTGTGTTTGTTGTTCCTCCTATTACTATTTACATGTTGTGATTACTTTTAATTGACGGAGTACTTGTCCAATAACAATACTTTTGTTGTAATTTATTATATTATAAGAGATGTGTAACCTCGGTTGGTAATCCTAAATAAATAAATACAATAAATCTAAATTTAAAATTTAAATGCCTTAATTTCCTTAAAAGTTAAACACCATAATATTTTGTAATGTGCAAGCGATGCGCTTTCATTTAATACCCGTTCGGGAGTTATGATGTCCCAGACAGACAGACAGACAGACACGTCAAACTTATAACACCCCTCTTTTTTGGTCGTGGGTAACTATTATCATGACCAATCTGGACTAAGTATTATCCTTTGTTAATACGATAAAAATAGATTAATTGCCGAAAACCTACCTTTCCATTGCACAATAAATACTGTATCAGCGTGCTATCCCGCGATATTTGTGTCCTGAAAACTTCCGACACGCACTTTCATCGATTGACCTGGTTTAGATGCATAATTTTGCGTATTTTCGGATTTTATGACAAACATTTGAAGTTACGTATCAAGGATTTGTTTAATTTATTCTGTCAAATAAATATTTGAGCTCAATAGGCATGTTGCTCTAAATTTTAAATAGCTAGTATCCATACTAATATTATAAATGCGAAAGTAACTCTGCCTGTCTGGCTGTTCCTCTTTCAGGCATTGGTCAACTTTATGTTTCTGCGTTCTGGATACCGATCAACATTTTGTATAGCTTACAAAACTATCCAAGTAACTGAATGACACTGGCAAGTCGTAGCATATGGCAAGCGCGTTGCCAATAATAAGAACTGAACTACGGGGCACCAACTACACTGGTATAATATAAAAAGCTATTTGCTAATTGCTTGTTATACAAATAAAACAACACTAGATAATGACATAATTTATTTATACTTGCAACCGACTTAAAAAAATAGGAGGAGGCTCTCTACTTGAGGCGTTTTTAATTGATTTATTTAGTGCGTTTTTTTCCATGGAAGGATCTTGATGATTCTTTACAGATTTAAAAAGTTGTTACCTACTAACAAGTTAGTCCTAATTAAATTTTCTAGTAAACGTTTCAGTACTTTTATAGATAATAACTTATTAAATCGACATTCTTCATACTGGATATTATGATGATTATACCTCTATTAGTAATTTAACTTGTCATTAGAATTCTGAGTCCTATATTCCCAAAAGTTTATACAATTTTAATGTTAATAAGTTTTTGTATAATGTGCAGAACAAGAAAAGAGAATGACAAATTAAATATGTTTTGCCTAAAAATAAAACATAATTATACATTATGACCTTTGAGGTACTTACACATGCTTTGAGGCACCTCAGACTGGTCCAAGAGTCATATTTCATCCACCGACTGACACTGACAGCCGCCTTGATGATGTTATAACTGAGGCAAATGGAGCAAATACAAGATTTCTAGAATTCAGCACTTATTCTCCAACCGAGGAGATACACTGCAATCATCATCTGTCATTTGTGCAAATTGAAGTTACGTTTTAGCCCCCGACGAAAAAGAGGGATTTATAAGTTTGACGTGTCTGTCTGTGGCATTGCTCCCAAACGGATGAAGCGATTTCAATTAAGTTTGTTGTATGAAAGGTGAATTTCCCGCGCACACATGTTAAAGGTTATGAGGGGGTAAAAGTGGGGAAGAAAAACCAAAAATCAATGCGAAAGTAACTCTTGTCGGTTTGTCCGGTTTCACGCAAAAATACTAAACAAATTTTTATTTTTTCTAATATGACTCATATGTATGTATTTACAAAAAATAAAAATGTTAGTATATATATGTATTATATCAGTCACCTAACACCTATAGTACAAGCTCTGCTTAGTTTGGGGTTAGGTGATGCTGTGTGAGTAGTCCGGAAAAAAATATTTATTTATATGCAACTTGGTACATAAATTCTTGAGAGCCTGAGAAAGGATAAAGGCTACTTTTTACAGGCCATTCTCCGATAAAATCTATTTTAACGCGGGTCACACCGGCGGCGGGTGCCACAACTCTACTATAAATTTGTTGTAAAATTCAAACTACTTAGTTTAGAAACCAAATTTTTTAAACTCGGAATGAGGTAGCTATTGCTCAGCAACCGACTACTATTTACAAGCTCCTTGATTTAGAGGCTTCTCTTTTTGTATTTGTGAACAGCTCTATTGCCTCGTTCATCTTGCCAGGGACAATTATTCTGCGCGGGCCCGCGCAGTGCTGCGTGTATGGGGTGACTGACCTGCGCAATTCGTCAGGATATTAGAGTATCGGCCATTTTGTCCTGGCGAAAATGTCTGTATTTGTAATATTGTCCAAAGTTGCGTTGATCATTTTTATTTTATTTATTTGACTTATATACATATATAAACATCTTAACATGCGTCCATCCTATACCTACAATAGCATAAATTCAATTATTTATTGCACAATTTTCATTTTTTATTTGTTAGGAAAGTTTTAGGTAGTAGTTTATTATTTAGATTAAAAAAATGTATACGGGTTTATTTATTTAAGATTTCAGAGAATTGAGGTTTTGTATGACATAATTTGCATGGCATGCATGTATAATATTTATAAAATTTCGCAGTCACAAGCTCCAGAACTTTGATGCACTTTCTTATTTAATTGATAAAGCAAAAGATAGGTGTTCTTTATTTTTGGACAAGCTTACAGACGGACTAAACAAAATACCAACTTTATGTAGGTATGTACCTAGTCATCATGTCTATATTATGATGACCATTGGCGTCGTAACGCTGAAGGGTGATATCACTGATGACTGCCTAGTTTTTAGTTCGTAAGTATAAAAATACGGTAACATTGTTTCTTTATTGTTTTTCTGTGTCTTTTGTGTAAAGACGTTAAGTTTAGGTAAGTACCTACCCACTTACCTAAAACGATTTAGATTGGTAGTTTATGCATTTCGTATTTTTCGACGTTGTTTGCCGCGATTGGAATAATAATTAGATTGTTTGCAAAATAAACATGGAATGGAATGCAGGATAAAATGTACATAACATTCTTTTGATAATATATTATTATGGAAATGTTTTTTAAATTTTAAAAAGGATATCAATACCAGACTCTTAAGTACTTAATTGATTTAGGTACCTACTTGATTTACAGAATAGTAGGTGAAAGCGCCGTGTTCGGTATTGATGATAAACCCAATTAAATCGTTAAATTATTTACTTTGCTTATTCATGAAGAATTATATGAGTAGCCGATGTGGGTTCTCAAGGCACAATGCTTGCTTGACGTTTCTTCACGTGACATTTTGTTCATTCTTCTTCTTCTTCTTATTACTTTGGGTGCGGCGTAGACATCTTCCCCCTCCTCGAAGACTACGGGATTTCGAGTCTTCATCTTCCTTATATTATTGTTGTATGTATGTATGCAGAGAGCAGAGGTTATGAGTTGCTCTCCGCACGGTGCCTTTGGAGGTGTAGACGTCAGCGACTCTGGCAGTTCCATCGGATCCAGGATGTAGCTTCTGGATACGTCCCATACGCCATTTCAAGGGAGGCAAGTTGGCTTCTTTTATGACGACTAAGTCGCCCTCCTGGTATCCCCTTTGTTGTATCCTCCATTTGCTTCTTTGTTGCAGTTCACTCAGGTACTCATTTCTCCAGCGTTCCCAGAAGTGTTGTCGCATTTTTTCCAGCAGTTGGTAACGATCCAGTCTGTTCAGGTTAGCGTCTAGCAGGTTGTCAGCTGGCAGCGATGTGAGCGGTTTGCCGATCAGGAAGTGAGCTGGAGTCAAGGGATCAAGGTCGTTAGGATCAGATGAAAGTGGTGTGAGGGGCCTGGAATTAAGGATTGATTCAATCTGCGTGAACAACGTGGATAATTCCTCGAAAGTCAGATGTTTATCACCTAGAATTCTAGTTAAATGGTGCTTTGCTGACTTGACACCTGCCTCCCATAAACCCCCAAAATGAGGAGAGTAAGCTGGAGAGAATTTAAATTGGATTCCTTCGCTTGATGCGAAACCAGTTATACCATCATTATTTAATTTTAAGAACTTTGTTATTTCGTTATTCGCACCGACAAAATTTGTGCCATTGTCGCAATATAGTTGCAAGGGTTTACCTCTACGAGATATGAAGCGACGCAAACATAGAATGAAAATATCAGTAGAAAGATCGCTGGCCAATTCTAGATGCAAAGCCTTTGTACTAAAACAGATAAACAGACATAGATAGCATTTTGTAATTTTACAACCACGGCCTTTGCGGTCAGCGATGTGGAATGGTCCAGCAAAATCGACGCCGCTTACATGAAATGGTTGATTTGGAGTAACTCTACCAGATGGTAGGTTACCCATTATAGGATTAAAAGATTTAGTTTTCATTAATTTACAAAGTTTACAATTATTGACAGTTGCTCTTGCTAATATTCGGCCTCTTAAGGGCCAGAATTTATTGCGTAAGCTACTTAACAAGAGTTGAGGCCCGCTATGGAGCAGTGTTTTATGATGATGGGTAAATAGTAATTTAGTGAAATTATGATTGCTGTCTAATAACATTGGATGTTTCTTTTCATAAGATTCCTCAGAATGTTTTAATCGACCTCCTACACAAAGAATACCATCATTATTGAGAAAGGGGCTGAGAGATAATATTCGCGACTTTGTAGGAAGGCTCTGTTTGGTTTTTAATATTTTAATTTCACTTGCAAAACACTCATTTTGATGATGTCTTATCAATAAACCTAACCCTTTATTTAATTCCTCAGAACTCAACGGACCTATTAATTTTGATGATTTATTTCTCAAATTAGAAATGAATCTCAAAACATAAGAAGTGGACCGTAGCAACATTGTATAGTTTGAATGTCTATCAAACTCCACAACTCCGCAGTTGTCAATTGAAAGAAGTTTATTTATACATTGTAGTGTAGTAGTTTGTGAGCTAGTTTTAATTTTATTTTCAGGGAGCTCTAGAATGTTTTGTGATCCAATATTCTGGGGCCAGTCACACGGGCTCTCAGTCAGGAACGATGGACCGTTCCACCATAAATTTGCAGATTTAATGGATTTAGGGTTAACACCCCGAGATGCTAGATCTGCTGGATTTCTATCCCCAGGCACGTGTCTCCAGACACCAAAAGCGGTTAAATCTTGAATCTCACTCACGCGATTTGAAACAAAAGTTTTCAAATCACATGAGCGAGATGATAGCCAACCCAAGACCACTGTTGAATCGGTCCAGTAGAAAACAGTCTTGACTTTGCAGCGCAAGGCCTTCAAGACTTTGGCACTCAACCGTGCTGAAAGAAGTGCGCCACATAGTTCAAGACGAGGAATAGTTGTTGCCTTCACTGGAGCGACTTTAGTCTTGGAGCAGAGTAGCCTGACTAGGACCTCAGAAGAACTATTAATGGACCGAAGATAGATGGCGGCAGCATATGCCACTTGAGAAGCATCAGAAAATGCATGGACTTCGATCTCTACAGCTTCACGAAGAAGAACACATCTTGGAATATTGAATTGTGATAATGAATCTAAATTTAGCGCAAAGCTTTTCCACTCTTTCTCTAAGGAGCCGTTTACTGGATCGTCCCAGCCAAGCTTTGTTAGCCACAGCTTCTGTAAGATTATTTTAGGAACAATAGTACATGGGCTTAATACACCTAACGGGTCAAAAAGCTTTGCCGAATTAGACAAGATGGTTCGTTTTGTTATTGGTTGGCATGGTTTAATGTCGACTGAAAATTGTAGAACGTCCGTGGACGGGTCCCATTTTAAACCTAATACGCTTGATTGTGAAATTAGATCTAAGTTTTTTGCCTGGTTAATATCAAAACTGTTTTCAAACACGAATGGAGCATTTGTTCTCCATTTACGTAGAGGGAGGCTAGCTGAGTTGAGAATAGAAGTAACAGAGTGAATTATCGTATGCAATTCCTCTTCTGTTTCAGCTCCTGACAGGAGATCATCAACATAAAAATCATCATTAATTATTTGTGAGATGTTATTATTACTGCAGTCTTTAGAAAGTTGCACTAAGCATCTTGTACTCAAGAACGGTGCTGAAGCCGTTCCATAAGTTACAGTATTCAATTGAAATACCTTAGTACGCTCCGTAGGTTCATCGCGCCATAGTATAAGTTGAAAATGACGTTGCTTGGGATCAATCATTATCTGGCGATACATTTTCTCAACGTCTGCCGAAACTACAAACGTGTGCTGCCTGTAACGTAACAAAATGGAAAATAAATCGTTCTGCACTACTGGTCCGACATGTTGAATGTCATTGAATGACACACCCGTAGTGGTTTTTGAAGAAGCGTCAAAAACAACACGAAGCTTTGTAGTTTCACTGGCCTCTCGCATTACCCCATGATGAGGAAGATAACAACCAAATACCGGCCGAGAAATCTCGGTCATATGACCTAAACGTTCATACTCATGGATAAATTCGTGATATTGCTGTTTAAGTTGTGCATTATTTTTTAACTTTTTCTCCAACATTTTTAATCGTTTTTCAGCAATACAGTATGAATTTCCTAACCGCTCAATTGAATCTTTAAGAGGAATCTGAACACAGAATCTACCATCGTTTTCTCGACGGGTGGTAGTTGTAAACAAGTTTTCACAGTAATTTTCAGTACTACTACATGGTTTATCAGAAGGTACTTCCTCAAGCTCCCAGAATTTACTAAGGTTTTCACTAATTTCCTTTGAAAAATGGCAATGTATTTTAGATTTGTATGAGTCATAGTAGCTTACCGCTGTAGGACCAGCCACTACCCACCCCAATTGTGTTTCCTGTAATAAGGGCCTCTTTGGTCCCAAATGGATCCTGCCCGGTCCTAAAAGGTCCCAAAATATGTCCGCACCTAGCAATAGATCAATGTCCGAAGGCTCATAGAAATTTGGATCTGCAAGCTGGACATAAGATGGAATGCCTAAGTCTTGAATATGGACAGTAGCATGAGGCAACTTATCAGTAATATGAGGGAGTAAAAAACATTTAGCCATTATGTTGAATTTGTTATGTATAGAATTTAGTTTTAGAGTGCAATGTTGTGTTACATTTAATATGGAATTACCTAAGCCTGACACACATTGATAACTATCACTTATTGGTAAAAAACCAAGCTTTCTTTGAGCTTGATCACTGATGAATGAGGACTGGCTCCCACAGTCCAACAAAGCTCTAAGTGTATAAGTTTGTTTGTTGTTTGTAACCTTGACTAATGCCGTAGAGAGGAGTGCCCTTCCAGTGGAAGTAGCAGACATCGTCACAGAAGAACTAGATGGAGCATGATCAATGGCAGAGGCAGGCAAGCTTTGTTCATTTATGAAGTTATTGTCTGGTGTTGATTGTATAGAATTTTGTTTGTGAATTAATGTGTTATGTTGTTTGTGAATTAATGTGTTATGTTTTTTGTGACAAATCCGGCAGCCACCCAACCTACATTGGTATGCTTGATGTCCACTGCGGAAACAGTTGCTGCACAGTTTCATATTTGTAAGTTTAGAAATCCTGTCAGCGACAGGCATTGCTTTGAATACACTACAACTGTATAACTTATGATTTTGATTACAGATTGGACACTGAGCAACAGGCAGCAAGGCATCCACAGTTGAACCATGGAAAGATTTAACATTGGGCAAACTGTGGCGTTTATCGAATTTAGTAGTGACTTTACTTACAGTTTCCAGAACCGTAGCCCTTTGGCGAAGGAAAGTATAAAAATCATCTAACAATGGAGAATCCTTAACACTTCTGTATTCCTCCCATGCTCTAGATGTCACACTGTCCAACTTTGCCGAGGCCATATAGATAATAAGTGTGTCCCACTTGTCAGTAGGTTCTCCCAGCAACTGTAATGCATTTAAATTTTTTGATAAGACATCAATCATGTGGCGTATGCTAATGTGAGATTCCTTTGCAAATTGCTCAATGGAGAACAAGCACTGTATATGTTCATTTAATAGTAAACGTTTGTTGTCAAACCGTTCACACAGAAGTTTCCATGCAATGATGTAGTTGTCAGATGATATTGTTACTGCATTTATTATGGAAAGAGCTGAGCCTTCTAAATATGACTTTAAATAATGGAACTTATTGATGCTATCTATGTCCTCATTATCATGTATTAAAGACAGGTAAGTGTCTCTGAATGCAAGCCAGTTGAGAGGGTTACCGTTAAAAGGAGGTATCTTCAACGGTGGTAATTTAATATTACAATGTTTAGAACGTGTGTTGGATAAAGCTTCCACTTGTTGCTGACTCTCAAAGAAATCCAGCAACGATTGAGCTTGAGCTATTAGGTTAAAGAACAGATTTTCAGTTGTTTCCCGTTCTTCCATTTGTTTGGTGGCATCTTCATCCAACATTTCAATTTTCGATTGGATTTGTTCAAAATTACCTTCCAAATCACGCATTTTGCTGCACCGCAAACGAAGCTCGTTAATTTTGACGGCACTTGTCTCCTTACAATCCAACAATGGCGTTAAATATTTTTCGAATAACGTAAGACGGCATCTTATTTGCCCCCTTTGCTTTACAAGATCTTTGTATTCACACATTTTGTCGGTACGAAAACTGATGCAATGACACAAAATAATTTACGTCATGGGAATTGACACAAATGAATCGACGAAAATACCGGAAACTAAATGGTATCGCAACCGGCTGATGGATAAAATATGATGAATGTGCAATTGTGCACAAGTATTATGTAATATTTTTAGAATTAAGACACACTTACACGATAAAAAAAACAATAAATCGCCATATACGTTCATGCAAAAACGTGTGGCGAATTTTCTTTTTACACGAGCGGGTAATCTCGTGTTCGCAAAATATCGATGAATTTACGAATGTTCACGCAAATCAAAGAAAAAGGATAGGAATTATGGTATAAAGGATGCACACTTCCCTCGGATGGTGGCTGCAGCTCTTCGACTGGCGTTTCCTGAAGGATGTGCTGGTGTGGCCTAGAAATCCTGGATGTCTTTGTCTTGTCGAATGTCGATTGGCATGTAGATCACGTCGGGGTCACCATAATGAAAGCGCCGTGTTCGGTATTGATGATAAACCCAATTAAATCGTTAAATTATTTACTTTGCTTATTCATGAAGAATTATATGAGTAGCCGATGTGGGTTCTCAAGGCACAATGCTTGCTTGACGTTTCTTCACGTGACATTTTGTTCATTCTTCTTCTTCTTCTTATTACTTTGGGTGCGGCGTAGACAGTAGGTATTCTTTTAATTATTCCGCAACTATTTTAGCGATTACTCAGTAAAAATACTCAACATATTTTATGCGGTTAGTTGTAATGATAATATAATTCAAGATGAAGGTTTGTAAGTATATTTCACATACATACATGACGAACCACTATTTACAAATTATAATTAACATTTAACCACCTACATCCACAGCAATATGCCAGCAACGATTATTTTCGAAATTCGCTGTTTGAATGGTAATGTAGTAAAGAGAGGAATCTCGTAAAACAATGCAGAGGCAGCTGGCTCGCTTCCGCTGAGTTGAAGCAGCTGCGACATCCTGAATCCGTATTCAATATTATTAATGGGCAGTAAAGGCGTTAGTTCCATAGATTTTCTTTCTCTTTCTCGCATAAACGTAGACATATTTTGCTTATCCAGGCTTCATAACTCGCACTGCAAGGAATTGGAATTCGCTCCCTGCTGTATTTACCTACTGATACCTACAACCTGAGTATCTTAAAGTCAAGAGTGAATAGGTACCTTCTAGGTCTTTGTGATCCATTCTCGTCCACATCAACACTTAAAGGCCAGATAGTGCACAATTCAGCCTAAGATAAAATTACAAGAGATTATAGTCAAAATCTTACTATTTTTGAACCTAAAAAATCAAATCATCCGAAATTAAGATTTTTTTGGTAGTATTTCTACTATTTATTCTATTTCAATGTAATAGCAAGAAAAATAGCAGTTTTAAGAATATTGGTTCAGTTCAGTAGATTATTGCGTGAGGAGGTAACAATTATACTTATTTTTTCATTTCTAATAATTATAATTAATTATAATTACTAGTTGGATGCATAATTAGGTTTCAGGGTTCCTTGTTTCAACCCTCCCGACGCCTAATAACTAATATTTTTAACGCATAGTGACTAATATGCGAAATGACCAATAAGTATATGTTATTCGTGAAATAACCAATCCGTAGAATGACATCCTCTATCCGCGAAATGACCAATATTTAACAATTATTTCTTTGATTTTACCAACCCTGTTATCTTTGAAAGAGGTTTTACTTACTCATTATGTAAATTAGATACCTATTAACCACTTTATATAAAAATAATATGGTTAATTTTCTGTTTGACATGTACTGATGATATTCATACGCGGCTAAATACTCTTATTAATATGTTTTTGGTTGGCAGTTTCGCAATGCCTTCCAAGATTTGGTATCTGTCAAACTATTGTAAGCTTTTTTAAATTAGAAAGTTCTAATTTGCGGAATATATCAATTGAAAGATAAATAATCTTGTTATAGAACAACCTAATGTATTATTTATGAAATCTTGAAGAAAGTGACAAGACAAGCCTGATTCGAAGTGTGAAGAAGTCAATATGGATTGGTTGAAAATTCACCGTTATATAGAGAAAAGGCATGATAACAACATATAAAATAGATATTCTGTTTTAGTCCGGCTTTTAAATAATATAAATCACGAACTAATTTATTTTTTAAGTTAATATACCCTATTTTGATGATTATTAACCCCCGATGTGTGTGTTATAAGTTTGACGTGTCTGTCTGTCTGTGAGTCTGGGACATTATAGCTTCTAAACGGATGAAGAGCTTTCAATTTAGTTTTTTTTAAGGAAAGGTGAGTTTTGCGCGATTGTTCTTAGACATGTTTGATGAAAATCGGTTAACCCGTTTAAAAGTTATGAGGGTAAAAGTGGGAAAGGAAAACCGAAAATCTGCAAATATACACGAGTGGGGTCTCAAATGAAAGCGCATCACGTGCACATTACAAAATAGTATGAATTTTTACCTTTAGGGGAAGTGAGGTTCTGGACTAGGGTTCATTCTTTAAATTGGAAATATAGATTATTAAAAAGTGGTAAGTGAATTCCTCATAATACTTAGTCATTAATGGACTTGAGAAGAATCTGAAATTGTAGAGCTTTTTGTGATACCTCTTGTAAATACTTACTTCTACAGGTAAATAAATATTTCCAGAGAATCCAAACAACAACAATTAGCCCCGTGGTAATCTCTAAGCTTGTGTTACGAGTACCTACTAGAAATCTGATATTATTACTATATATATATTGTTTTGTGTAAAAAATACAATTTATTACACGGGTGTGGCGAACGTTGCCAAAATTATAATGGTCGTTTAATTTTACATTTCTGTAATGTATCAAGTCAAGGGTTTAAAAGTGGGACTGCTGTGATAAACAACCAAATATATCAATAACAGCGACTATAAAAAAACTAAAATCATGACTAGAGTTACATCATCATTTTATTTCACAAACCGGTATTGTATACTTTTTTATTTTGCAACTATTAAGTTCCCCTCACATACCTTCAGTCCCTTCCATTAAAAGGTATAAGCGACTCGAATACCATAAGACATGAAACCTGTAATTTCGACGGCTTCTGCGCAAGTCATCACTTTTAATACCTTTGATGGGATCTGGCTAATAATTCAATTAAAATGAGGGCGGGTCCTGACTGGGATTGACAGTTTAAACGGGCCCTAATACCGTCCTTGTCAGTGAGTGTTCTGTGGAAAACAGCATATCATTGAGCATCATTATTTTAATCATAAGAATGGTATACAAGATAGCTAAGAGACAATCTGAAAACCCATCTACTTATGAGATTATAAAAATTCGCGTATGCGTAGATTTTTTATATGCTAGATAGATAAGCTTTCATTTGGCCACAATCTCACCTGATGTAAAGTGACGATGTGGTCTAAGATGGGGCATGAAGAACTAGAAGGTAGATTAGGCTTAAGCTAAAGCTTCTACAAAACGTGCACAACCAAAGCAAGACGTAATACTCTTTAATAATGATAATCATATATTCATACAATTCAGGTTAGTACAAAGTTCTTAAAAAATAGTTAAGTTACACTAAAGCGAACGAAGACCACAAAGCAGGAGGTTTTCAGGCTAAAAAGTTCCCGCGTTGTAGTCGCTTCCCGCATTGATGCGAGTAAGTTTGACCGAAGCCTCAACTTACTAATTTTATAAATGCAAAATTATGTTTGTTGGCAACCCCACACCAATCTTCTTGATGTTTTGCATAGTTGGGCCTGCGTAGACCTTCTTTCGATCTCTATAAAAATGAAGTAACTACCTAAATGTAATAATGGGCAACTAGCTTCCCGCCCGCAGATTTGCCTGCGTTATTATTGATTTCCCTGGGTAAACATCAGGTTGTCCTTTACTAAGGCTACAGACAGCTAAGAGTATCTCCATGCCAAATTTGATCCAAATCGTGCTTTACTCGCAATCATTGATTTTTAAACGAAAATAGGTAGGTATAGGGTTATTCTGATCATCATCCATTCAGAGGTTTTTGCATGAAAGAGCACGCATCCTCACTTACTCACTCTTTCCATCCTGGCCAACTTTCGCGCTATTGTTATTATTATTATCATAGGCCTAACGACTCTGCAAATAAACGCTAGTATGTAAGTATTAAATTAATATCCCCCGTCGCTTCTGTCTGTCTCTACATCCGCGATAATAATAAAAACTACTGAACGAGTCATAAATTTATGATAATCTAGTTATGATACCGGTTTGAAATAGATTAAATAGAATATAAGCAACACACTCTGGGCAAAGTGCAAATAAATTACCTAATGCATCTTAAAAGGCAAGCGGGCGAGAGAACTTTCACCTATCCCTTTATACGTCGGACGATATCTAGAGGAGATTGTAGCGATAAGGCCGTGCATTGTGTTCCTAGTTTGTGGGAACTAACGGTCTTTACTTGACACACGTGAAATATAGACCACCATTGATGTAAGGAATCACAAATGAAATGAAAAGAAATGAAATTTATTTATTGCTTGAAATATGGTTTACATAGGTTTTGAGGGCTTAGTTAGAGTATCTATAGTAAACTGAGCGCGCGTATCACTAAATCTTCATTGTGCAGAACGTGGACAGCTATCATAGACAAACGAAACAAATTTAATGACAGGTAGAGATGGGGCGTGCCGATGGGGAAAAAGCTATCGATAAATTACATTAATTAGGTTCCCTGTTAGGTAATTAGTTACACATTCATTATGTTATTTACTTGTTCTCTGGTTCATTATATAAAACATCTAGTAATTTACCCAATTATAATGATACTCGTAGTTCTATCATTTACATAATCATTTTCTGGTTGTTTCAAGTGGTTACATTTATTATTATTATGAATACTTTATTGCACAAGAATATAAATAATTGTACTGTACGGTACGAAGGTACGAAAGGTGTGCTTAATTTAGGTGTTACATAGTAGTAAGATTCTGACATTACCGATAAAAATAAGAAGATAAAAATGTGCCGGTATTTTTTTTTATCTTATATAAATTATCGAAGAAAAACCCTACTCCCAACTAACATAATATTGTTTTTAAAACATCGACTACAATCGATCGCATCCCATCACTATACTTTTGACAGTCGGCGCGGTGCGCTCGATCCACGACTGCGAATGCTCGCTGCGCAAACGTCATGGTGTTCTTAGACGTGTCTAATGTTCGCAATTCAATAGGCTCACTATATTCTTACCATAGATATATACTCTAAGGTGTCAGGTAATTTATACAGTTCTACATACTTCGTCAATTCAGATTTGACATGCAATGTCAATTATAATTAAAGAAAAAAAAATAGTAATATAGATAATAGAATGTCAAGTAATAATGTATATGTGTGAATAATGTAGAATGTAAACGAAATGAGGGCATAGCAAAGAGTTTCTGCAACTTTGCATAGTTTGAGACGTGGTTTCCTACCGTCTGTGGTTATTATGGTAAGTTATTATGAATTAAGTATCCGTACCCTTCTTATAGATCTTTAGGGACAGGCCATGGCTCTAAGCAGTTTTGTAAATGTATTCAATTAATTATTTATTAAAAACCAAAGAAAGTATTACTTAATTAATGCGTGTGCTAGTTAGAAACTTTGTTACAGCAAGGACTGTGTTTTTGGAAGCAGCGTTGCCAGGATGTTCCAATTTTCACGAATAACTCTCAGTAAATTTCCCTCCAGTTTATTCTACAGCTATCCAGTAACGAATATTACTCTCACAGTAACATTATTCAAAAATAATTATTTATTGATAATATAAATTATAAATAACAATATGGTTTTTAACGTGGTCTCCAATGCCACAACTTTTTCAAAATATAAGTAATATCTATGGATATTCTATTAACTAGGAGCTTTGCAGCTCCCGAATATCATAATGATTTTTAAATGTCAAAATCTAAAATTCATTAATAATTAATACTCTCATAATCACATAAAAAAATGACAAAAAATCTTAATTTAAATCGCTTTGTCAAAGCCACACCGCAGACAGACAGACACGTTAAACTTATAACACCCCTCTTTTTGCGTAGGGGGTTAAGGATAGTGTTGCCCACGACATGATTCTACGATACCCATTGATAGTTCCAGTTGGCAGGCAAATAGTTGTTACCAGAAGCAATCACAGAAAATGAAATCTTAATGTACATACGTACGTATAAAATTAGTTACCTATCCATATATTTTCCTTCTTGCAGAATGGTTATGAATTTGAAAGAGTTATTTATAATGGAATCTTAAAGCGATTAACGAATGTCTGTCGAGGAAAGTAAGAACTTATACGATCTGTTTTATTTGCATATTTGATGAAACTAGTAGATTTAAAGCTCAAGTCAGCTTTATTGTTATAAATAACAGAGTTATTTACATTTACGGGTCTTGTGGCGTTTCTTTATTTATTGAGGCGAGTGTGTCTGAGTCCAGCTTATAAGTTGATTTATAATATTTGTTAACGAGCTCGAGACAGGGTGAAATCCTTCAGGATCGCCCTGGCATTTATACTATACTATCATACTAATACTAGCTGTCTGATACTAACTGATTTTCCCTGGCTTTTGTCCTTTATATAGACAGCTATATTCATGTCAAATTTGATATAAAACGGGCTTTGCTCGCAATAATTGTTTTTCCCGCAAAAATAGTAGTGTTAGGAGGCTATGTTGTGTTATTCTGATAATGTATGCTACATTATTAAATAAAATAATAAATATTTCCGGACTAATTCACATAGCATCACCTAGCCCCAAACTAAGCAGAGCTTGTACTATGGGTGAAAGGTGACTGATATACTACATAGAGACATATTTTTTTTGTAAATACATATCTACTTATGATACATAGAAAACACCCATACCCGAAACCAGAAATTACAGATCGAACAAAATCTGGTCCCCCGACGGGAATCGAACCCGCAACCTTTAACGTCTCGAGCGGACCTTCGCCCACCGAGCCACAGAGATCATGAAACTACATTTATTGTGTTTGAGTTTCATCGAAATCCCTTCAGCAGTTTTTGCGTGAAAGAGCTACAAACACACTTACATACTCACAAACTTTCACGTTTAAGGTATAAGTAGGATTTACTTAATATATAAACCAAAATACAGTAAGATTAAAAGATCTAGAAAATTATCTTCAAGAGATTTTAATCTTTCTGTAAACATTTCTCGCAGAACTCTATTAACAACCGTAAATTTAATTAACATAACATGCTTGAAATAGTAGTTATGCATAAAGACAATGAACAGAATGAAACAGCGCATTGTCTGTTTGTCTGTTCTGCGCCCACAGGAGCCGGCAAACATCTTAATAATATAACCCTGCTGCAGCTGCCTGCTGATCTGCTGTGCATCTGGAAATAAAAGTTTAATATATTTTCCCTGAAATATTAACGATAAGATAATAGGTACTATTATAGCAGAGATAACAATTTTATGAGCACTACTTAAATACCCATACCATACCTCTTCCAGTTGTGACTGTGACAGTAGGTAAGTAACCGTTATTACAATAACCATAGATAATAAATGTAATTTGTATTTGAAACAACCATGAGCGGTATATATAAAAAGGAGTTTATTATCAAGGAGGTTTATGTTGTTGGAGGTTATTCTACACACACAAACACTATTCCCTGTTATAATTGTTAACTTTTGTTAAAAATAACATTAGTATATGGACACTAACGTTTCAGTCTACAAACTACGTTATTTCTATTTGATAGTTAAATATCTTGCCTTTTGGCGACTTTAATGACTCCATACTACCTCTGGGTTAAGTCTTATACAAACTTATTTTTTTATAATAGTTAGCCGTTCTGTCCCACTGCTGGACAAAGTTCAGGATCGAAACCAATATTGAAACATAATGTCACTTAGTATCATAGCATACCGCTTAAGGCTGGTTAGTTATGGCGTGGAACCCATAAATAAACTAAAATGCCTTTGGCGAGCCTTATTCGGCCATGACAGCGACATTCGCCATGCGCCTGCGCATAATTTAACAATAAGACTTAAGGGCTGGGTTTCCACCAAAGACCTAGAAAACAGCACTCTAATGAGGGCTAACGTTTTTCAGTGTCACTGTAGAATTTAATATTCAGACATGACCTGCAATGTTCTCGAGTTTAACACTTGCGTTAACAGTACACAAAAAATAAAAGAGTTTTTATTAATAAGCAGTTTTATCTATGACAAGTGCCTCAAGGTGACATAAGAGTTTCTTGATTAGAGAGGTTACGTTTATAACGAAAAAAATAGTTACTAATGCCATAGACAAAAGATGTTTACTGTTTGTATAAGTAGCGCCATCTGCGCGGAGTTTCGTGTAATTTCTATTAACTTAGTTTAGTTTTTTGACATTGTGAATCTAAACTTAAACTAATAACCTGACCTGTTAATCTATGCCAGCGCCTCTGCGGTGAATGCATCGCGTAGGACTTCATTGACGAATCAAAGGAATCTAATCATTGACTCACAGCATTATCATTAGTTAGACGTACGCTTGTCCATTAGGTCAAATTTTCGTAAAGATCGAATTACTCACTGCACACCTACCTTAGAGATTACTCTACTTAGTGTTCATAATCCAAAAAACTAACTGAAGGACATTTTGACAGCTGTCATCAATCAAAATGGAGGTCTAGTGAAAATTTTCGTGGCAATCACAATGTTCTGATAATGTTAATTTAATTTAATTTTCTGTTAATGTGGTAGCGTTGTCGTTGCGTCGAATGGAGAACGTCCTCCTTTGTTTAATTGGAAACACTTTTTTTTTTGTTTTAAAGAAATTCAGTAATAGAGCCCGTTGACCGATTCAAAACTTGTATTACGTCAACTGGGCCTGAAGGGCAGGTTCGAGCGGGCCTACCCTACTAAAGATACATATTTATAGTTAATAGAGGACTCACTATTAAGAATTAATATTTAAATTATTGCAATCCAAAGTAATAAACCCAGTTATTGCAACGAAATCTCTCTGGTAATGCATGCAATGCATTTGGACTTATTTAAATAGCTTATGAATTGTCATAACTGTATCTTACAGTATAACGTAAAATATTTAAGTACGTCGTGTATACCACAATGAGACTCTATTTTTTGATGCTCTAACTTTTACTACACATCACTTTGTTATTAGAGTCTGCATGAGAAGGTAAACAAGTTTCCCGGTATTCCAATGACCACGACTGAATTGGTAATGATAATTTAAAATGATATGTATTGTTATAGAAAAAAAACTACGTAATTTAAATTTAGATAAACCCAAAGCAAAGAACCGCAACCCAAGGTAAGGTATAAATTTCACTCGTATAAAAGAAATTGATAAAGCTACCAGCTGAGAAAAGCCTCTACATAAGTGTTTTTTGTTTACGTAACCTAAGAAATATCATAAATATTGCGTGATTCATTACCCAGCATCATGTAACCCACTCAACCCACAGTTAAGGTAAGCAAAACGATTAAAATTAAAAGCCTTGGTTAAAGCTACTAAAATATTACGCGGATTCTACGTAAATAACAAAAGAACTTAGAGAAATTAACCCAATAATTAGAAAAAAACGCTTTCCTAAGCACCTCCAAATTACCAACACAAAAAGGCATCAATATCATTTTCAGAATGCCCCGGGGTGGGCGCGACTGTCAAAATGTTGCATTCATCCTCCTCGGATTACAGAACCACAGATAAAAAATAAACTAACCACGGTAAGCTTTTGACAGGAGCCTGACAGCTGTCAAATTATTAACCGAGCGTAATACGATGCGCGAAGATCTCGGCTTAATTTTTTTAAGTTGCGAACCTTTATTCCTTATTTTCAAAGAATGAACTTTAATAGGTATGGATTTTGATGTAATGGGCTACAAGAATATGTTTTTGACTTGGGCACATATTGGTATTTTTAGGTTCCACACTTAAAGGATTATAACGCGACCCTAATAATAATATAATTACCCACTTTTTATTTATAAGAAGCTATATCCTGTTTGTTTTACACATATCGCGTTGCGAAGCAATATATCAAATGATCGTATCTTCGTTTTATAATAGACAGAAAACAAATAATAGTCATGCTACAATCTAATAATAATTGTATAAAATCACACTGCATTTATCCCATCTGTCATCAAGAGACCGCAATCTAAACTTTAAGCCCATAGATTATACGCCCTGTCATTATGTTGACATATCTGTTGTCATGGCAACGAACAAGCTTGGCTTCGGGCATCTAACATAATGTTATTTACTCGTTGTTTGCATCTACGAAGCATCCATGTTTAATTAATTTAAATTATTGAGTAAGTTTCTCGTGTAATCACTAGTGCTATTTGATTTGGCAGGAATGTTCGCTGTGTAGCCTCGGCTTAGTAGAAGGGAAGTTTCTTGCATAATCTTTTTCGGAATGAAGATTTACTGAAGATTATATATTGTGTTAATGTTATTCATTTGTAAACAATGTTATGTGAAGGTCTAGTTTATTTATTTATTATGGCACCACCAACAGCACCATATAACATTTTTTTTGTAGACATTTTAAATATTTTTAACTATGGAATGTGTATACTATGCGAGCACAATACTTAATAGTAAGGTAAGACACAAACAACAAAAACATTTAAACAAGTGCCTATTTGATTTTTAATATTTATTCAAAAATCTCCCGAGAATCGAAATCTTTGACAAATAAAAAAAAACCGTCGCTGTTGTGTTATTTATCGTGTAATTTTTCGATTCCGTCCTCCGATTCCGGATGGGACAAAATAAAATCGTTTTCTTTAAATGCAGTTTTGTTGCTTTTCACAAATAAAGGAATGTTTCCGTAAAATGAGCTAGCTAATGAATTTGAAGTAGTTTCCCTCCAGAGATTTTTTCCACACTTATATATATTACAAGCGTACCTATATACAAGAATATTTTTTACGGTTAATGGGCTTATCGTAAAAAAACTATTTTCGATGCCCGAAGATAAATAATAAATGAGCAAAGTTGACAACTAGTTATATAAATATTATATTAAACGTCTCCCTTATAATTATACACTAATATCGATACAAAATACTATTTATAAATAAGATAATTAAACTACTTACATCATTGGTGGTCCCATTCACAAATAATGAAGTATACAACAAATTGTCGGTGATTACGTAAAATCAAATCACAGCGGGTATCGTAATCGTCGAGGAAATCACGGGAACCCGTTTCTTAATTACTATAACCCAACACCCACACATTACCTTGAGAAAACTTCTAAATTTCCACTTAAAAGTACTGAGTTAAGTGGCTAAATATGTCGTTGGTTTAAGTTTAACATTGCTCTTCGGGAAACGCTTTTAGTTAAACTACCGCAGATGAATTTATGAATTTTTATAGGGACATAAGTAGTCTTAAAGTAAGCTAAAACTGTATCACTGTTATTAGCATTTCCTATTCGAAACTGCGTTAAAATATATACGTTTTATATTACTTTTTTAGGTAACAACAAAAATAATATAAGACGATATAGTAAATTTAACAATGTAATGAATCATCTTACCTATTTATAAAAATTAATCGCAAAATGTGTTGCTAAGCGCATAACTCAACAACACCTGGACCAATTTGGCCAATTTATTTTAAACTAGTAGTGCCCCGCGGTGTTACCCGCGTTTAAATGTATTGTCCCGCGGAATTACATATTTTCCCGGGATAAAAAGTCATATCAAATCCTATGTTACTTCTAATACCTCCAAGAATATGTGTACAAAGTTTCATGATGATCGGTTGAGTAGTTTTTGCGTGAAAGCGTCACAAACAAACTAACATTCACATATTTTATAATAGTATAGGATTCATCTTAAGTTTATATTATTACTTGCTTTAACCGCGTAATAAGGGATTTTGTCGCGGTAAAAAGCAGCTTTGTAATTTACTGGGAAAGCAGCTATGTTCGTGCCAAATTTAATCTAAATCGGGCTTCACTCGCAATAATTGATTTTCCCGCGAAAACTGCTATTTTACCGCGGTAAAAAGTAGCCTATATGTTATTCTGATGTATAAGCTATATTGTGGTAAAGTTTCATTCAAATCCATTCAGTAGTTTTTACGTGAAAGAGTAACAAACATCCATACATACAAACTTTCGCCTTTATAATAGTAGTAGGATGTTCGTTGGAGTTCAAGGATGGTTTTTACGGCGAGAAAAATTCGAATAATTGCTGGGACAACAATTTTGTATAATAACCCGTGCGAAGCCGGGGCGCGCCGCTAGTATACAATAAATATATCCGGACAATCCACACAACAACATCAAGCCCCGTGGTAAGCTCTAAGCTTGTGTTACGGGCACTACACATCTGATATAGAATATAATAAAATAGAATATATTTATTGCATGAAAATCTGTGTGAAAGAGGAACATACAGCGAGCGTTACCTACTTACGCATTAATAATATTAGTTGTAATGGTATTTTCCAACAAGTTAATAAAATTAAACTACATGTAATCGTGATAATTATATATCCAAGATAATTATACTGATCGTTTAACAAAGTAAATATATCATCTGTAGAACCGGCGGCGTGTCGAGATAATAGAAATCGAGTCTAGTCGTTGCTAATTGAAATGGAGAGCGACGGAAAAATGTGGTGTAAAAAGAAAACCGTGTTATACAGATACATGGGATTTATAGAGACATGATAAAAGATATTTAGATGCAAAAGATAGATGAGTGCGTGAAACTATTTTTCCGTGTTTCGTCTTGTGGGGTTCACATGTATCTATTTATTTATTATTACATATTTATTATATTACGTATTTATTTAATTATTAAAATTTCATCATAATAATATTCACGCCTTGCCTTCACACTTCCTTACTTTCATATTATCTACTTTTCACATTTACTTTCAGTTCATACTTATGTTCATACTTCTATACATCTTATCTTAACTCTAACTTACCGTTCATACACTCACACTATGTTCTTACTTTCGCCTCTTAGATAGTTTATTCTTCTACCCTCAACTTCACTTATTAAAACTCTCAACGGAATTCGAAAACAAAGGACAGTCGTATGGAACCTTCCTACCGCGCACTACTTACTTTCGCTGTTATTACCGTTAACAAAAGATTTGGCAAATCTGTTGGTGTTAAACTATCTCCTCGCTCTGTGTAACGTTTATCTTCTGTCCGTGTTAATTGTTTACCGTAACTTTCATTGTGCTGTGCCTTCCGCTCCTTCTTATAAAACTATAGTGTTTGCTGTGATAAATACAGTGTGTTGTGTGAAACCTAACCTGTCGGACTTATTTTCACCTGAACCTACCACAGCTACGAACTTATTACCTACCTGTCAACTACAGTCTTCCTAACGAACTTCTAAGTCTTCATGTCCCATCTTAGACCACATCGTCACTTTACATAAGGTGAGATTGTAGTCAAAGAAGGCTCAAATAAAAAAAAAGGTGTGTATGCGATTCACACACGATAGAAGTGAAACTTTAATAAATCGACAAAAGAATAAGCGTTTAAGATTGGCTTACCCGACAGGTAAGCCAATCTTATTTCCATTTCCGTTGCATCCGGTTTCAAATCACAACGATTCTAAAGAAGTTTCACTTCAAAAAGTCTAGTGGAGTCTAGGGTCCCGTTTTACCCTTTAGGTGCGGAACCCTAAAAACAGTCCAGTAGTTGCTGAGAGTATTTTTCAAGATTATAATCTCAGCCTAACTCTGTAAGGCTCAACCTTAGAAACTTTACCTATCTATACATAGATAATAGAGTCGAAGAGTTACTAACTACTGCTACAAACATTTTTGGAGTGCTATTTAGCCCATTTATCGAGAAAAGCTATATGCTACTATTTACCGCGGTGAAAAGGAAAAACACGGGCAAAGTCGGGAGAAAAAGCTAGATTTTAATATAAGTATGGACATGTAAGGCCAGGCAGTGTGCGTAAGGATCGCAAACCGACTATTTCTTGTATAACTTACAAGAATGCAATTCGATACCTGTTTTAAATACGTTTTAGTGTCTATAAAATCTATAATTGGATTCAGTTTAGCACCGTATCTAGAAGGGAGACAACCAGGTCTCAGTTAAATTTTTTATAACATTTGCGAAATATTAGACTATGAATATTTTTTCTCTAAGTTAAAATTAACTTAATTTACTGGCCCTGGTTACTCCTCCATTGTTTTATCGGTAAAGAAGTAAAACTTTCCTCACTGTTTATTTTAATAACAAATTAATTAAGTGGGGTCAGTTGACTAATTCAAAACTTACATTACGTCAACCGGTCCCGAGGGGCTGGTTCGAGCGGGTCCGGTCTACTAAAGAGCCGAAAATCAGCGCTCTGATAAAAGCCCCTAGCAATAGCAAGTGCTTTAACTGAGCCAGGGACCGTTTATTACGCAAATGGTTAAAGTAATTGTAGATTTACATAATTATTTTACCAATAAAAAAGCTACACACATAATACCTAATTTGCTATAATCTGACATGTAATAATTACTGAGTGCAAATAAATAATTTAATTTTATTATTATCGTTTAAACCCACAGACTCAATAGTTTATATGCTATTTTTGGTTATTCTACAAAGTCTTGACGATTTGGCGGTAAATGTAAGGGTTAACTGCAATTTTTTTCTATGATTTAAACTGCTGGAATAACAAATCCATAAATTTAAGTAAATTATTAACTCTGAACTTTAAAGAAATCTTTAATGGTTGCATTAGCTTCATTACGTTCGAAGCAATGGTCGTTAAAATAAATGATAGGTTTTTGTGCCGAAGTTTAACAAGGCTATAACTAGATGTCGCTAGGATAGGGAGACATTATGTTTAGAAGAAAAAAGTCGATTAATAAATAGTTTAAGACTGCCAAGATTCATTCAAGAGCAAGCACAATAATCTATGGTACATTTTTTGATCAATCAGATTTAAAAAAATTGACTGCTTATTAAGTACACATACGTCTTTTTAAATAACCCTACGAGTGAAACTAAAACTTTAGTATTTAGATTGGTAACCGCATGTTTGTCTACGTAAGTATCAGATAACATATGAATGGAACAATCACTTTAATATTTCTTAATATCGGACCGGGCGGTAGATTCAAAGAGAGATTAGTTCAGGCAAACAAATACCTTATTTTTAAGGTAGAGCCACAGATTATATTATAGAGCCGCAATATAAATAGACAACCTCAGTGTCCCGGTGGGTGCAGGTCCGCCTGTGGCGCAGGAGGTAGCGGGCTCTTTTCCAACGTTCTTTCACCCGCGACCATATTTGTGGGAATAATTTTCTAATTGGAATCCACCCTAAAACATAAATGGACGCCGGTCGCAATAATAAAAAAAATCCGCAAGAAAGCACCCACTGCAATTCCCAATAACTTACCAAATCCGAAACGCAATTGTCTGGAAATGTCATATCACCTTGTTTTACCGTTAAAGAACAAACACGAGAGCGACCTCAAAATAAAAATTACCACTTTTTCGTAACGCATCAAGCCTCAATTAATCATATCTCTGTCTTTTTCAGGTGCTTTGTGCGGAATCAATGGGAGGAAGGGAGACGGCGATAGAGGCTCGGGCGGCCCTCTGTAGTCGCTTTCTGTGAGCCTTGCGTGCGCGCGTATCTTAATACAAGTTGATAATATATTTAGTGTTGTGACGCAAAAGTGAATCGTGACATAATGTAAGGAATCTATGTGTTTATGGTGCTAATAAGTTATGTGCAGTGTTTAAAATATTGGATGTACTGAAGGTGAGTTTTTTGCGCGTTAACTTGTGTATATATTCGTATTTAATACAATACTTTGCGATGCATTGTGTGAGGTGAAAACTTGAAATGCTCTGTGTAAGGTAAAATTGTATGTCTATGGTTATTTTATGCCATAACTAGATATACGCACGGAGTTTAGCTAAGGTGGGTTTTTATTGGTTCGCCATTTTCAATACGATGTTAAGTAGGTACAATAAGTACCTACATAATATGTATAATGTCTCTTATACGATATATGAGAATTATTTCAATTATTTACGTAACGAAATGGGCATTGATTTACTAAAACAACAACATTCACTTTACTTTAATACGTTTCCGAATCAAATATTTTATTCAATAAATTTCGGGAATTAAATACAATGGTCTTCTTATATATGTATATGTTATATCATATCTTATATGTTAGAGCTCTACCGAACTTTACAGGTTTGTATATTATATTATAAAGTTACAATAAAATTACTTGTATTTGTTTTTCAATATATATTATATTATCTACATAACCTAAATGAAATTTATAGAAGTTACTGTAAATATAAATAAGCTTTTTTGGTATAAATCTATTACTTACATAATTTTGATATTTAAAAAACAGTAAAATGCCTTGGCATGAAGCCCACCTTTTGTACAACTCTGTATTTATCTTGTGCAATAAAGTATTCTTAATAATAATTAATAATATTTGTTACGAATAAACTCAACATCGTAAACAGATTTAAATAATTAATTAATTGATACAATTATTCAATCACGCATAAAAATGGTACCAACATTTTTCAGCGGAACGAACATCTAAAACTGAGTAGTAGGTATAATATTACAGGAAAATCACATATAATATGAGTTAGTTATACAAATAGGTGAATAATTAAATAAAATCGCAAGAAGAATAACAACTGCTCCTCTCAATCTTTATCAAGAAATTGAAATTAATCAAATTACCGAACCATATTTCATAAATATATCGAGCAATCCTCACCACAGTCGAATAGCCAAACCATTTTTATAAAGTTTCTAAATAAATAACCGAAGCAATTAAGATTTTTGACTACACAATTAAATAAATCAAACATGACCAAATTCATAATAATTACATTTAAATATGAATGTTATTTAATTTACATTCATTCGTTCGTTTTCGTCGACGGTCATTATCAAGCATTAATCATTTGATAACATCTCGGCGACTAAAACGTTTTTACACGATTGGCCGGGGCAAGAACTCCTCTCAAATGGCTTGTTGGATTTGCATATACCTACACTTCGATGTACTATACCTATTATTATAGTATACTTCGCTAATAGCTTATAAGGTACTCGTTGACCAATCACAAACTATATTTTTTTATATTTTGCTATAATTATTGTTATTACTATACTCCTTATAATACTTTCGTATCTTGCATACAGGTCCCCGTCTTTTTTCCAATAATCCTATCCATATAAGGTTGCCTGGTAAAGATCGCTCTTTAGCGATAAGACGGCCAGATTTGTCACATAGTCTTAAGTGCAATAAAGAATATTTATCTATATCTTATCTTTAGACTATTATTTTTCGTTTCTCTATTTCGCATTTTGAAATTTAACAAAGACAATCTTCCTTGCTTCATCTCCAATACATATTTTTAATAGATAGAGTGGTTCAAGAGGAAGCTTTATATGTATAATAACATCCATTAAATAGTGGAGAAGTACTGTTATTTTTGAGGTTTCTAATGTGATGTCGTAAATAATTACATTTTTCCGCTTACATTGCAAACGCAGGCTGAACCCTACGAGTTTTATCAAAATAATGTACTAAGTATTGTACACATTGAAAAGGTCTACAGAAAAGTCCGTGATGGTATATGTCTATCTCTTATGGATAACCCACAATAACTTTTTTTTTGTCATTTACTTAATATTTATTTATTTATTTAGTATCAGCATTGCACCCGTGCGAAGCCGGGGCGGGTCGCTAGTAAAATTATAAAGTGAAAAATATGTTACTCTGCTGAATGCCATTTTGCGTGTCATCTTTAAATAAATTGTTTAATTATATTTTAATATAACATTAGTTTGTCTGATATTCTATGGAACAAGATGTTATGACTTTCATGACTTTTATACAAGTTAGTTCAACTGTGAAGCAAAAGGCCTATTTCACAATCTGTGAATGAAATTAGTCAATGGATAATATAGAGCTATCATTCAACTAAAAACCATCAGTGCATGACGGACCAAGATTTTTCTATTATTAATTATTTACTTATTTATTCGGAGATGTTGAGATAGGCCCTAAGCCTATCGGAAACAAATCGATTTATTCTGACATTACTACGAAGCCATTTAAAAATGTTTATATATAAAGCAATATTACTGATACATAGATTAGAAATTGCTTAAACTACTTACTTACTAGCCTTTAAACTAGGTATATCCAATTTATTTAAGTTTTTATTAATAAGTTGTATCAACAAAGTGGACATGAACACAAACACAATCTATCTATATAAATAAAAATGAATTGTTGTTCGTTAGTCTGATTAAAACTCGAGAACGGCTGGGCCGATTGAGCTTATTTTGGGTTTAAAATGTTTGTCGTAGTCCAGGGTAGGTATAAATGGTGAGCAAATAAAGAAAAATTGCCGGGAACTTTTTTTTACCCGTGCGACGCCGCGCCGGCCGGGGCGGGCCGCTAGTGAAACATAAATTGAAATTAATTCTACTTTACAAATGTCACCTTAATTATAGATACAAACGTCATAGTAAAAAAATAAACCCTTAACTAAGTAATTACATGCACAAATTTAAATTCCATATAAAAAAGCCGTTAAATAAAACATTGATTCATTACAATAAACTAGATTGAAAATATCTAATAAAAACGGATATATATAAAAAAAACAATTAAATACAAAATTTAAAATGATTATTAAATATAAAACTAAAATAAAATAAAAACAGCCAGATTAAAAACTAGTGCTAAAAGAAAGTTGCTAGTAATGCTTTTAAATTTATGAAGGCAAAGTTATAATTAATCTAAAAGTATTTTAAAGTCAAAGTCAAAGTCAAAGTTATTAGCATCGGCGCTCTTCGGTTTAGAACTCATCAGCTTGGCGCTCCAAATGGAATACCTAAAAATCCTTAAATTAAAGCAGTAATTAACAGATTAGGAACCAGCATGAATAAAATAATTTAATAATTTTAAACACATTTCGAAAAATCAGGATGACTGGTGGAGAATGCTCCTAGAATTAAGTGCTCTGTACTTTGTTTTTTTTGTGCACAAAGTATTAATAAATACTTTAAAGTAATACGCGGATCCTAAACATTGTCTTATGGTGATGAGATGATGATACTCCCTTATTAAATTCCAGTAATATATAGTTAGAACGGTTTGTAAAGGCCACACAAAAACACCTGCGTTGAACGGCCAACTATGTATTACTTTTTATCGAGAATTAAAAGATACTTGCAAGTAATTTTTTATTGCTTCTAAGCCTATGGTGAGGCATATATGATAATTATAACATCCTTCCGTTGACACACATGAATTTAGCATACGAAATAGGTATTATTTCTACTTAGTCCCTTGTTAGACAGTCTAAAAATACAGGACACATTATTTTACTACAACAATAAAATAAAAAAGTACGAAATGAAAGAGCATAATATTCTGGTGTCAACGTCACCGTTTTATATAAATTGTACCTAGATGTGATGTTACGCGATATTTCAATGCAGGATATAAAATTAATTACTTACTTATAAAATTTTATTCAATAATCTAGATGACGGACTTATTATATTAAAAAATAATTATTTAGTAGTCCCGTCTATTCAATTGCTGTCTCAAAAATATTTTTTTTTGTAAAATAAGCATTAGCATTGAATTAAATCCTAACTGCGGTTATATTATTAAGAACCTCTATTATTGTACATTTCCATTAAGTAAATTACCCCCCTTAAATGATCTGATTTCTATTATTAATTCGATGTTTCCCTCTATAATTGGGAAACGGTAGCTCAATTCCCTCCATAAATTAACAAATTAATCAGGTTCAGACAGTTTTTGACACGTTTGGTTTACAAACATACATTTTAATTTAATATTTCCTCCTCTGTGTAAATGGAATAACCGTACATTTCGTCCTCTATAAGGGGCCCTCTGAAAATGAGACAACTTTAATTTGAAACCTACATAATTGGATAACTGGTACTATGGGAATTCAAATAATTTACCAATTTCTCAATAATTTGGTTCCAAATTATTTACCTTATTCATGCCCCATCTTAGACCAGATCGTCACTTTGCATCAGGTGAGATTGTGGTCAAATAAAGGCTTATGCATGAAATAAAGAATCTCTTAATTAACCAGGTTTCACTGTATTATCAATTTTGTGAATTGATTTCTACCTACTGTAAAACTAAAAATAACATTTGAAAGTAAATTATGTTTCATTTATAAATAAATAAGATTATAATAAAATTTCATCGTAGCTATAGAACTGCGTTGCCTGCTTTTAGAAATACATATTGCGTAGATATCGGAGAAATCAGATTACCTCGATAAATGTAAATCGAACGACGCGCCTTAGTGCAGTACCGATCTGACCTATTTAGATCATCGATAGATTTAGTGCTTAGCATTTAAATACTAATACTATGTGAACCGATGTCTTGGTCATATCGAATACTCGATTTTATTTGGCTTTAGCACGGTAAAATAATATATAGATACTAGCTGTGCCCTGCGGTGCTACCCGCGTTATAATAGATGAAGTACTCTTAACCAACAACATATTTATTTGAATAAAGATTAATATTATTATGTTGATACAACTTAAACAAATTATTTCGACCAAATTAGGTACCATAAAAACGGTTTTTGTGAGTTAATCTTAAAAGATAGACATATACTATCGCGGACTGTTTTTTAGATCATTAAAAGAGCTATTATTCTTTAATACATATTTTTTGTGTATCTTGAACCGTTTTTACGGCGCACGCAACGGAAGGCTTCAAAGATGAACAATTTCTCCCGTTTTTTACACATTTACCACTATATCTTTGCTCCTATTGATCGTAGCGTGATGTTATATAGCCTATAGCCTTCCTCGATAACTGGACTATCCAACACAAAAAGAATTATTCAATTCGAACCAGTAGTTTCGGAGATTAGCGCGTTCAAACAAACAAACAAACAAACTCTTCAGCTTTATAATATTAGTATAGATATACAGACATAGACAGATATAATAATTAGCAACATTTTGCCAAAGACATTATGATTCAGATTTCAACTTTGTAGCGACATCTCGTTATCTTTGAATTAAATAAATAAATATTTCCGGACTACTCACACAGCATCACCTAACCCCAAACTAAGCAGAGCTTGTACTATGGGTCTTAGGTGACTGGTATACATAGATATTTTTTTTTAAATACATACTTATGATACATAGAAAACTACCAGACGCGAAACCAGAAATTGTAGATCGTATAAAATCTGGTCCCCGAATCGAACCCGCAACCTTGTTTTGGGGTTCCCGGGTAAAGCTATATAAAATTGGTCCATGATGTGGTGTTTGTTTATACGTGTCTGGAGACAAGAGAGATGCTAGTTGGAAGTTGGAAGTGGACCATTGGCAAGTCCAGAGTGATTAATTCTACCCGTTCGGTGTTCGTGGTACAAGCCAGAGTGAGTACCATTCTGCCCCTAGTATGAATACCTTCTACACATGGTCATAGGAATGCATTTTTAGTGTATTCGTATTGGCATAGGAAACGCGAAATTAACGTAATATAATTTTTACATTCTAATTTATTGAATTTAATATTTTTTTAATTTATTTATTGCGAATTTGACAGCCTCTTATTTCATTCACAAATTTAATCTGGGTAGATTAAAATTGTGAATGAAATATTTTCATAGATAGGGTTATCTATGAAAATCAAAGACTCGTCTTTTGTCCGTGGCCTCACACAGTGCCCAGTGGTATGGACAAAGTATGCCCTAAAAGTAATTCAGCGAGATTTAAGCCACAAGTATGTAATAATTTGATAAATTTAAAACATACACATAGATAGGCATTTCTCCTACTCCATGACCACTTTATCCTCGCTCATTTCGACAGTTCTACGATCAACCACGCATGTACACAACACAAAATATGTACAACATTACATCCACACATTTTAAACATAATTGACAATTACACACATACAAGTGCAAGCAAACATTTTCGTGCAATAGAAAATATGTAGTGCCAATACATTCCTTTAAAGGCTTTTAGCATTTCAATAGACCGCCTAAAGCCATAGAATTAGAATGGAAACACGATACTACACCTGAATCCTCTACACGTGAATTTTAATACAAACAGACAAACATACAAACAATGCGGGGGACTGCATGTTAGTTTTAAGTGTTAGACGGTGAATACGTAAAAGTGTGAAATGGGCATAATGGGGGGCGAACACAGAGCTTATTGTTCTGTCTAAAGAACTATTGTTGTGTAAGTTTTGATTTTGGGCTACGAATTAGATTTTTGACTTAATTGTAACGGAAAAATCCGTAAAGTAGGACTTGGACTACGATGGAGTCGTATACCGTAGTTTTGAGTAGTTCAACTTTGCTCAGTAAAATCACACAATATATAAATATCTATGTGGGGGGGGACTCCCGAACAAACGTGATTTCCAAAACGTGATGGCCAGTACTTGTATAAGTGACCGCTCCAGCCGCCTCTATTTTTTTTTTTTTTTGCAAAATGTGTATAAACTACACATAACCCTAGGTGGGTTGAGTCCATCTCGTACTTATTAAATTTATTTATGAATATTCCCAGCTGTAGTACTATTTAGGTAAAATTACGCTAGCACTATAGATTATTATTGAGCCACAACATCCCGTATTTGAAACCGGACAGACTTACATAATTTATAGAGAATGAGTTACGCGTTTTCGCCAGTCATTTGAAAAAATAAGTTTTACAAATTAGCTAATAGCTTGGAGTTGAATGAAATCGTGCAATTATTCTGATTCGTGCTCGTGTATTTGCTTCGTTAAGGCGTTGCTAATTAACTTACTGGTTTTCGCACATTAAAGCAGCATTTTTAAACAAATGTCAATCAATCAATAATTTAATCATTTTTAATCTAACATATATAGCCTCTTAAAGGGATTAACGGTCGTGAAACATTAGTTTTATAAACCATTACATTAGTTTATCATAATGTTAAAAAGTAAAGGTTAAACATTAAGATATTGTTTTACTACTACTATTAATTATAGAAACCAATGAACATATATAAGAGTTGTAACATTTCGCCGAGCATTAGTGCGAGCGCGGGCTTTGTGCTTAGTTAGACCTGACAAAATATCTACCCGCCATTATCAACAAACAGTGAACAACTTACTTTAGTAGTATATTATTCTGTGGTACTACGAAATTTTACGGGTAAATGCACATTCTCAGCATATCCGGCCAATCAGAAATGAGATTTAAGTTTAAGCAGCCTTATTTACGTTCCCACTGTTGCGACATGCTTATTCCTTTTAATTTCATAACTAAAACACAATCGCAAACAAAATTAGAGGCACATAATATCATACTATATTTTATACCTAACAATTTTTTAAGAAATATTGTTATATGTGTTGTAGGCGGGTGCGGTGCGGAATAAGTAAATAAAATAAAAATAATAAATAAAGAATTATCTGATTATAAATTGAATAGGTGTTCAAAAATAGTGAAGATTAATACTTCTTTCGTCCATGATTTATGATCTAACCAAACTTTAAAACAAAAAGATTGAATACGATAGCCGCCATTGTTTTTTCTCTATAGTCGGTCCACACGTGTCGCGTGAATTAACAGGAAGTGACGTCATAGGCGATAGTGAAAGTGTTATCGTGACTTCCGGTTATAGGTATATCCTGAGGGCTTTTCTGCCCTTTGTCATTGAGTGTTTTGTGATGCTAATGATTTAGATCCTATATTATTTGATGAATTAGTTTCGTCTCAACAGATATTTTATCATCATCACCCTATTAACGTTCCCACTGCTGGGACACAGGGACTTCTCTCTTGGCGAGAGAGATTAGGCTTTGATTCACCACGCTGGCCAAGTGTGGGTTGGTGGATGTCACATGTCCTTCAAACTCTTTAAAGTTCTCAGAACATGCCTCAGAAGAAGAACCGCAAATATACACGTGTGGGGTTTCAATTGAAAGCGCATCACATGCACATTACAAAATCATATGATTTTTTTACTTTTTAGAAAAGTAAGGTTATTTAATTGTGGGGATATTTTCATTTATATTAAGATAATTTTTCAAGGGGATTGGTTCAGCAGAAAATCTTATTCCTTGCCTTCATATTCATGTTCGCTCTGTTCCCAGTTTTCTAAAGTTGTAATAGTAGAAAGCCAGTATGTTGGAAGATATTTTTAAATCATATTATCATAACATGCAATTCTCTAGCAAATAGTTATTTACCCAAAACATGTAGAGGCGTTAGCTTGTAATTTGCGTGCTCTCTTTATTCATATAATGAATCTAAAGATTTATGATTTTTTGAACATTTGCTGTAACAAAGTTTCTAACAAGCACAGTAGGTAAAGTACTAAAGATGGTAAGTCTAGTCCACATAGATTAGGTCTAAACAGTTTTGTGCAAATATTAAAAAATATATACTTTTGAATTTCTAATCCAGCGCGTCTAGAGTAAGAAAATAATCTGAAAAATGTACATTAAACCAAAGTAGTCATAATTTATTTCTTCTATTAAAACAAAATGTTTAATATACTACATAAGCAATGAACAATAATTGCAAGGGATAATCTGAAAATCAGCGCCACACAAACTCAACAGCCTTTTAGGTATCAAGTTGAGATTATCCCATTTGCTTAAAATTGCATTAAATGACAAAAAATAATTTTATTATGTAACTTATTAGATAATTTTAAAGTAATAAATATTTTTTCATTCTTATTCTATTCATCATCATTCTCCTGCCCTTATCCCACATCACGTGGGGTCGGCACAACATGTTTTTTCCTTCCATTTTCTTCTGTCACTCGTCATCTCAACACTCACTCCTTTCTTACACATGTCATCCTTTACACAGTCCATCCATCTTTTCGTTGGTCTACCTCTTCCCACATATCCATCAACACACATATCTAACACTCTTTTCGTCACATGATATTCATCCCTTCTCATAATATGTCCATACCATGCCAACCGATTTCCTCTCAACTTCTCTGTCACTGGTGCAACTTTCAATATATTTGCTATCTATTGTTTCACGTTTATACAAATTCACAAGGTGTTCAAAATGATTATTTTGACTACTCTACACTCTTATATAAATTGGTCGCGACTGAACATTTCTTTAACCAATAATATGTAAAAAGCCCTTGGGCAATTCATACCGTGGTATCCACAGCTCGCGGTATGAAACGACTAACACCCCAAATATGAGGTGCAGATACCCCTCAGAAATCATCACGCATGAATATTCCCAACGTAGAGCATCCCTCGGGACAAGCTTCGGTCACGAGCTGACCTGCGCCAATTAACCTGCCTTGTCCAGGGTCATTATCCTGTGTTCTGTGAGCTTCGATTATGTGCTTATGTTTGCCGGCAGGCTATGGGAAAAACTTACTAACGGACATCTGTAGATAGAGCAGAGAAATGGGAAAAATTTACTAACGGACATTTATAGGTTAATACGTCTGATAGTTCACAAGAAACAAAAACATTTATTTGCTTTGTTTGGTTTTACAAATCTTAGAAACGCCAAATTAAATACTTATAGGTAAGTAAATAGGAAATAAATTTATCGTATCTGGGCGCTTAGCTTTTTATACACTAGAGCAAAGAAAGAAGCGATTAGAAACTCAATTTATGTTCTGAGATTGTATAATCATTATTTGTTAGTCTTTTTTAATTTGTTGTTGGGGCATATTCCGTCCCAACCACTTTTATCGTCGTTAAGGTAACTAGATTTTTTGTAAAAAGCAAAAAAATGGGTAGGAATTAAATAAGTTTGTTTTTTACAATATTTTAAAATTTTGTGATTGATAATAGTTGCAATTCTTTGGGAACCCAGCTGTAGAAGCGTATACTAAGGCTTTGAAAGCAGCCTTAAGCTTAACCTTGAGCAGCCTAGTGGCCTAGATATAGTATATGAAGCCAAAACTCGGCCATAAGGATGACTATCCCATGTCTTGTATACCTAAGTATACCCATAGGTGTACCTAGCTACAGCTGCGGGCAGGTTATGGGAAAAACTTACTAACGGACTTGTATAGACTTATACGTCTGATATGTATATGAAGTGAAAACTCTTAATCAGTTAGTACAAGTTATCTGGTTCTAGTCTTTACATATTAATCAAGACACCTTCGCTGAAGGTTTGCTTTAATCTTTTTAAATGGGTAGGAATTAAATAAATGTTAGTGTGGTTTTAAATGCAGTTGGTAACAGAAAATGAGGCGTGATTTTTCAGTCGGGTCAGTCAAACGTTAATATTTGCATAAACCTTTTATGTTTTTCAAAGTGATAAACCCCACTTTTAGGTTGAAAATTAGAATTTATAATATTAATATTTGCATAGTCAGGGCGCATGGAATTTGCCTCGTTTCCACAAATCCTCTAATACCTATAATTAATTTAATAATTTATTAAAAAGCAAAGAAAGTATTACATAATTAATGCAGATAAGTATGATTATAGTTGATTATGGTAGTTTTGATTACAATAATAGCAAAAAGTAGTAAGAAGCTTAGCTTTTATATAAACCATCTGCAGTCAATACCTGTTCACCAAAGCTGTGTTCAAACGCCATACCGTACAAATAGTGGTTGAACTAATTTGGCTCTAACGCACCATATTTAGCAATTTAAGAGGTTTAACTTGAGCGCTAGAAGTTCAACTTATCCGAAGCAACTTCGTTATTTGGATATTATAAATTAATAATAATAATAATAATAATAATAATAATAAAAGCATTTATTTTGCACACACATAAGTACAGACAAATTACAACACAGACAATTAACATTCAGTAACATAATTAATTAAATCAAATAAAAAATAACAATGATAGCTAAATTTGAGGGCCTTAAAACATTAAATGAAAAACAAAAAAAAACAAACATCGAACACATAGGACAGTAAATTGGTAGGACACTAATTATAAGTCTAGGCCTAGGTACCTATAGTAGGTATGTATGAGCGAAGATTGTGAATGCCTGCACTTAGGTGCGCACAAAAAAGGAGTTAGTCTCAGCTGAAATGTTGCCCTATACTAGGTACAGGGCAACGCTGGTTTTCAGACTAATCCTTCTGAGTGACTGTCACCCTAATTACCTAATGCTGACTCCCGTGAAGTGAACTTGAGCTGCAAATATTAATATACGCGTTGAAAAAGATCTGTTTATATACAATGTGTTAATCGCAAACTAGGCATTTAGTTGTTCATTTGGTTCTTCTAATAATAAACAAATAAAAAATACCATACTTTCGTATCCAGACAGAATAAATCACAATAAAGGTTCCCTAAAGCACAGAACAATACAATATAAAAAACCTAAAGACCTAAGAGTAAGAAAAATGCACAGCGCTATAATTTTAGACTCGTAACAGTTACACAAACAATCGCTAAGAGTTTCACTAGTAATTATTGTTCTAATAATGTACCTATAATGGATAATTAACCTTATCACTTTTCTCTTTATAAAAACTACCTAGTTTATCTCAAGTTATTGCGTTTTTACTCGTAATAAAGCAACATAAAAAATTATCCATTGTTTTAATTAAGTATGTTGTCTTGTGTGTAACCTTTACGCTCTGATTCGAAATTAGAACGAGGTCCACAACGAGCCTATCAAATATGGAGGTCGCATACCTTATTTTTTTTAATAATGATTGTTTTGTCGAAGACTGATTGGTTTAAAAAAGATTGTTTGTGTGTTTTGTTATTGTGTTCTCATTGGTGGTTGAGGTGTTCTTGAAATGTTATGAATCACTATGCTATGGTGAAGTTTTAATTTTTAGTCAGAATTATAACATACGCGATGAATTGATAACCTCCTTTTTTCGTTAAGATTCGGTAAACAATTTACTACTATTTTCAAGTAATTTAAACTTTTTGGTCGAAATAATCATGGATCCACTGAAACGATATAGAACATTATTTAATTTTTAAAAAAACAGTGGACGCTAGGGCGTAAACAGTTGGTATGTGTAAGAAAATATTTGCAGGCTGATAAGAATCTTATAAAACACGACAGAATCCAAACATGAATATAAGATTATCAACCAATTCTCTTACAGCTCAATAATCCCGCTCACAACGTCATTAAAATACTCGGCCACATTGTTTTTGCCGCCATCTCTATCATAGACAATCCTTCCGCGTCTATGGAATCTTAATGAGATTTTTCAACGCGGTTATTGTCACGATATCGGAATGGGGTTTTTTAACCATTGATTATGTCGATATCGATCTTGCTGGATTTTATAGCATTTTATCGACAAGTTTATTGCTGGTGGCATTTATAGATGATTATTTGACTTTGAATTATGACTTCGCATACTTTAAACATTAATAGGTATTTGAATATTTTTATTGAGGTGCTTTCCGTTCTGCGACGTTTCGTGGGGTTTTATAGACATTTCGCACGGCTATTCTTCATAGCTTAGATAACTCAATGACTGGCTCTTTCCATTGCCAATATTTATTATTATAATGGACCGCCAATGTCAGATTTATTCATTCTTTTTTTCATGGGATTACTTGACAGACTCTTTGACTTCAATAAAGGTTGCAATCCTGAAAGCACGAGTAGATAAATAAAGAATAGTATTGCTGGATACACCTAACTGCCTAACTTAACTCGTAATATCTTGTGCTATGGGTAAACGGTATCTGATACACAGATTATAACTTTTGAAACTATCATGTTATTTAACACTATTTATATTTATAACAGGATATTTCCATGGGAAATAAAGAGGCTTTATTATTATTATTTACCATGATTGATTTCGAGTTTCCCGATATTTCGGCACGCCATGATCACGGATGAACTGAAGCTGAAGATTTGATTAACAATTTTATTGCCAGACAAAGCGGTCTACCCTCTTTCTAAGTCTTTTATTACGTGTCGATGCATCACTAGAGTTGGGACCTATTTCACGCCCGAACGACACACTATCGCGACACACAATACTGTCTGTATGTGTATAGATATACTCAGAAAACACCTGGCCTAAGAATAACGTGCTTAAAACAAGAGCAGGTGTCAATAAGATGACTTCGGAATTTCCTGATCACATGCAATTCGGCGCTCTATAGTCTAGTGTAGCCGCGGCCTTACGCAGAAAAAACTCTACCTAGTCTATGCAAGTTTAAATGAAATCGTTAACAAAGAGTTTTTATATCTTTCCAATCTGAGTGAGGTCAGGTAGGTGAGCCTGTCCCGATCGTGCGGCTGTTATACCGCTCGTTTCTATTATCGCAGGGACCAATTCTACGTTTATTTGATATATTGCAGGTATGTTGCAGATATATCTAGTACATATCACATACCTGTACTATTTAATTTTAGGTACGTATGTGAAAGTTTATAAGGATGTGTGGTATGTTTGTCTGCTAAGGCAAATAAATAAACCAATTTGGCTGAAAGTTTAAATGGGGAATATATACCTTGGATTAGACACGCTATATAGTTTTGTTTATAATTATTAAAAATGGATAAATAATCAAAACGTATTATCAATATGATATTCATCTCATCAAAAGCAAATTACGTGTTTATTGAATCATCATTGTTGAAATAAAACATTAAAATATCTATATTAAAGATATAGTGAGTTCGAACGACCCGAGAATCGTACCCCAGGAGTGTCCTATCTATATCTAACACATCATTAGCATTTCTTGCCTTTCGGGATTCCAGCTTTCCAACATTAAAATCTTTGTTGTGATAACTGTGATTAACTTTATAGCAACTGTCACTGTCAAATGTCATCCTTAAGTAGGTCGTGAATTATGAAAATATAATGCTTTGGTGTTGATCTGATTAGGACGTGGTTATAAATAAGATGAGATGTGGAAAGATTGTATGCTTCCCATGTAGTTATAGTAATATTGATCATCATTATTCAGATTTATTTTTGAGTAAAACTTTAGATACATCTAATATCATCATAGTTAAGATAGTTACGGGAGACTTTTAGATAAGTATATTAAAATAAGCCATAATTTGTAATAAAATATTGCTCAGTTGTGTCATCGAGACGATTCTAATGTCGTATCATCTATAAAAATCTGTTCAACCTTATAGTTGTTACGAAACGATGGATAGACAGACATACCTCCTTATTATAGGTACATTTATATACAGTTGGTTTAACTATTTTGGGTTATTGTTGATTCGCCTCGAAATAATACTAGTACCCTAACATCTTGCGATCGCACGTTCTACGCTAAAGTTCAGTTCATAAGCCATTATAAGATCCAGACACTCGTTATGACAAAGCTAGCTAAAAGAGTGGTGACTGTAGCCCAAATCCGTTAGCTTCATTATATAGCTACATACTAGTGACACCGAATACCGAATATAAATCGGTTTAACCCTCTAACGAAACGAATTTTCGGGCAAATTATTCCGTTTTCCGTATTTATTGTTGTTCTGCACTACATAGCATCAGTCCCGTAAAATCGTGTAAAATGATACAATAAATTCATAAATACAATAGCATAAAAGTAACCGAGTTCTTTTAAAGAATTTGGATCTAATTGATCAAACTCCATATACCTACGAGAGTAGACTGCTTATATAATAATATAATAAATCATTTATTTCAGGCATCTAAGGCCCATATAAACATATACCTTATAGACTAACATACATAAAAAATATAAATCTTATAAACTAAAGTGTCATCATCGTGGATCATCTGTTACGGCGGTGTCGCTTTGCAGTGTAGGCGACCGATGAACCGTCGAAACTTGACCCCTTGCGGCCAAAACTGCTTATTCAGGAACGTCGACAGATGTTTAGTTGGAACCCGTACCATAAATGAACCTAAGCTCACATTAAGAGATTGGGTAAAATACTGTAAGATCAGCAGCTGTATGACATAATTTAGCTATATTGATGATAGACCTAAGTAGAGCAGGAACAGGAAATGACATATGTTGCCTGCAGACCAGACCCTGAGAAGACAAACGGAGGAAGAGGCGCGGCCTCAGTGGAGCACGAAGAATTGCTTATAGCTTGGGTGTGTGGAACTTAGGAACTGAAACATTATGTGAATATTAAAGCTTTTGCAATCGAAAATTGTTGCTACTCAACATATCTACCGGTTCATTTTAGATTCGATTTATTAGATAATAGATTTTCATAATCATAATCATAATCATTTATTCATAAAAATTCAGGTTAGTACAAAGTTCTTAATAAAATATTTTAGTTACACTGAAATCTGCCTTATCGGCGTATGAATATTACAAAAAAAAAACACACAATAAAAAATACACACACACACACAAAAATATTTATCCTTAAATGTCAAACACGTATTTAGTCAATTATTTGTAATGTCAATCCTATAAACATATTTAAAATTATGTCAAAGAAAAAGTCAAAATTATTTTACAATTAAAATTATCTATATAATGTAGATGTCCAAAACAATTAAATATCATTAAAATTTGAGTTCATAAATTCTTTAACGTCATAAAAGCATTTACTTAAAAGCCAGTTGGACAATCTTTTCTTAAAAAATAATAATGGTAGATCTTTAAGTGAATCAGGTAACTTGTTTCCCGGGGTAGGAAGTAGCCTTCGTTCTGTACTGGGCAAACAGCTATCTATCCGTGTCAAATTATATATAGAGTTTTCCGAAATGTGGTATTTTTCGTGGTAAAAAGGGGCCAGCAATGTATTATCTATACTACTGTGAAGTTTCATCGAAATAACTTCAGTAGTTTTTGCTCGGAAGACCTTCAAACACACCCACATCCTCACAAACTTTCGCAAATATTTTATTATCATATTAGTAGTATATCATTTTGTATGACATTATGACGTTTCTGACGGTTCCCCTTGAATGAAACCGTATTCAGAAATATCACCCATCTGAAGAATAGTTTAATTCGCGTTAGTTTTAAGAAGAATTCAGCAGATTATTTGATTATCTAAGATTAAGTAGATGTACGTATCTCAGACGTATCTCCTTATAACACAAAGCCGCAGGCGAAGTGGTGGTATAATAATGATTGCAAAACAATTCCTAACTATTTCCCTGTATGAGAAGCCTGAGAAATGCTAAACCGAGACGGGTGAAACCGCAACTGCAGGCAGGTGCCCGCTTTTTACGACCGCATTACTGCCTTGTTCAGTTAAGCCTTTTTGCACTTATACATGAAAAATACCAACAATATATAAGGTGAAAGCTAAGCTATATTTTACTAGTTATCATTTATTTCCCAAGAGAAAACATAACAGTTTAGCCTTGTGGAAGTAATCGACTGAAATCATGTGGTTTGCTAATTTCACACAACTTTTTATCTTACTAATGGCCGATTTTTCCAACGTCAGGATAAGCTTGAAAAATTTATACGGAATATTGGAGTTGTCTGACGTCTCACTTCAATGTTTGACGGGTATGTGACAATTTTACTCCGCCATCTTACCCTTCATTGGTTTGTTATGATAATAACTGATGTTGGAACTATCGGCCCGATGAGCCCTTTAAGTTGTTATAGACCGCGGATTCTCGATAGATACAGGTCGATTCCAACT